>CM030362.1:55208434-55618573 GCA_017893485.1 Hemerocallis citrina | reverse complement strand
CAGTGGCACGTCTGGAGGTAGCAATGGTTCAAATGGCGACGTTAGTCCGGCAACAGTCACAAGGAATTCCAACTCAAGCATCGGTTAGTATTCGACAACTAAATACCCACTTTTAACTCATTCAGTGATCATGATAGTTACAGTTCTTCGTGAATATATTCATAATAAGCGGATCAACCACCACAAACCGTGACTCCCTTTCGTGGCTCCGCTTGATATAAATGAGATATAAAGATTTTGAGTGAAGAAAGATAGCATAAAAAACTGGATAAGTATTGGAGAAAATTACATAATAATTATAGCTTTTCATTAACTGGTCTAATAAATGATATTAGCTACCATCCAAAGCTCTTTTAACAATTTTTGTAAAAATTCTTTGTCACAGATTAGACAAGATGAACTTATTGACAATAAGAAGTCGCAATATTACTCTTTTTGACATAAACTTAAATTACATAGATAATGCTAAACTGGTTGATGCTTTGTTTTCTGGTCTAGTAAGTGAAGTTAAGGACAGAAAAAAGTATGAGATTAGATCTCAGTAAGCCTCAGTTCTAAAGGACAATTATCTAAGTTTGTACTTAAAGAGAGCGAGAGTCAACCACAATAGCTAAGTATACCCAGTAAAACTTAATTGACCTATTATCTGACAGTGGGTATGTGAAGAACAATTTATTGTTTGGTATCTGATGCATTTTCGTGTCCGTATTTGGACTGATTTTAGTTCATTTGGAGTTCAGATACAAATAGAAATAATGGTAAATATTTGAGTAATTGAACATATTCGAATATTAAAAAGTTGTCGTCACAACGATTAAATTATAAATCAATAAATAAATAAAAGAAACAGTAATCCTCATGTTCTGTTGCAAGCCATGTTTTGGATGCTGATATGTTGTATCTTTGCAAGTGAAAAAATATATATGTTATTCAGTATGATTCTGAACCAAATTGTAATTTGTACTGGTTTAATCATGATGATTATATTTGTTTGAAGTCGTGATCTTTCCTGAGTCAGAATGAGGAGGCTGGAAAACTTTTTCTTGCATCTTGATGTCAAATTGAGAAAACCTGAGGTCCATCTTTGTGCTTCTTTTTTTAGTTAGTTTAGTGGTAATTCAGTGGTACTTGATCATGTGGTTGATGATATATCGATGCATAGAAAGGTTAATGGCTAGTTAGAGAGAATATAAAGTGGGTTTCTCCAAATCTGACTTAATTAGGTGTACACGATGAATTTTTTGCAGTGTGCATGATATGCTGAAGACATGTATCATTTGATTTTAGAGCTTTAAGTTTCAGCAAATCTATCGCAGCCATGCCTCTAAGCATCAAACGAATTTAAGTTCTCTAAGCTTGAACTGCCACGAAGCACATCTACAAAGAGTGTATACTGTAATTTATGCACTAGGTGATATGGAAGGGTTGGAAAAAAGTGTGTATATCATTGCAGATGGAGGGATAGACATGCATAACTCCTGAAATCCACTGAACTACAGGTTTGAGGAGAGGATGAGGATACAGAGAGAGATAACTAGTAAGAGGAGGTAGTTTAGAGAGAGAAAATGAGCTCAAATTGGTACGAAAAACTTGTGGTGACGAGGTTGGACGACCATTAGAATTAGGATTTGTTGTATTTTTTATTTGTTATGAGTTCTAGAACTCAGCTTATTGAGTTTTTTTATTTGTTATGAGTTCTAGCCATGTATACCCACTAAAACTTAATTGACCTATTATCTTAAATTGAAAACAAATGTTATCCTAAGTTTCAAAATATGATATGATGATACACTTTTACAGGAAAACTAAGTAATCTATCCTTAATGTTGAATTGTCAAAAATGAAAATATCACTTGCTGACTAAGAAGCACTCAAATGTACACGATGCGACATACACAAGGACAACATAAAAAAATTACACTTAAAAAGAAAGTGTCGCACAAATTTGTGTGTCTGATACATGACACGACTAGCAAAAGTAGAAGTGGCCGGCCTTGTTTCATAGCTTCCAGGCCATCATCATACATCTATAAAATTCCTCTATTTAATTGTTTATTTCTTGTTAGAGTTTATCTTTAGAGTAATTCTATTGAGAATTTATCTTTAAAGTAATTCGATTGATAGGAATAAAGGTACATTCTATATGTGCATAAATGTCCATTTTTTTCTTCAGCTAAAAAAACATAAATGTCGGGTTGTGACTATTCAGCTATCAATTTGAACACTTTGGGATGTATACCACTGTCCAGATTCGAGTTCATATGAAAGAATAAATAAAAAAATCTGTATTAGTCAAATTCCTGTTTTTTTTTTTAGCTTGGAAGGTGGTGATCCTTCTTCATCATCTTCTTGTTCTTATGTGTTATAAATTACTATTATGATGATTATTAAGTTTGAGTTCCTCTGTCACTATAGATGACTGAGTTTCATACTGTGTCTTATTCACTAATTAATTCATATACGATCGAACAAATGATATTTGTGAATTTTGATTGTTTTTTCTATAGGGTCAGCGTATTCCATCGGTTTCCAGTCACGCACATACACCAGGGCAAAATAACGATGGAATTGGAAGCAACAGCGGGCCATACAAAGACTCCCCTGCCGTAGTTTGTCGAATTTGGACTTTTAAAAAAAATGTTTTGTAGGAATTATATCTATGTTTTGTAATAACTAAAAGTGTTGTACAACATATACATTTGATACTCGTTGTATGACAGTTTGTGTTACAATTGAGTTGTTTTTGTGATTTGTGACTTTTAGTTCTTGATTATGATATTATTGATTTACTTGATTTGCATTTAAATTTAATATGATTACATGTATTTGTAATATGTGATTAATTACTGATTTTTCTAATTGAAAATTTTATAATAAAATGTAAATGTAAATATTTAAATAAATAAATAAATTAAAAAAAAAAAACCTATAGCGGCGTTTACCACAAAACGCCGCCATAGGTACCACAGTTTCTAATCCTCTATCGCGGCGCTGGGACAGCGCCGCAGCAAGGTACCAAGGCTGGTTTTCTAATTGCGGTGCAATACCGGCGTTTCACATAAGCGCCGCTATAGCCATTTTTCCCAAAAACGAAACGCTTCTATAACGGCGCTAACAAAGCGCCGTTATAGGTGGACACCATATAGCGGCGGCGACCGAACACGCCGCAGTAGCCTATATGGCTGTAACGACGCACTTTCTAGCGGCGCTTTCAGAAGCGCCGTTATGAGCTATAACGGCGCCAAAAAACGCCGTTATAGCCTTATAAAAGCGCCGCTATAGCCCATACGGTTTGTAGTGCCATCACTGCGGAGAAAAACAGAAAATATTAACATGAAAGCAGAAAATTAAACAAGAACGAAACAAAAACATACAAGGGTCGGCTGGGCTCAATCCGGCTTGGGCTAAGTGCAACTCTGTCACGTTCGGCCAGCCGATGTTGTACCCCTCGATAATTCTGTCAACGTCAGTCCACTCCGCCTCAGTCAAGTCCCTCCGCCTCGGGGGTTTGTGGTTCGGCTTGTAGAAATTTCAGGCTGTAGAAATTTTCCAAGGCACCTCGCTCTGGACCACGAAATACTTTTCCTTCCACCCCTTTATGGAATCCAGATGGCCGTGCACCATTTTCTTGTGGGGGCGAGGCGATATGTAAAATATGCCCTCCATATCTCCGAGCGAGCTCACACCTAAGATAGCCCAGAAATATTTTAACTTCAGCAGCACCTTCTTCTCCTCGCACTTCAGAATGAAGTAGACCAGCTGCTTCCATGAATTGGGGCGGTAGTACATTGGGCAAAGCTCCCCCCACTCAGCACCCTCTTGATGAACGGATGCAGTGACAACCTCTTTCCCGAGGCGAAGGCGTCCTCGGGAAACAAACAGAAGCCGGGGGCCAACTCGGTGGTGGGATGGAGACCATGGTTCATAATCATCAGCTCATACTCCCGAGGAATGAAGTAGCTGACCCTTATTACGGGCAGATAGTCGGCCTTCAGAACACACTAGATGTTGTCCATCCGTGTCTGGGTCCGGCCCGGCGAAGACACTTTCACGCCAAATTGGACCAAGTTTTTGATATCGTCAGGATACATCCTGATCGACCTTGGGTTCTTGTAATAGGGAACGTCGAGCCCATGCACTGGCTCGAGCTCATCCGGTGTCCTCGGACTATCCGGCAGGCGCCACTTTCTCTTCTTCTTTCGGATGCGCGGAGCCTTCGACAGAGACGGTGTCTCCAAAGGCGGGAGAGGGGGGAGAACCTCTTCCTCGCTACCTTCCTTATCTTCCTCTCCCTCGGCTCCTCCCTCATGACCTCCATGCTCCACCTCCCCTTCCTCAACCTCCTCTATCACCTCCGGCTTACGACTTTGGAGGGGGACCACGTCCAAAACTTGATCGTCCATGTCCCAGGACGTGGAATCCGACTTTCGATCCACTTCCAAAACCTGGTCGGCTAGGTCCCAGGATGTGGAGTCCGATCCACGATCCCCCTCATCCTTACCTAAAAAGCTGGCTTCGGAGACGGACTGAGAGCGTGACATTACAAAACAAAATACTAACCTGAGTACCGTGAACGGAGAGATCAACGAAAAAATCACTGTCGATGGGTTAGAGAGAGAAGCTCCTGTCTTTAGAGAAAGAAGGCAAAGTGTAGAAATGGAGAGGGGAGTGGGGGATTTAAAGAGTGAAAACAACACCTCAAAATCCACGTCGAAATCCTCACCGTTCAATCTTGATCATCAAGATCTAACGACTGGTGAGAGTTCAACGCCTCGAATTCTGCATTGAAATCCTAATCAATTCAATCTTGATCATCAAGATCTAACAGCTAATAAAATTTCAATGCCTCGAATTCCACCTCCATGACGTCAACATCATGTACAAATGCCCTAGCTTATACAGCAAGCTTGGGGAGCTCGGCACTCGGCAGTGACCTCGAGCCACCCCGTAGCTTTTGCAGCAAGCTTGGGGGCTCGACACTCGACAGTGACTTCAAGCCATCCCCTAGCTTATACTGCAAGCTTGGGGGTTCGACACTCGACAGTGACTTGAGCCATCCCCTAGCTTATACAACAAGCTTGGGGGCTCGACGCTTGTCAGTGACCTCGAGCCATCCCCTAGCTTATACAGCAAGCTTGGGGGCTCGACACTTGACAGTGACCTCGAGCCATCCCCTAGCTTTTATAGCAAGCTTGGGGGGCTCGACGCTCAACAGTGACATGGAGCCATCCCCTAGCTTATACAACAAGCTTGGGGGCTCGACGCTCGGTAGTCACCTTGAGCCATCCCCTAGCTTTCACAACAAGCTTGGGGGGCTCGGCGCTCAGCAGTGACCTCGAGCCACCCCGTAGCTTTCACAGTAAGCTTGGGGGATCAACGCTCAGTATTGACCTCGCGCCACCTCATTGCTTTCACAACAAGCTTGAGGGCCTCGACGATCGGTAGTGATCTCGAACCATCCCCTAGCTTTCGCAGCAAGTTTGGGGGCTCGACACTCGGCAATGGCCTCTAGCCATCCCCTAACTTATACAACAATCTTGGGGGCTCGATGCTCGACAGTGACCTCGAGCCATCCCCTAGCTTTCACAGCAAGCTTGGGGGCTCGACGCTCGGCAGTGACCTCGAGCCATCCCCTAGCTTTCGCAACAAGCTTGGGGGACTCGACGCTCGGCAATGACTTCGAGCCATCCTCTAGCTTATACAGAAAGCTTGGTGGCTCGATGCTCAGCAGTGATTTCAAGCCATCCCCTAGCTTATACAACAAGCTTGGGGGCTCAACGCTTGGCTGTGACCTCGAGCCATTCCCTATCTTTCACAGCAAGTTTGGGGGGCTTGGCGCTCGGCAGTGACTTCGAGCCATCCCCTAGCTTTGGCAGCAAGCTTGGGGGCTCGATGCTCGGTAGTGACCTCGAGCCATCCTTTAGCTTATGCAGCAAGCTTGGGGGCTCGACGCTCGGCAGTGACCTCGAGCCACCCCCTAGCTTATACAACAAGCTTGGGGGCGCGGTGCTCGGCAGTGACCTCGAGCCACCCCATAGCTTTCACGGCAAGCTTGGGGGCTCGACGCTCAGCAGTGACCTCGAGCCATCCTATAGCTTATACAACAAGCTTGGGGAGCTCGATGCTCGGCTGTGACCTCGAGCCACCTCTTAGCTTTCACAGCAAGTTTGGGGGCTCGACGCTCGGTCATGAGCCTCGACATCCGAGCATGGGGGGCTCTACACTCGGCCATTTTACCTCAACATCCGAGCATGAAGGTTCGCCCACCAATGCTCGACCCTCGGAGCGCCAAACACAAGTCCCGAGTCCAAATTCTGGCTCTCACAGGCTCGGTTCGGTGCTCGACGACCGGCTCCCGACCATCAGTCCTCAGCCCTTGACACCTCTTTCCTTCGGAGGATCTCCTTCGTCCTACCGCACTTACCACTCCAAGAAGCTACAAGGCACACCACTCCACTCTTCCTACGGTGACAGGCTACTCCTCCACGGCTGGCTTACGCAGCCCTCCAGGAGTGGGGGGCTCCTGATATGGGGTAGATGACGTGGCCCCATCTAGACCATCAGATCTCCTCATATTTCACTCCCCTGCGATCATCAGGTCAAACGGGTCAAACGGGCTTCAGCCCATTCAGGCCCACAGGCAAACGAGTCCGACCCGGTTCGTTAGGCTCTCAGACCCATTTACCCCTGCCTATAAATACCAGACCCCATCCTCACTTTCAAAGGTAATAAACTTTTCCTACCTGAACCCTAGCTACTGTTTCTTTCTCAGTGACTGAGTAGATCGTCGAAGGGCCTGTCGCCGGGACTTCTCCCAGTGTTTCTAGGCAGTGTGCATGTACAAAAAACCGAGCCGAGCCTCAAAGATATGAGCCGGGCTACTGGATCCGAACTGAGCACCCGACCTCAACCGCTCTCCTGCTACATCCGAGCTGGTCCTACGGCCTAGGATCGGATCAACGTCAGTAGCACTTCTTCCGCTACACAAATTACAAGAACTCACACCTGTTGCCCCCTACACTCCAGAAACAAACAGCATCAGCATTGGCAGCTAGATCATAGTGGCACTTCCAAGCTTGTCTACATTGAGTTGGCCATGAAAACGAGCCTAAGATTTGATGAGCCTTGGCTCAGGCCCTTGCATAGGCTTATGAGTGCAAATCTTTTTCTTGTTCTTTTTGAATTAGAGCCTAGTGATTGAGAGTGAGAAGGACATATTTACTTCTTGTTTGAGATGAAATTAATTAGAGATGATGTTATCATAATGTTGGTTTATAAGGGACCGCCGAGCCGACTTAGTTATTTTTGAATTGGCTCAGGCCGTGAATACTAAGAGCTTTCACCCATTTTTTTTATATATTGATTTTCAGGTTTTTTTAGACTAATTGTCACTATTATTGTTTTAAAAAAAAATGTTAATATTTAAAATATAAAAAAAACAAACGACGGGAGATAATTTATCGTTTGGCCAATTTTTAACTAACAACGACTACAACGAAATTTATTTTTGCTATTTGTTATAAGTCAAATAGTCAAAATTTGACAATAACGACTACGGATGCTCTAAGCCCCATAAACAATAGATAATTTTTAAACACGGTATAAGTAAACAATCAAACTCCAAAACCTAATAAGTCCTGGAAGCTTTGAAATTATTATTTGCTGGTTCATCCTCGTATAATCTTTTGTTTTAAGGATATGAGTTGTTTAAGTCACTGCGAAGAAACTATAAATTTGACTACAAATTACTCCTAATTCTAGCATAATTTTTTTCGCTAACAAACAATTTTGATATATATTATATCAATCTCTAAAAAGAAGCTTCTACTGGACTTAGAATGAGAAGAAGAGATTGGTTCAACGGCCTACTCGATAATGACGTGATCCAATCTGATCAGAATCAACCAGTCTTACTCTAGGGTTCTTAATTTGGACTCATGTCTCACTCTCCCCTAATCCTACTGTTGGTCACCACCTAATTTCATGACTCGCAAGTAACAAAACACATAATTATTCAACAAAGTAAATCCATCACGATTCTCAAAAGAAGCCCAAGTTTAATATTTACATCATACTTGAATCAGAGAGAAGGATTCCAGAAAATGTGAAGGTGAGGCAGTAAATTTCTGAAAATTCCACCTTCCTAAAATTGTCTTGTAAGTATTTATTTTCAGCTATATTTGATGAGACAATATAATTCACAAATTCGACACTCTTTGGAGAGAATGAAAGCACCACCCATGAGGACAAGATAGTTTTCTCAGAAGTATACATGTCATTTATCCAGACCTAGTACTCCATTTAGGAAAACTCCACATTTCTTGTATATAACCGTCTCTGTATATTTTAATTTAATTTAGTTTAATTTGATTCGGGGTGTCTTCAGAGCAGCCTATAGGTGGGGAGAGAGAATTACTAATAGTGCCACCTATAAAGCATCCTCAGTTGTGTGCTATATATGGATAATATGCATTTTATAGCATTTTGAGCACTGCAGTCGTGTGCTGTATATGCATAGTTTTTCCTTTTCACTACAGTAGAATACTATATTTGAGAGCATATATAGCAATATGTATATTATAGCGGACGGAACATGATGTTTCATCCCAAATATTTTATAATATTTTTAATCCATCGAAGGAAACACCAAGGAGAATTGTATGCTTAGTTATGTGTTAAATTCGTTAATTAGTTTAGTTAGATAATTAATTAGGTAGATAATTAAGCTTAGTATCGTGATTAATCTATTAATTAGTGAGTTAGTGGTTACAGTAGAGTGCAAAAAGTCCGGACGAAACATCATGTTTTATCCGAAACTTTTGCTCATTTGCAAAGCGCCAGACGGAACATGATGTTTCATCCGAAAAAAAAAAAAAAAAAAATTTGTTCCGACAAAACATGTTTTGTCCGTTCAAATTTTCTCCAACTTTGCTGATTGACCATTTCACGACTGCAACAAAACAACCAAATGCTATTTCTAAATAGGGTGAAGGACCTATTGGCACAAAAAATTATAGAAATTACCTACACACACGTAAAGTAGAAATAATACCCAATAGCACCCGAACTTTTATCATTTGGATCTTAAAGCCCTCGCTGTTTATTTCTCAATTAAGTTAGTGGAATATTCCAGGATTATACCTCTTAACGGGTTTAAACCCATTAAGACGTATGTGAAATTATGAAAATACCCCCCCCCCTCTTCTTCATCTTAAGCAGAGCTTCCCTCCCCCTCTCTTCTTCTTCCCTTTTCCAAACCCTAACCCATTTACTCAATCTCCATCTCCAATCAATTCCCAAATCCACTGCATCTCACCTGCATCTCCACCGCATCAAAGCTCTCTTCTCCACAGCTCCATGTCTGCCACCAGTTCTTATTGTGAATCACCAATGCAGAATCGATTGATGTGCCACTGCGAGCTTTCTGGGAGAGCCTAGATTGTCGAGTGTGTGAGCGGTAAGAATAAAGGTAGGTTATTATACTCTTGTCCAAATTACAAAGGCAAGGATGAGCGTGGGTGCAATTTTTTTAGGTGGGTATCAGTTGACAATGACAGAGATGAGAAAGAGATGGGGGTGGTGGAGTTGAATGCAATTTTGTCTGAGAAAAAGGAGATATTGAAATCAATGAAACAACAAATGGAGGTTAATTTCGCTGCGAAGCTTCTTCAGTTGGAGACTTATATCAGTGGCTTGACATCATTGTTTCGGAGCTGTTTTGTTCTGTTTGTTGTATATGTTGTTGTTGTTAATGCGATGCATATCATGTACGACAGACGCTGAATTTGCGTACTGTAAGTAGTTCATTCGTTGACGGAATATGATGTAATGAATCAATGTATCTTTATGAATGTCGAATTATCATGAATGAATGTATCTTTTCGGATGAATGAATGAATGTATCGTTAATGGAACACAGTTCGAATGAATGAATGTATCTTTTTTGCAATGAGAAGTAGCAGTTTTGTGTTGTGCAATATTTGATACTAGTTTTGTGATTTGTTTGAATACCTCCATGTCATTTAGAATGCTTTCAAATGTGAATATATTGAGAATGCACTGAAAATGCATTCAGGTTTGTTTAAGAATGCATTGAGAATGCATTCAGATACTGATAATGCACTGAGAATGCATTCAGATATATTTGTGTATATAAAGTATTGAGAATCTACTAAGAATGCAATTACCCCTTGATATCAATATGCAGCCGTAATATAGAGGGTGCAGAACAATCATTAGATAACCTTGATGAAAAAAATAGTCAACACATCCTAGAAATAGAGTATGAGAAAAAAAAATTGAACTGAGAGATATATGTAAACTGAGAATGCAAAAAACTGAGAGATAACCTGCTTTCATTTTCAAAACATAAAGCCTGATGCAAAAAAAACATCATACACAGTTTCAAGCATAGATAACCTGATCCACAAATTCCTCATACATAAGCCTGATAATAGTTTAGCCAAGCCTGATCATAGTTTAGGCTGATGCAAAATAGTTCTAACCCCAAACATGAACCTGATAATCATTCATATAGCACTACAAACTGCAAGGGCTTTAGCGGCGCTTTTACAAGGCTATAGCGGCATTTTTTGGCACCGTTATAGCACATAACGACGCTTCTGAAATCGCCGCCGAAAACGCCATTGCAGCGTGCGTCGTTATAGCTATATAGGCTATCGCGGCGTTTACCGAAGCCGCCGCTACGGGGAGTCAACCTATAACGGCATTTCCACAACGCCAGTATAGGTGGATTTCTGTTTTATTTTTTAAAAAAAGGGTGAGCTATAGCGGTGTGTCAAAAACGCCGGGATAGCCAGTACTGAATATTGGCATACCCTACAGCGGCGCTTTTCCAGCGCCGCAATAGAGGGAATTATTTATAGAATGTCTATATCTATATCGGTGTTTACTGTTAAACGCCGGGATAGCTCTATTTTTTTTTTTAGCAATTTATTATAAAATTTCGAATTGAACAAACCTGTAATTAATCGCATATTACAAATACCTGTAATCATATTAAATTTAAATGCTTGAATCTTAAAATCAATAATAATATCATGATCAACAACCAAAAGTCATATATCACATATCACAAAAAACAATAACTTAATAGAAAACAAAATATCTAACACATACAAACTGACATACAACGAGTGTCAAATGTATAAGTTGTACAACACTTAGTTATTACAAAATATAGATATAATTCCTACAAAATATTTTTGTAAAAAAAGTTCAAATCCAACAAACTAGGGTGGGGGAGTCTCTTCGTGTGGCCCGATGTTGCTTCCAATTTCATCGTAATTTTGCCCTAATGTATGTGCGTGACTGAAAACCGATGGAATCCGCTGGCCCAGTAGATTAACATAAATGTTTCATCTTCAATTTGTCAAACAAAAGAAGAAAAAGAGCACAAATCCAACTGACTCTGACTCCAATGGATGCATCAGTAAGCTCAACGATTTCAGGCCAAAATCTTCTCTTTACATATAATTTTATGATTGTGATTGGTTCAAAAATTGATTAATTATTAGCCAAAGGAATTAGATATATTAGTTTTCATTAAAAGCTGTCAGATAGATTAGCTTGACCATCCTCTCATCAAATTCTTTCAACTGTTCTATTAATCAAGAGCATGAGCTTCGTCAATTACCTACTCATTTAAGTTATCTGTTAAGTTTGATTTCTAAGTTCTTTTAAGTTCTTGTAAGTAAGATTAAGATGTTACATGAAATAATGCTATTCAAATTTGTTTCATACTGTGTAGGTCTCTAACTAGTGAGCATGATGCTTTAATTAGTAAGCATGACTTTCCAAGCCCACTAGACTATGGTTTGGTTAGTAAGTAAGACTTAAAAAGCAGGAAAGACATTTCAAGATCAGTACCCATGATCTGGCACAAAAATGAGGAGGCTGATTGTGGGTGGCTCTATCAAATATTCACTTGATAATATTTGTTTTCACGGTGAATTAAAGCAGGACTGAAGAAGAGTCTAGTTTAAAAAAAATTCAACTAGTTGATACTACCATAACCATCAGAAATCTTGCATACAGACATCACGAATGGTTCCTTTCGATCCTAGTGTACTGTTTACTCTCTCTTGTCATCAACAGGGACCTGATCACCAATTCTTAATCTAATTATGGGCCACAGTGTTTATTCACTCATTAACGATTTAAAGCAACATATATAGGATTCGAAACATTGGAAATACAGCCCCAAAGGACACTGAGTAAAAACATTGAATAGAGAAGTAGAACATCAAAAGCCTGCCTGTTCTAAAGTTGATGTTTTCATTACAAGAACAATCTGAAAACCTCACAAAATTCACATCTTAAAACCTCCAATAAAATGTTGTATTAAAATCCATTCAGCAAAAGAAGAAGTCCAATAAAACCTAATTTTAACTTATCGGTACAAAATCTAGTTCATCATGACATCTACCCTATGCACTCATTCTCTTCTTATTTTTCAACTTATTATATTAATGACCTGTTCCTGATCAAGGGTTGGTTTTCTGCCAAATCAAATCCATTTTGGCCATGTCAAATTGGTTTAGTGCCAAACTTATCCCAATCCTATATCAACCCCAAATATAAGCAAGTGCCAATTAAAGCGCACAGCTTGCCCATCTACTCCAATCAATACTTATGATAAATTTGTTATTTGTTTCTTTTGTTATTGCTAAACCTCTTTATCTTTGTGGCCTTTATCTTTATGTGATTAATGTTTGAAGCTATAGACCGCATTCAAATTCATGTGAATACAAAAGCTTGTCGTGTGACTTTTCTCTCGTTGATTGAACTTATAATTTCTGGTTTCTTCTTTCTAGGATACTAATTGCCGGTGTGTCCCTCGGCACTTGTAGTATTAGTCATTTATGTTAGCCTCCGGCTTGCTGTGCTACTGTAAACAGTAGAATCTTCAACACTTCCTTTAGAGTATCATTTGATCCAGAAATTTCCAGTACATAATATACTAAGGTGTAATATACTAAGGTGTTCTCTTCGCATCTCCAAATAGGTTATATTTCTAATCTCCTCCTTTTCTGGCTTGTATATAATTTTGGTAGGGACTTCCATTTGGCTTGTATATGGTTCTATTCTAATCCCTTCTATTCTGTTAAGTTGCATTTATTTGAGATCCCATAGTTATCAGCAATATTGCTCACTGCAGTTTCTGTATCTCTGCTTAAAATTGATTAAACTGACATAATTATGAATAAATAGTAATATCTTCTTAGTTCTTATGATTCTGTTTACTCATTTGTGTTGAACTTTTTTGAAATATCTACAACAAATCTGTATATATATACAAAAATGCGTTATGGGATATTTATGTTTTGAGTTGTCTTTAAATATATTGTTACGGAATGACACTACTTCGAAACCAGTAGAATTGCAAACCAATGCCTATAATCCCATCCGAAACAGTTTGTTTCTGAATTGGATAGAATTAACGAACTTGTATAGCCTATATAATTATATGTTTCTTAAAATTTTATTTATATTCGTAAACAAGCTATGACTGATTTGGCTACTAATTCAGTTCAACATTCTCAAGAAGCATAGGCTGCTGTAGAAAAAAGAAGACTAACAGAGACTCTTATAACAATGCAGCACTTCCTTCAAATTTCCAAAACTCGGAAAAGAGGAAAATAAAAGGAGACAAGAATGAGAGAGATGAGAACATACATCTGCTCTAACCAATCTCACAAGTGTAATATAACTAAACCCTATCAATGTTACTAAACAAGAATGATAATCTTTACCGAAGACATCGGCTGAGGGATGAAGAGCTTAACGGTGAGGGGTCCGCAAAGGTGAGGAGGAGCGGCAAGGGAGGTGCGGCAAGGGATAAGAGGAGGAACAGCGAAGGATGTTCGGCGAGGGGTACGAGGAGGAGCGGTGGTGAGTGATGAGCGGCGGCGAGGGAGGTGCGGCGCGAGGAGAGAAAGAAGTGGTTCGATGAGAAAGCAGCGAGGAGAGAGAGAGAGGCTAGGTTAACTGATTTGGGAATTTGGGAGAAATGAAAACGGTGTGGGGTTAGAGCATCCACAGTCGTGGGCTAAATACCCAAAATTTGGAAAATTTGGAAAAAAACGAGCTGCAGTCGTCGTCCAAATACCCAAAATTTGGGTATACGATGAATAGTGCCGTGCCAAATATAGCAGGCGATTTGGCTATTTCCAAAATATAGAGGACGCAAGATTATCAACCGTCCGTCCTAATTGACGGAAGATAATCCTCCGTTTCGTACAAAAAGTACGTTAGCCAATGATTAACCAGTTTTTGAAAAAAAAAAAAACAAAAAAAAAATTCAACAGACGCAAGATAATCAACCGTCCGATCAAAATGACGGTGCTTATTTAACCGTCTGTGCGTTTTTTTTTTTAAAAAAATTTTTAAACAGGGACGGTGTATAAAACACCGTCCGTCCTAATTAACGGTTCATATTGAACCGTCCCAGGCCTTTTTTAGTTTTTTTTTTTTTTTTTTTTTGTCGATTAGTGCCTTAAAAAAAAAAAAAAACCAAACCTGTCAACATCTTGTACACGTCACCACATAAATGACGGAACATTATGAACCGTCCCAGGCTTCTTCTTGATTTTTTTTTTTTAATTATTTTTTTGTCTTCTAGTGCATTAAAAAAAAAAAAAAAAAAAAATTTGTTTCTGATGGTTAATAGTGTACAGATGGTCAACAAACGGATCATAATGATCCTTATGACCAAATTGACGGTTCATAATGACCCGTGTGTGACATTTTAAAAAAAAAAAAATTCAACAAACGGATCATAATGATCCTTTTGACCTAATTGACGGTTCATAATGAACCGTGTGTGACTTTTTTTTAAAAAATTTTTTTTCTTAACAGGGACGGTTTATAATGAAGCGTGCGATGAGATTAACGGTGTATATTGATCCGTCTGTAACTTTGTTTTTAAAAAAAATTTTTTTTAAAGGGACGGAGAATAATGAATCGTGCGATCAAATTAACGGTTTATAATCATCCGTCTATCGAAGAAACAAATGACTGATCGAAATATAGCATTGAACGACTGCAGCAAGATTCGATTTTTCCTATTTCCAAATTGCTATATACCCAAAATTTGGCAGCAACGACTACAGATGCTCTAAAGAGCGGGGTTTTAGAAGAAAAAAAATACAACGGGCCTATAATGACATTTGTATAAACATGCCGTTATAGGTGTATTATATTTTAAGACCAAATATTTTATAAAAGGACAAAAGCCAAAGTACCTCCAAACCTTTGGTCCGAATACAAAATGCCCATACAATATTTGAAAAAGTACAATAAATCCATTCTTCCGTTAACTTAACCCTTTCCGTTAACTTATAATTATTAGATTACTTTTTTACCCTTACCCTTTTATATTCAATCTCTTTCTTCCCTTTCTTCATTAACCCTTTCCGATTATACTACAAGCAAACAAGAAAAATGTTAGTTCCCAAATGATGAGAACACGAAAGGCTTGCCGTGTATAAGCCTAGAAAGATTTTGCCGATCTAATTAATAGAAGAACGTAGAAGGCTTTGAAGATCACTGAATCGAATTGACAAGACAACGAGAACAATATGGACATAAAGGGGGCAAAACACTATGATGTAAAAATCCTATATTTGACAGTAAATGCATTAATGTTGATGTTTTTCCTGAATCAAAGACAAAGTTAATGACAAAAGTCTGGAAAAATATTTCCATATACAAACAAGGTTGATGAAAAAAGTCTCTCAGTGTCACTGTGTATGTGTAATTTCTTTTATAATAAGATAAAGATTAGCAATGCTCTGTTTGATAATCTCAAATGAACAAAATTGCAGGCTGTGACCTTGAAAAGATATCCAGCACAGCTTTCACTTACAGCATGGATGAATTTCCTTGGGGGAGCACAATCAGCTATTTTCACAGTATGCATAGCACACAAACGAGCAGAGTGGGCCATTGGATTCGACATAAATCTTTGGAGCACTGTATATGCCGTAAGATTCGTGCATTTAACTAGCAGGGAGTTGTATCATCACTAGATTACGAATTCTTTCGAGACATAATTTTAATGACTTTTGGTGCAGGGAGTTGTATGTTCCGGAATAATAATCTTCATTCAATTGTGGTGCACCGAGGAAAAGGGGCCTATTTTTGTAACTATGTTCAATCCCCTCAACTATATTAGTGGCGATTTTAGCATACTTCGTTTTTGGTGAAAGACTATATACAGGAAGGTAAATGTCCAGCCTTTGTTTTAGCTTCTAATACTACTTCCCTTTCGTGTTCTCATCATTTGGGAACTAACATTTTTCTTGTTTGCTTGTAGTATAATAGGAAAGGGTTAATGAAAAAAGGGAAGAAAGAGATTGAATATAAAAGGATAAGGGTAAAAAAGTAATCTAATAATTATAAGTTAACGGAAAGGGTTAAGTTAACGGAAGAATGTGTTTATTGTACTTTTTTAAACGTTGTATGGGCATTTTGTACTCGGGCCAAACGTTGGGGGGGTACTTTGGCTTTTGCCCTTTATAAAATCTATCCCGACGTTTGACACGTAATATATATATATTTTTAAAATGCTATCCCGGTGTATATAGCCTCCACGCTGTTAAAACTATTTAATTTATTTAAAATAAAAATTAAATTAGCGTTCGTGCGATAGAGAGGGGTTGTCCCGACGTTTATACTTAAAACGCCGCTACTGTTTGCACCTATTGCGGCATTTTTGTTAAACACCGGTATAGAAAGTGTGTTTTAAAAAAAATAAAATTCTTCATCATCTATCGTGGCGTTTCATCGAAACATCGGGATAGATATGCTGCTACAGGCCTTGCGGTTTGTAGTGTGGTCTACATTTCACATTTAATACATAAATTGATACATAAGCTTGAAAGTGTACTATAGCATAAATTCTTGGTGATAAAAGCAATTATTACAAAACTAAGTTTTTGCTAATACATCCCACCCCTGCCTCTTCCACCCCTGACCCTCCCACCGCTGCCTCTGAGAGGTACAATCTTCCCCCTCTCTCTCAATGAACTTGTTGATTGAGGTGGTTGTAAAAGTGGTGATATTTGAATTGTTGGCCACTGAATTTCAATTCATTCTGATTATACTTCTGCAACACTACCTGGAGATTGGATTAAATTATCCTCATCTGTAATTTGTACAAGTATCACTAGTTAGTTGATGTCAGTGCATAATTATATGAGGCTAATGTGTAGTGTTAAGATACTAGTAAATACCTCCTAGGCTGTGTCTGTATTTTCCTCTCTTTACTGCAGCATCTCTTCTGTTTCGCAAGCCTATCTTGGAACCTCTCCTACCAATATAAATGTAGAATAAGACTAAGTATATGAAAGGACAATTTATATTGTATCATAATTATTTAATTTACCTATGCAATGTATTTGTGGAAGATTAACTAGCCAAGCCAACATTAGATGAACTTCCCTCCACTCCTCCAACAACTTGGTTAATTGGTGCCTGTTTTGATTGCTTCCATGACATCTACTACATGTCATTTTTCTCTTCGACAACTTGTAGGCTCCAACATCATCTCCATCTCTTGGTTTAATTCTCTTAGTTTTTGGTCTTCCTCTTGGTCTCCTAGCATGTGGTGGGCCAACAATATACCCAATATCTTGATGCTACCATTGAGCCTTACAAGGAAGAGGTGCTATATAGTACTGATATGCTTGTTTGTACTTGACATTGTTATACAAAATAGTCAAAATAGAGCATCAAGGAAGTGGTGCTATAAATTGCCTTCAACTCCAAGGAGGTGGAACCATAAAAAATTAATACAAGTTTACAGTATATACCTGTCAATATAGTATTATGAATCCACAAATATGGTCCAATCTACTCTGGCCTTTGTGCATATGACCTCAGCTGCGTGTATGCAAGGCATACCAGTTGGCTGCCATTGTCTGCATGTGCAGATTCTATCACCATGTCAAGTATCTCTCTTCTGTCTACATTCTCAACCTCTGCATACCTTTCATATGATTTTTCTAACTATCCACCCACCAACCTTCTTACTAATATCTCTGATGTAACTTTCAGCCATTGGTTCGAGCATCGCCTTCCATCTTCTAGCAATCTGCCTTTTCAATATCATCTTCTCCATTATTTTGATCCTCACACTGTCTATAAGATCAACAACTGGACGATATCTTGATTCCAATGTCCATGCATTGAAACTCTTTGCCAGATTGTTTGTAATATAGTGTGAATTGTCTTATACTCCAAAGGTGTGTATGTTTGTCTGATGCAGCAGCAGCTTCAACTGAAATTGCTTTCAACTCTCCCATATCCTGATCATATTGCATCACTGTGTAGGCTTTAGCAGCTCTCCAAACTAATATTTCACATATTTTACCGGAGAAATTCTTTTTAAATTTTTTCCATAGATGTCGAACACAACATCTATATTCTGCATCAGACAACAACATTGAGACTGCTTCTTGTAACCCCTTCTCCTGATCACTCATTATGGAAATATGTCCCATATCATTTCCAAGAGCTTTTAAATTTTGAATAAACCAATGCTAAGAGTGAAGATTTTCTGATTCTACTACTGCAAAAGCTACTGGGTACAACCCATTATTACCATCAAGTGCATTGGCAGCAGGCAAAGTCCCCAAATACTTACCTCTCAGATGACACCCATCAAGTGCAATATATAGTCTGCATCCTAACTTAAACCCATCTGCACATTGTTTGAAAGACACAAACATCCTATGAAAAGATTTATCATTCTCTAATTCAATTTCAATGTGACTACCTGAGTTTCTTGCCTTCAGTTTAGCTCTCAAAGAGTACACAAGGTTGTAGCCCTTCTCAATGTTCCCAAAAAGTTGTTGCCTTTCTTCTTACCTTCCCCTCCAAGCATGTTTGTATCCAACCTTCACACCATATTTTTGGCAATAAATTTAACAATGTCTCTAGGTCTCATATTAGGATTAGCTTTCACATCACCCTTAATTATCTTTGCAATCCAGAATTTTTTTGCAGCTCTATTTCCACATTTATTTATTCCAATATAGGTATGTGTTGCATTGTACTTCCTTACTACAAATGTTTTCTTGTCTTGCATTCTAGCTGCTCTAATTCTCCATGGACATTCCTGCATCCCACATATTGCAACAATTTTGTTGTCATTCTTCTTCAACCAATATCCGAAATTATTTTGTATACTGAATTGTTTCAATACCATTCTAAAGGTGGAGCCGTTTGGAAATTTTCTGCCAATTTCAAAGTAAGGACATTGGATATCTATATTTGCACCCCACATTGGACCTACGCGCTCTTGTACAGATCCTGAACTCATCTCTGCCTTAGCTTCTCTGCTCACATCCTCCTTGTAAATCACCCTTGGGGGGGGGGGGGATAAAGTGATTTTGCAGAAATTAAAAATTCAAATATAATGCGTAAAGTAAAAAGATAAGTAAGAGAAAGCAAACAGAGTAACGAGCAAGACACAACGATATAACGTGGTTCGACCCCCAGGTCTATATCCACACCATTTACTTTTAGCAATTCTCCGCCATAAGCATTCCACTATACTTTAAACTATTGTACAATGATTCTCGAAATTCAGGCCGAGAGACCTATTACACCCGTAGGGCTTCTAAAAATAAGTCCCGTAAAACTCACCGCAGTCGAAAAGAAAGAAAAACTTTCAAAATCTAAAAAGACTTTGACTGAAGAAAACAATAAAATCTCTCATACTTGGAGTATTGATTGGATGATTAGTTCAGAAGAGCTATGATAGCAATGGATGAAGAATACACTGTGAATTCACCTCAATATATAGAGTAGGGAAATGTATCTTTTGAAAATGAAAAAATATTTCCGAAATAGTCGGATCTGCACTAGGACGGTCGACCGCAATGATGAACAGTCGCCGTTCATCTTTTAACTCGAAATTCGAGCGATGATCGGTCTACTGACTCATCTTTTCCACAGAGATGAGCGGTCGACTGTTGTGACGGTTGACTGTCATTTTGTGCGATTCGACTTTTATTTTGCAATTGCACTTTATATTCACTCCAAAACTAATTTATCAATCAACACTACTTTACATATATTCTTCTCATATAAATAGAAATAATTTATCTATTATGGCTAGATTTCTTGATGATTTGAAGCACATGTTTTTTGTGTGCAATCTTCATTGATTTTTGGGTTTATGCCTCTTTTGCTTGATTTTCAATCACTTTGAATATTTTCTTCTGGTTTTTCTTTTTATGTAGATCCTGTAAATCTTAACTGAAAATTTTAGTTGTAGATGATACATTTTGTGCAAACCAAACTTAAGGCCAACAATCACCCCCTTTTGGTGTGGAAAAAACATACCTTACAATTTGAAAGTGTAAATAAAAAAATATTAGTAGAGATTCAAGTTCACCCCCTAAAGCCAATACTCCCCCTAAATTCATGTATGGTAAGTTCATGATGCAACCTATATGCAAAGACCAAAATTTGAAAACATACTTTCATATTATTTGAGAGTCAAATAATTTTTGGGGAATATTACATTTTTGAAAATCAAAGGAAAATCTACTTACATGATATCGCTAATAGCGAAACTCTTTGATATATAGTGAGAGCTCTGCATGGTATCATAGATTTGAGA
Organism: Hemerocallis citrina; assembly: GCA_017893485.1. Taxonomy (NCBI): domain Eukaryota; kingdom Viridiplantae; phylum Streptophyta; class Magnoliopsida; order Asparagales; family Asphodelaceae; genus Hemerocallis; species Hemerocallis citrina. The sequence goes on along the minus strand of CM030362.1, from coordinate 55,597,917 downwards.
TTTTGCCAATACATAGGAGAGACATAGATTAAAAGATTCAAATAGATTTCAAGTTTCGAGTAAACTAGATTTCAAATTATAAGTGAAAGAAACAAATAAAAATACTCCCCCTTTTTGGAACACACCAAAAGATACAAAATACAACTGTTAGAAATCCAAAAACAAAATAGAGACTGGTTGACCGCACAGTCGACCGTTGAGAAATTATACGCAACTGTAGAGAAAACAGAGAGAAGGACGGTCGACCGAAGAAAACAAAACAGGCGTGTGTTCGACTGTAAAAAAAATCGATAGGAGACCGGTGGACCGCCCGTTCAACTGTCCACCTTTGCAGGATGACATTCGACCGCACAGTCGACTGAAAACAAATTATGCTGAAATATCAATACCATTTAATTCACCTTTAAAAAAATAGAAGCGTTTTTCATCTAAAGGTTTGGTAAAAATATCAACAAGTTGGAAATATATTGAAACATACTCAAGAATGAGATCTCCCTATTGAAAGTGATTTTTAATAAAGTGATATCGAATTTCTATATGTTTAGTATGACTGTAATGATCAGAATTTTTAGTCATGTGAACAGTACTAGTATTATCGCATTTAATCAGAATGTGATCAAAGAATACCTTGTAGTCCTCTAATGTATGTTTCATCCATAATACCTGCACACAACAAGGTCTCCGTACAAGTTCCTTGTTGATAAGTTTGTTGAGATTATCCAAGGCTATGTGTCCAAGTTGCCGATGTCATAACCTACCATCTTCGTTTCTAGCAACAAAGCATATCATATTTTCATGTGCTAATTCATTAGAATTTATAACATACACATTATTGCATCTGTTAGCAAGGAATAAACATGATTTATTATTATCTAGTATAGTACTTATATTTTTATCAATGGTAACTGTATAACCCTTATCGCATAACTAACTGAAGTTAAGTGAATTTTGTTTCAAACCTCTTACCAATAGTACATCCTCAATGGAGCATGATGAACCAAAGTTTATTTTGCCTTGATCGATGGTCTGGCCAGTGTTGTTATCTCCAAAGATGATGTCCTTTTCTCTTTCACTTGATAGTGATGCAAAGTATTTATTGTCACCTGTTTTATAGTTTGAGCATCCACTATCAAGGTACCACCGATCTTTAGTTTTGATATGTTGATGTACCTACATTAAGATTTGTAGGTGTAATTTTGGGTGCCCAAGTTTATATTGAACCTGCATTTACATTCTTTCTCACCCAAACAAAATTAGTATTCATTTTTAAAGAACAGTTATAAGATATATGTCCTAATTTACAACAATAGTGACATGTAATGTGATTATGCCTTAGATTATGCACATGTGCATAGTTTTGTGTTGATTTGTAACTATTTGGTACCTATGCATATGGGTTTGACAGGGGTGCTTAGAATTTTGACATTGTATTGGATCATTGTAACCAAGTCCTCGATTATCATGATATGATCTTAAATTCTTTGGAATAAGATATACCTGGAACAAAACAACAAAAGCAAAATATACCTGCCACAACTCCATCAGCTATCTCAGCATCCACAGCCGTCAAGTTGAAAGCCTGACCTCTTCTCGGAACAACGGCCCTCTAATCGGCAATCTGCCGTTGAGGAGGAAGCGGTGGCCTAACTGGACCGCGAGCTGGAACTGCCTGCTGGACAGGACCCCTGGCTGGAAGAGCCATAAGTTGTTGCGGGCAATCCCGCACAGAATGATCAGTAGCACTACACCTAAAGCATCGGCGAGAGGCACGGAAATAGTTCTTATGCTCATGCCCAGAGATCTGGCAAAAGTCACAAAAACCACCCATTGGAAAACCAGCAGAAGAATACGGAGCAGTCCTGACAGGATGGGCATGCATAGGCCTCCGAACAGGACCAACAGAATGCCTAGCAGCAGCAGTGGGAACAGTCCGCTGAGAAGAAACTGAACCACCACGAGCCTGCTTCTGAGCTCGAGCTGCCTCAAGTGCTTCAGCATAAGTATGCAAACAGAGAGAGACAAGATGCCTTTTGATATCCTGCTCAAGACCATTCATGAATCTACGAGCCCTATCCTCTTCGGTAGCCACAAGAACGGCAGCGAAGCGGCTAAGTCTAGTAAACTCAGCGGCGTACTCATCTACAGACCTGGAATCCTATTACAAGAAAGTCTCGTGTTACAACATTGTTTGAATAATTATGTAACAAATTCCAAAATAGAATAATGACTTAACCTGTTTAAGGGTCAGGAACTGCTGCTCCATCTCAACTCCAGTACTACATGGGAAGAATTTCTCTAAGAATTTCCAAGTGAAGGTAGCCCAAGCAATAGGCCTCTCAAGTCGCTCGGACTCGGTCATCCACCAGATATGAGCCAGATCCACCAACTGGATGGAAACCACATCCACCCTATCAACCTCGGCAACATGAGCCACTGATAGCATGCGCTCAGTCTGGATCAACCACTTTTTAGCCTCCAATAGCGTCTCAGTTCCGGAAAAATAATCGGGATGTAGCCTCATGAAATTCGTGACTGTCCATGGACGAGGCGAAAGAGCTGCCTGTACAAGCACAGCGGAAATCTGACCCTGAGAAGCTTCCAGAGCCGCCATCACTAGATCACTATGGTTCTGCTGATGATTAATCAGTCGCTCGAGCACAGTAGTGATAGCCTCAATCAGATCAGGCTGAGACTGAGAAGGACCCATACGAGCCATAGTCTGCACAAAAATAAAAATGATCAGCATTTGGATCCGAGTTGGAAAAAATTTCATTTTGCATATATACATTTGTGTGTGGTTGATGAAATGTTGTGCAGATCCCAGTACGAGCCAAGCTTGTCTAATATATTATGCAACTAATACATTAGCCAAACCTGGTACTTTGATACCACTAAAAGCCTTACCACGCCCTGCTTCCCAAAAAGAATACGGAATACGGATACACGACTCAACCCAGCGAATGATTTGCATCATCTATAAGCTGTTCAGAATCTTTACAACAAATCTTAGAATAATCAGAGTTGGAAGCCAAAAGAATCATCCTCACACAGACATATATATCTCAAAACAAAATAAAGTGCCAACAGAAATTAATTGAAATCCAATAATATAATAGTCTCAAATAAACAGATCCGAACAAGTTAATATTCTGGGTCACATTTTCCAAATACAAATAAAATTCATATACTCAAATACATTGTTCAAAAGCAACATATAATAATAATAGCAAAAGAAGTCCAACATTAATATTTTATTTCTCCAATACCATCGGGCAAACGACCATCCTGATCTGCAATCAATAAATTGCAGAAGAAGGAAAAATAAAACAAGTACCCATCAATGCAAGTTACGGGCCACTTTTAATGCAGGATACAAGTATAAGGAAAACTAACAAATCTAAATAATAGCAGAAACAGATATAGCATGGTATAGCAGAATCAACTAGCATGGTATACTAACATGTGTCAAGTGTCGAAAATCAAATAGCATGCAGACAGATATACAGATAGTGTCAAATAATGGTGTCAAGTGATAGTATCAGACAGATAACAGATAATTAGATAATCAGATGATCAGAAAAACCCAATAACATATTCAGATATCAGATACAGATACAGATATAGATACAGATACAGATACAGATACAGATGTCAGATTCAGATTCAGATTCAGATTCTTATAAGTTTTGTATTAATTACTAACATGGTAGCACTTCAAGTGACATTCTTTTATCACATGGTTGCTACATTCAAAATATTTACGTTTGTAGATTTCGTAGGGGATCATATAGGGCCGTGTACTCAGGGTTCAGATAGACAGATATCAGATGATAGATCAAGACAGACAGATAAAACCTAGTGATTCTCTTCTTCCCTACACCTTCCTATAGGAAGTAATGTAGACAGGGTACAGAATAACAGATAACAGATAATAATATGAAAAACATGGGTCCCATTCTAAGTACACATTTCTATATTTTCCCACTACTAGATCTTTCCTATAAACTCCGGCTTGATCATTTTATAATTATTATCAGACAGATGTATATGTGCATGAAACAGGGTAAATCTAGCATGATATAACGACCCACAAGTTCAGAATAATAGATAAGCATGTACAGATAGTAAGTAGTCACACAACAGAACAAAATATGGTACTTTCTAATTCAGGACAACACGACAGTACAGTACTAAAACAGCAATTTCCGTTACCACAAATATCAAAACCTGAATCCGCCTGACAATCTGAAAAATAGACTTCCAACCAATTTTAGAGAATACATATAAGTCATATAGTGCTTTAGAAAAATATAACTCAAAACTGATTTGAATCCAGAAAATACGTTCAGCAAGAAATCATTAAATCGAATTCAAAGTCAGAAAAATAGCATTAAAACATCAGAATAAATTCTAGGAAAAATCTGGGGTATTCCCCTATATGTCTAGAATCAAAATATAAAGCTTCATAATTTTTCAGTAAGATTAGTTTAGCCAACAAAAATCAGAAAATATCAAGAAACAATAGTTTGGCAAATCTGGAATTCCCAATACTACTGTACGAAAATTGTAATACCTCGCAAACCGTAGAACGAAATCCAGATCCATCAAAGGGAGATGAAAATAGATAAAATAGGCTAACTTTTATATTCACAAATATTTTTCATACAGGAAAATGAATTATGGTGAAAATACAAATCTTTACAGAATAGCGAGCAAAATCCAGCAAGTATAGTTTTTATAAACAAGCATGAAACGGCATATAATTCTTATCAAATAAATCCACCAAAATTCTGGGTAATTTCTAAATAGGTATCGAAATACTGTGCAAAATTTCAGGTCAAAATAATATATTTAGCATTAGTATAAAAATAGTTTAGTCATCGAAATCATTAAGAAACGAAATTGGAAAATAAGATACACCTCTGTAGTAAAACAACCATATCTCACACATACAAAAACGAAATCGATCTCTGTCAGAAAATTTGGAAAGAAGACAGATTTCTCTAAAAATCATGTTTAATACTGAAGTTAAGATACTGACCTTAATATGGTTTAAAATACCAATCAAAATTGATCATTGGCAAAATACTGATTTTTCTGTTAACAACAAATTAACATACAACATACGAAACTCGTTCCAAACACAACCAAACATGAAATAGAGTTTACTAAGTGTCCAAATAACATGAAATATGCTATATAACATGTCCACAATAAGTATATCACATGGATCCAAACAACACACAAATTCTCATAATTATCTCACAAATATAATCACATAAAAAACGGTCAAAACCTAAGTTGTTTTATATCAAATTTGTGTCATGAGGTAACTATGGTCAAATAGCACTATAGAGACAATACTTATCAAAAATACATCACACACGAGTTGTCCCTAGAACCCAACTACACTACAAGCGGAATTTATGACTTGTATCATACAAAGAAATTGAGTACAAATTACTTACCTTAACCGAAGACGAAACGAACACCAAGAATAACGGGAACGGATTCCCGACAACGAACGAGACCCACGAACGAAGACCACGAACCAAAGCAATCACACAACCACACGTGCAACCCACGTGCACATGCAACCCAAGAGAGAGAGGGACTGGGAGCGGTTGACGGGACGATGACTGCCGCTACTGCAGTCGACGAGGAAGGTCGGGAGGGAGACAACGGGTGACGATAGCACTGGCTTCGGCTGGCGGCATTGCTGCTGTTGTTGGGCACGCCGAATAGAGGTCGAGAGAGGGAGAGATGGATGGGACGAGGTGGAGAGATGGAGAGCTCGGGCTTGGGGTCGCGATGGGTGATCGGGATGAAGTGGGTGCAGTCGGATGGGTTAGTCGGCAAGGGAGGTGATCGGCAATGGGGATGGGTGAGATCGGGGATGAAGATGAAGTGGTGGGGTTTCGGTGTGAGGGTTTCGGCAGTTGGGTTTGGGGTTTTTTGTGGTTGAACAGGGTAGAGAGGGGGCTAGGGTTTTCGGTAGGGGAGAGAGAGATGAGTTGGGTTTTTATAGGGTTTTGATATTAGGGTTTGGAGATATTGGGTATTTGGTTTATTGGGTATTGGGTATAATATGAGTAGTAATAGAAGATTGGGTTTAATAGGATTTGAATAGGATTTATAGGCTAATTTGGCTTTGGTAGTTAATTAGGGATCAAAAGCAATAGGATTAGCAACCAAAACACCACGAGCACCTAAGAACAAAATAAGAGACAAGAACCAAATAAAGAGAGAAAGCAATAATAACGATCAAGAACAAATCAAGGGACAGAAAAATCAATCATAAGAAGATAAAAAATGAACAAAATGAATATATATTGAAAACAACTCCAATATACGGTCCAAAATACAAGAAGAGTATAAATACTTAAGAAAGAAGAAAAATACACCAAAAATACGAAAAACCAAAAACAGGTGTTACACAAATAAAATGCGTAAAGTAAAAAAGATAGAGTAAGAGAAAGTAAACAGAACAACGAGCAAGACACAGCAATATAACGTGGTTTGACTCCAGGTCTACGTCCACACCACCTACTTTTAGCAATTCTCCGCCACAAGCGTTCTACTATACTTTAAACCCTTATACAATGATTCTCGGAATTCAGGTCGAGAGACCTATTACACTCGCAGGGCTTCTACAAATAAGTCCCGCAAAACTCACCGAAGTGGAAAAGAAAGAAAAACTCTCAAGATCTAAAAAGACCTTGACTGAAGAAAACAATAAAATCTCTCACACTCGGAGTATTGATTGAACGATTAGTTCAGAAGAGTTATGATAGCAAGGGATGAAGAATACAATGTGAATTCGCCTCAATATATAGAGTGGGAAAATGTATCTTTTCAGAAATGAAAAGATATTTCTGAAGTAGTCAGATCTGCGCTAGGACGGTCGACCGTAATGATGAACAGCCGACCATTCACCTTTTAACTCAAAATTCATGCGATGACTAGTCGACTGACTCTTCTTTCCACAGAGATGAGCGGTCGACTGTTGTGACAGTCGGTTGTCATTTTGTGCGGTTGACCTTTGTCGTGCAGATTCGACTTTTATTTGACGATTTCACTTGATATTCTTTCCAAAACTAATTTATCAGTCAACACTATTTTACATATATTTTTCTCACATAAATAGAAATAAATTATCTATTTTGGCTGGCTTTCTTGATGATTTGAAGCACATGTTTCTTATGTGCAATCTTCATTGATTTTTAGGTTTATGTCTCTTTTGCTTGATTTTCAATCACTTTGAATCTTTTATTTTGGTTTTCTTTTTCTGTAGATCTTGTAAATCTCAATTGAAAATATTAGTTATAGATGATACGTTTTGTGCACACCAAACTTAAGGTCAACACTCCTCACCCTCACTGTCTTCTTCTTCTGCTGCTTCTTCTTCTTCAAACTCACTATCAAAAGAATGTATGAATCTTCAGAGTAGCAATCATTGGCTTCATCATTTGTAACTTCTAAATTTTCTATATGTATTTCTTCTTACTCACCATTTGCATCATGATCAGTGCCATCATCTTCAACATAATCTGGGTCTTCACTATCATTATCCTCATAATCAGCTCCATAAAACTTTTGTAGTGTTGTCTTTTCCCCAGGAATCTGTACTTGTTCATTTGCCTCATCTGCATTGCCCTGATCCAACTGAATCTGTTCATCTCTACACAACATTCCTTCTTCTTGTTCATTTGGTTGAGCTGCATTGCCTTCTGCCAAGTCAATCCCTACATCTCTACCCTTCCTTCAGCTTCTTCATTTTCCTTATCTGCATTCATTCTACCATCTCTTACATTATCATTTGCTGCTTTAGATTTTGTCACAACACCTGATATGTCATGATGGAATCCAATCTGTCTCACATAAGTATCTTTACCATCACTCGATACAACCAACTGCTCAGAGGGAATGAGCCCACAGCCTAGATGATATTTAACCCTCCTTCCACCAATAATTTCACCAGCAGGAACACCAAAATATAGCTCTAGTGTTTTCTTCTTCTTTAAATGCAATTTCCATATAGCTGCAAATTCTACATCATTTCTAATAACTTCATATTCTTTAGGTGATGTCCCAAGCTTTGCATATACTACTTTCATCATATACCACTCATTATATGGTAGTAAAGCATGGAGTCTCTCACTTAAGTAGTCTAGGTTACACTCCCCCAAGTCAATCAAAATACTTTTTGTACGATATCGTTCATATTTCTTTCTATTTGTCCTGGGTATTACTCTCCAATGCTCATGGTAGAACATCAACACCGTCACTCTATCTATCACCCTATCACACAATTATTACTAAAACAATTATATTAGTGCTTGTCTATAACTTCAATAATTAACATAATACAACCACAACATAACACAACATAACAAACAACACAATACAACACCAAAGTGAGCCTTATATTGATGACAACACAATACAACACCAAAGTCAACCCTAACTTTGATCAAATCCCAATTATGCAACCCTCCTTAACTCAAATCAGAAATAAAACCTAGATTGTTGACCAAATACTCAACAATCAACAATCAGCATTCAATAAAATTAAAATAAACCCTAACAATCAACAATCAACACTTCCTTCAGATTAATGCACCCCTCACTCTAAATTAACCCATCAAGAATTGATCATAAAATACTCAACCCATCAAGAATCAAGAGTCAATAATAGCAAAATAAGTCTAATTCAGATTAATGAATTTATAAAATGGGGAAGCTCATACCGTTCGCTGTTGCGATTCACCCATGACGTTCCACCGCCTGCCATCTTCTTCCTCACTTTTCTCTACCACTCCCTGCGCTCTCGATTTTACCTTCAACCGGAAGTGAAAAACAAGTGGTCGGAAGAGGGGTTTTAACGAAGTGAGAAGAGAGGTTTTAAGACAAAAAAAATTAAGAAGGTTGAGGTTTTAACTAAGTATAAGGGTAAAAAGGTAATTTCATCAGGTATCTGTTAGAAAATTAACAGAAATAGACAGCAGGTGCCTATAGGTCCAATTATAACAAGTTTGGGTACTATTGGGGTATTAGAGTAACTACCAGTGTGTTTAGGGTATTAATACTAATTTTAAGTGCCAATAGGTCAAAAAGCCTTCTAAATATGCATATATGCATTTTATAGCATGCATAACTGTGGATGCTCTAAGGGGCCGTTTGGTAGACGAATTAGAAGATTCTCATGAATGAGAGGATTCCGGAGAATGTGAGGGTGAGAATGAAGATTTCCGAGAATGTTGAATTATCGTGTTTGAGATAGTACATTGCATTTCCGAGAATCCTTTATTATTGTATTTTTTTATTCTAATTTTTTTGGGTTGTTTTATTGTTTGTATTTTTTTTTTAAGTTTTTGGATTATTTTATTGTTTATTATGAAAATCTCATGAGAATTCTCAAATTCTATGGTTTCTGAGGGGAATGAAAATTCTTTTCAACAAATGATTTTGATTCCCTTAAAAATTCATCATTCAATTCAAAACTATCCTTACCACATATCAAATAAGATAATCTAAAGAAGAATCTTAGATTCTCTTACACATTCTCTCATACCAAATGCCCCTAGGGTATTCTTACTGTACTCTTTTCCTTAAAATTTCAGCAAAGATTTTTCTTTTTTTTTCTCCTTTACTTTTTCTTTCTTTCTTTCTTACCTAATGTTTGGCCATGGAGATAAAATATCACAGAAAGGTTCCGTAAGATTCCGTAATGGCTGAATCGTGAGAGTGAAATGTGGAAGACCCTCACCCTATCCTTGTCTTTTTTTTTATTCAATGCTGATTCTGTACTTGTGTAATTTTGTACTTGATTATTGGCATTATTGCAAGTTTTAGCGAGTACATGGACTTTTGTTGAATCCCATATAGGGCCGGCTCTACCCTAGAGGCGGGTAAAGCGGCCACCTTAAGCCTTCGGAGATTTTGCGATTTTAGAGGCTTTAATTTTGAACTTTCCTTATAAATATAGGCACGTATTTTGCGCGTAAAAAAAAAATATATTCTATTAGGGGCCCTCATTTCGGAAGTTCGCCTAGGGCCCCTGGGAACTCAGGACCGTCCCTGATTCCATGTTGTGGAAGAGAAAATTATCCGAAACTTACAAAAGATGGCCTCAACGGTTCACTCGCCTCCTCCCTTCTAAGTGTTTATTTGAGTAGGACACAGAGTATGTGAAAGCAGATCCATAGATTAACTTGTTGTTGGTAAAGTCCAATTGGATTAAGGTGTTGAATCGATGTAAATTAGATATATGTCTTATCTGTGTATTTCATGGGAGAAGTTAGGTTCACTCTGATCGGCATATATGTGGTTGATCTCAATAGAATGTAGTATTCTTTTTGGAGATTCAAACTAAGCTGGTGCTACAAACATCTAATAGATCTCCACTTTTTCTTGTGTGGATTTCAAATGATGTTTTATTGTATTTCATCTTTTGTTTGTATCTCATACGTTAATAATAATAATTTTATTTTAGAAAGAATAATTATTTTTTGTGTATCAAGAAGAATAATAAGTTTTCATTGTGCTTATACATATAATAATTTAATTTTCAATTTTTTTTAAAACATAATTTCAACGTTCAAACTGAAATTAATGCATCTAATTCCTTTTCTTCAAATGCTTGTGGACCCTCTTGCATTTATATGTTCGTATACAACCAGATGTTTAGCTATTTGACCTATTAAAAATAAAAAAGAACTCTCAAATCAAAGGAAAATCCTAATCCTTCAGAAAAGCCAATTTACTTTTTGATGGCAAAGAAGAGCCATTATTTATCAACTGACCCTTTAAGATAATTTTACTTTATGTCATGATGCACCTAAATACTTGTTTTAATTGACACCTCAATTGAAGATGGCACTATCAACAATAATTAGTTTTTAAAAGATATTATAATTCAGATAGGTATCTCTCTCTCTATATAAAAAAAATCATAGTGACACAAATTTTATTTTATATGTGATATTTTTGTAAATAATTATGTTGTAAATAAATTTAAACTTTGAGGATATTATGATAAATAACAACAATTAAGTAAATGAATGGTTAATATAACTCCTACTTAAAAATGAATGGTTGAGATTAGATAGTTGAATGAATATATACAAATTACAGATTGTCTACAAATGACACTTTCAACTCTCCTATTACTAGTAACTGCATGTGCGATACACGCTTTAATTAATATTTTTTAGATAGTAAATTATAAGATCTTCGTTTACTCCTTAGATACTTTTTATAAATTACTCATAGTGTTACAAATTTTTATTTATATGAGTGAAATTTTTGTAAATAATTATGTCTTAAAAAAATTTGAACTTTGAGGGTATTATGGTAACTAACAACAGTTGAGTAAATGAATGATTAATATAAATCCCATTTAAAAATGAATGGCTGTTTACAAATAAAATCCAACTCTTCCATTATAATATTAGAGATAATATTAGAGATGTTGATAAAGAATAAAAAAATAGATTGCACACATGAACAAAATAATGAAAGCAAACCACCAAAGACCACAAAAATTTGTAGATGAAGAATATGGGCGGTTAAATCGAACATATCCTCAAACAAAGTACATACGGATGGCTAAATTACATGCACTAAGAATTTCGGTAGAAAGGTAAAACTTTATCTAAAGTGTATGTGGATACAGTTCTAACACAAAATGCAAGATTCTCTTTGCTTAATTGGAAAAAAAAAAAAAAAAAAAAGTTGCAAACAAATTAAAGAGCCAGTAAGAGCATCTCCTATGGGGGTCTTTATTTCTCATCTCTATAATAGAATATTCCTGAGAATATTTCATTATAGAGATAAGAAAATAAAGGGGCACTCCAACCAAACCCCTCTATAATTTATACAATATAAATTTTGAAAAAAAAGGAGTTTTGATTAGTTTTGTTGTAAATAATTTTACATTAAATTGCTTATATTAATAATCTATTTGGGAAAAAAATTATGCTGTTGGAAATGTCTCGCCGAAAGCTTTAAAACGAGCCTAATATTAGTAGTTTTTTGAACTAATTTTAAATTATAAACTTTTTACTTGCAGTAACAATGTAAAATAATCAAGTGTAAAATTATTTAGGAATTAATTTAATAATATCATATATAACAACATTAATGAAATAAAATTTCTAATTTAGTATATTTTAATATTAAATTTTGACAGAAATAGAAAATTTCGGATTATAATCATTAAAAATGAAAGTACAACATGAAAAAAAAATAAAATACAGATAAGCTAATACAATAACAACAAACTACAATAACAGGATTAGCAAATTACATAATAGCAAATTATGATAACATTAAAAATTACATATAGTTTAATATTCCGGTAGGTCATCTCCAAATCTTGACTATAAATATTGTATCAATTATTTTTTTCAAACAATAAAAAAATATTCAAAATTGGTCTCATTTTAAAGGTATCGTCAAGACATTTCCAACTGTACCAAAATAATAAAATTTGGTTTAATATTTTATAATATTCATTCACGAAATATATAGTTCACATTTTAATTAAAGGATATGGAAGAAATTCTTAAAAAGATATTAAGGCACAAAAGGGTAAAATGGGATTTGAAGATATTCCAAAAAGTCTCCAAATTTGGAGATTTTTTTTGAAGCATCTCCATTTTGTAGACAACTTGGAGATGCTCTAAGAAAAGGCATGTTGAAATTATTTCCTTTAAATTTTACTTGTAATTTGATGGTGCAAATAAAAAAATATATATATCAAGCATTTTGATTGCAACTGCGTGCAAACACAGACACGTCAAGTTACACTTCGACCAAACACAGCTAAAATGCGTTGGACCTATTTAGCGACAACAACATCATCATTAACCAACACATAGTTGGCCATTTTTCTATCAACTTTAAACCGACACGACACCTAAAGCCAACAAGGAAACGGCTCGGCTCAGTAGCGTCCAAAATTCAACAAGAACAACTGAAAAAAGTAAAAAAGAGGGGAGAAAAAATAGAGTAATGCTTTAGCCACTACCAATTTCACTATCATTCTCTTCACTATCTTAGGTGGCATACTTCTATTGGAGAGTTCCCCCACCTACTCTATCTTTCCCTACCTATTGGAGTGTGCCACCTAAGATAGTAAAGAGAAATGTAGTGAAATTGGTAGTGGATATAGCATTACTCGAAAAAATAATACAAAAACGGTTACCAAAATTAACAAACAACCCCTCTAACATTAACTGCTTTCAACATGAACCCATCCCCGTCTAATTTTTTTACAAAAATATTTTCTTTTTGTTCAAATTTCTAACAAAGCCCGAGACTAATTAACACTGCTCAAGAAATTGGAGCACACGTTTAAAAACCGGAATCGGACACGGAATTCGAAGCACGCCCTTCTGCTCGTAGCCGTACTCTTGAGCGGCTTTCTGAAGCAGCTCGAGAAAGATCGGACGGCTGAGAAGCTCTGCACGAATAACAAACCTCTCCATCGTCTCAGTGTCTTCCCCTACGTGCACTGGCACGTGACCCTCAGGCACCTTCTTCTCCCTCTTGCTCCTTAAAGGCACGTAATCCGACGAATCGGAGACCTTCGAAAGTCGCCGAATCAGCTCCTTCATCTTCTAGCTTGTTCTAAATGGTGTTTTAGAGAGAGAAAGAATGGAGTTTAGAGAGAGAGAGGGGGGGGGGGGGGGGGGGGAATATTGAGGGAAGTTTTATAGAGAGGAAATAATAATATAATAATAAGAGGAGTGGATGGTACACATGGGGGTACAGGGAAGGTACACAGTACGAGTGTTTGCTCGTCAGCTGTTTTGGGTGGAACAGGATGGGAAGGGTTTGGCTGAATGAGGAGTTGACATATGTAATTTCTGTGGAAAAGGATGATGTGTGTTAGCATATATATGGAAAAATTATCCTACAATTTTTGGTACTGGTAATCTGCACATGCATTGCACGTTCTAATTAAATTTTTTTTATATAGTAAATAATAAGACGTGTCTGGTCTCGAACCTGAGACAACCATTTTCTGATCACATACTATTTACAAATTATTCCTAGTGGCTAGGGCAGTAATCGAGCCGAGCTGAATACCTTCAGGCTCGAGCTCGACTCGTTTACGAAACGAGTTCATTTTTGAGCTCGAGTTCGGCTTGAGCTTGGTTCGAGCCGAGCTTTGACCGAGCTTTGACCGTATTCGAGCCGAATAGCTCGCGAGGTTAGCCTAAAAAAAAAAAATTTGAAGCTTGAGCTCGGCTCGTTTATGAAACGAGCTCGGTTTTGAGCTCAAGCTCGGTTCGAGCCGAGCTTTGACCGAGCTCGAGCCGAATAGCTTCTCGATTCGTTTGCAGCCCTACTAGTGGCACAAACTTTTATTTTATATAAGTGACGCTTTTGTAAATAATTATGTCGTAAATAAATTTGAACTTTGAGGGTATTATGGTAACTAGCAACAGATGTGTAAATGAATGGTTAATATAATTCCCACTTAAAAAGGAATGATTGAGATTAGATGGTTGAATGTTGATATGGCTAAAAACAGAATCAAATCGGGACCGTTCAAATCGGGCACGAATTTTAAGGCTCTCAGGGGTAAAACAGTAATTGCACCTACAAACGGGTCCGAATTGGAAACTGGATCTTTCTTCAAAGCCAAATAACCCAAAAACTGATCAGTCCTATTGGGTATGGGTAGCAACCCGTTACAAATCAATTCAGATATTTAAAGAGTAATTCAAATTCATGGTTATGTCTATGAAACGATTTGAACTCTACATCTTATCCAAAAATATCGGGACATAGGGATAAACGATTATCTCTAAACTGTCTCTAAAGGCGACTATAAATACCCCTCTCCCCCCACCATAATAAGGTAATCAATCTTTTTCCACATAAAACTCTTTCATAATCTTCCTGATTACTGATAAGAGCATCGGAGGGTTCGTCACCGGGATCCATCCCGGTGTATCGAACTTTTTTGCAGGTTAATGACAGCGGCAAGAAACCAGTCAAACGCCGGTGAAATTCAACATGTTTGCTTTATTATTTCAAAAAAAATCCACAAATTCATCTGTTTGCTCCCACATCAAAATTAGCAGCAACAGATTGGCGTCGTCTGTGAAAAACGAAAAAGCAATCCAACCTTCATCAGCGAAAGTCAGTTTCAAACCATGCATCCGAAAGAGAAAGGGAAGGCAACGGTCTCCAACCGAAGAGCCACTCCTCTTCCTCCTCCTTCTCTAGTCCAAGATGTCATTCCTTAACTCAATCAGCAAGTTCAGCAACTGCAGCCTGAACAGTCTCTTCCTCAACAGGCCCCTCTAGGGTCTCGGGGGGCTGCCCCGGGGGTTCTCGTCGTAGACGTCCAAAGCAACACCCTCATCACGACCATGTTTCTGTACACAATCCCTCAACTGATTCTATGTCTTCGCAAAGTCCTCCAGAGCTGATAATTCTTAACCGTCAGCAGGGGGTCGACCTCCAAACTCGCTTGAATAAATGGCGAGCCCCTGAGGAAGTCTCTCAACCTGAGCACCTAGGGGCCTCGAGAGTTCGGACCCCCCGTAGACCGAGGACCAGAATATCCCCTCCTGCGAGGAGGCAAAGAGAGTCTCCTCCACATCATCGGCGGAGAAGTCATACTCCAGTAAGCCGAACTACACCTAGGGATCACTGAGCTGGAGGGGCACCAGTCACTCGGGCCTAGCTCTAAATCTTCAAACAAGATATCATGCGAGCTCTTAATATTGCCACGAGTCAGGATCAGTGTGCCCCTAACCCTCGCCATACCGCCACTCTAAGGGAGATTCCCGAGGGTCAACTAGATCCGACCGAAGGGATGACTCGGTCCGCCGCCGTCTCCACAAGATGGAGAGGCGCCTCAACAAGATCAATCCTGAAGAAGAACAATGGGCCAATAAGTTTCGGCTAAGCAGACCCTCCTTCTCTAGAGCCATCATGGAACATCTAGTCCCCGAAGCCTTTAGGCTGCCCCGCTTTGAATCCTACAATAGGGAGTCGGACCTGGCCGATCATATCGAGAGTTTTAAAACTCTTATGATAATTCATCAAGCCTTAGATGCGGTCTTCTGCAAGGCCTTTCCAGCAATATTGAAGGGACCAGTGCGAGAGTGGTACTCCCATCTAACCCCGCCTCCATCTTCTCATTCGAACAGTTTGAGGAGCTCTTCCTCACCCACTTCGTGGGCAGTCACAGATTCGAGAAAACAAGTACATCTTTGCTAGCACTTAGCCAAAAAAAGGGTGGACGTCTAAGAGATTACATCCAGCGCTTCACCGCCGAAGCCCGGTCTATTGCCTCCCCCAACCAATCGACAGCCTCTGCAGTATTCAGGGACAAAATCACTAACGCCGACCTCAAGCCGTCCCTTGCCAAGAAGCCTCATCGGGACTTCTTGAAACTCCTGCTTAGGAGCGAGAAGTACATCTAAGCCGAATAATCTCAACCCACCCAGTTAGGAGGAGTCATCTTCCGCGAACAAACAGAAGGGTACAAGCGAAGAAGGATCCCAGAAATTTCAGAGGAACGACATTGGGCAGCGCTGCCCAACTCCTCGTTTTGAGAAGTTCACCCCCCTCAATGCAAGTATATCAGCAGTTCTTATGGAGCTGGAAAAGAATGGCTACTTCGCGTTCACCCTAGAATGAATACCCTTGACAAGAAAAGGAACAAGGATAAGTGGTGTCACTTTCATAGGGACCATGGCCACGACACGGATGATTCTCGGGCCTTCAAAGAGGAAATCGAAGAACTCATACAATGGGGACACTGACTAAGTTCGTCCAAGAAAACGGGGCCGATCTTCCACCCCGAGGAGTCTATAAGCGAACAGAGAGGCCCAACGAGTTCCAAGACTCTGAACCTGGGGCCATACTCCACCTTATCCATGGAGGTCTAATGGGGGGAGAACCAAACTCCTCCCAAGAGGCCTTAACCCTATCATAGAAGTAGGATTTCAGTTTTCAATAAGGCCGATGCTTGTAACATGACCAAAAAGCATGTAATAATGGCTCACCCCATTGAAGCGGCCACTTAATTTATTTCAATAAAACTTAGCTTTTTTCTATTGAAAATTAGTGCATTTGCCTCATTTCTATCTCTTTGAGTCACATTTATGACTCGTTAAATGGTAAATTCGGAGTCCAGCTGGTTCTACAGGGCTGCTCCCACAACTTACTAAGCTCAAAAAACGAGTTCGGAATCCTAAATTTGGTTCGACGTTGCTTTAGCCGCTTGCAAACAAGCAAGTGTGGGGTAGCTCATCATTCAGAATTGCTCCTACAACTCGTTAACCCCTTCAAACAATAAGTTCGGAGTCCAACACTTGGTTTGATGCTACTTCAGCTACTTGCGAACAAAGCATGTACAAAATAGCTCACTGTTCGAAATTGCTCCCACAACTGTTGAAACTATCTTAACGACAAGTTCGAAGTCCAACACTTGGTTCGACGCTACTTTAGCTACTTGCGAACAAGCATGTACAAAGTAGCTCACCATTCGAAATTTCTCCCACAACTGTTGAAACTATCTTAACGACAAGTTCGGATTCCAACACTTAGTCTGACGTTACTTTAGCTACTTGCGAACAAGCATGTACAAAATATCTCACCATTCGGAATTTCTCCCACAACTATTGAAAGTATCTTAGCTACTAGTTCGGAGTTCACAATCATGGTTCGAAAATTGCCCTCACAGCTTGCAAGTATGCTATTTCGGGGCTCAAAACGAACATTCATACTACTCCCACTACTGGTTAAATTTGCAACAAACGAGTTCGGAGCTAAAACTCTCCCCTAGAGTTTATCCTCAAACTTGTCTCCCGAACAGCTCTCTCCTAGAGCCGGGTGAAGCTCTTCGCTCTGCTCACCTCCCGAGCGGCCTTCTTGTCATCGAGTTCGGAGCCCAACTCTTCCCTAGAATTGCTCCTCAAACTTGCCTCCGGAGCGGTCTTTTTCTCAACGAGTTCAGAGTTCAACTCTCTCCTAGAGTTGCTCCTCATACTCGCCTCCCAAACGGCTCTCTGCTAGAGCCTGGCGATGCTCCTCCTCTCATTCACCTTCTGAGCGGCCTTCTTCCAAGAGAGTTCGGAGCCTAACTCATCTAGAGACACTCCCACAACTCACATCCAAGTATGGAACTTCCCAAGAGTCATACAAAGCACTTCTCAACTTCATGAAGTAAAAGAGGTTGCAGAACTATTTTGACCATGAAGAAGGATAATTCTTCAACTAACTTCTAAAGAGAAATTGTAGATCTTCAATTCAGCTTCAAAACGAGGGGTCACACGCTCCAACCCGACATCCATAGCATCGGAAAGTGGGTTACAACACAACTTCCCTGAACGTGAAAATAGGGAAAAACCTCACCTCAAAATGTAAGTTTGAACCCGATCGACGGCTCAGATCTTGCCACGTCCCTCGGATCCAAAATCCGAGCAAACGTGTCCACGAATGAGAAAATGGGGAAAAAATTGCCTTAAAATGTGAGTTTGATCCCGATCGACAGCTCAGATCTCGCCACGTCCTTCGGATCCAAAATCCGATCAGATTCGCCTCAAGATGCGAGCTCGATCCTGAGCGACGGCTCAGATCTTACCACGTTACTCAGATCCAAAATCCGAGCAAACGTGCCACCGAACTAGAAATTGGGGGAAAACTCCGCCTCAAAATTCGTGTTCGATCACGATCAACGGATCAGATTCTCCCAGGAATAAACAAAAATATATATTATTAAAGGGTTAACGGGTCGGGTTCGGACCCGTTAGAGACCCAAACCCAAACTGTAACTCCTATTTCCTGTATCCGTATTTTTTTTATTGTATTTTGCCCCATTTTACTCGTTTATCTATTTGAGATCCTGTATTTTGTTTCCGTTTGAATAAAATCATTAAATTATTTTCGGCTCAATTTTTGGTGCCTTTATCTAATTCAATTGTTTGTGCTCTTTTGTCGTTCTTCATGAAGAGTGAGCCGTTCTATGTCATTCATCTCTTTATTCTCCATTTTAATACATTTTGACCAATTCTCCAGTTGGATTCCACTCAAATCGGGTACCCTAATACCCAATAACCCAAAAACCTACACTATATAAACTTTCAACACCCTAACCCTAACCCTAAACCTTATTACTTTGCTAACCTAATACCGCCGCTACCCTTCTCCTTCTTCCTCCGTATCTTTCTCCATCTTCATCGCCCGTCCATAACCAGACCCATTTCGCTTCGACCTCCCTACCACCTCCATTGCCTCGTCAACCCCACATCACCACCACGACCTTCACCCTCGTCAATCACCACCACCGCCATCATCGCCTCTCGAACCCAACATCGCCATTACCCAAATCCTCCGAAAACCCATCTCTTATCGCCATTACCATCGCCAGCCGCCTCCACCATCGCCCTCATCGTCAACTCCTTCGATCACCGTCCCCAACCCACCAAAATACCACCTCCGTCGCATTGCCAACACCTCGAATCCAATTCCCCTGTTTCTGAACCCAAAGCAGAGCCACGCCATTTTTCGTCGCAAGCTCCGCCGTTGCCACCCCATTACCGTCGTTGACTGCTCCTCAGTCGAACTTCGACCACGCACCATCGTCGCGCCAGCCTGTGCTGCACCCCCGCTCCCTCTCCCGCTCGTTGTCGAAGAAGGGAAGAAGACGATCAGCGGTTGGTGAGACTCGCTGTTTGGTGTTTTGCCACACCGGATCCAACGTTTGATGTCCGCTGTTCTGGCCCAGATCCGCTGCGTAGGAGCAATCTGATTGGAGGGTTTTGGTGCCCCGTGTTTTGGCGCAACGAATTCGATCTTGCTGTCCGCTGTTCTGGATGGATCTGGTGTGGGAGATTCGCCCTACTGTTGATTTCTTGCACGTACTTCACACGTTCTTTTGGGAGATTGTGCCCGGGGTTTTTCGATCCCGTTTTCCTCAATTAGCGGATCTAATCGTCGTCAATCAAGACAAGTATTCATCTTGTACATATTTTTGTTCTAGTACAAGCGTTAATTTGAAAATACCGCAAATAGTTAGTAGTTGTGACTTTACCTTGACTTGTCATTGTTGATCAAATTTAATTCTCATCAATTTCATAATCTTAAGAGTCACAACAATTTCATTGTATTATATTACAACTACTTGGACTCATTTTATCTTCTAAACACATGAACACATGAAATTAAGGAACCCTAGATTTGTAGATATGTGTTATATCTTGTATGTGATGAACTTGCAACCATTTGAGTTGAGAAATAAATATTAATTGCTGTTTTGATAACCATTATCCCGTATTTATATTACATATTAACCTAGACGCCTAATAACCAATTTTCATGCAACCTATACACGTAAGACATTCCCATATGTTGCTGTCCTGGACCTTACTATACTGTTTTGACCCTTTTAACATCAGAATCTGAACTCGAGCCCTGAACAGTAAATGTAGCTCTAGATGTCTAGATGTCGATAGCCTCCAGAATTTTCGAACTCCGAGTTACGGTCTAGGAGATATCGCAGTTTTGGTACAACAACGTCGTGCTGTCCAAATTTGGGATTTTCGTTGTTCGTGTTATTCTTATTCATGTCGACCCTTGAATATACTATATAAATATCTTAAACTTCTCCTATGTCCATGATTATAATTTCTTGACTTGTTTCGCACACTTTCGTGCTTGGTTAATAATAATAATAAAAGTAACAAGCCGGGATTTAAGGGAAAGACCATAGTAGTGGACAATATAGGTAAGTGTACTCGGAAGCGGGCCCGTGTTTTCCAGTACTCGGTTCATGAACCTGTTGCACCTTGATGTATTCATGGAGCCAGTTACTTGGCTCATGAACCTATTGTATTCATAAACCCACTGTGTGGATCTTGAACCTGTTAGTATTCATCAACTTGCTTCGTGAACCTGTTGTTTATTTTCGTATTCATGAACCGTGCTTACTTGATACTTGATGCCTGAGTACACCGCCCTATAGACTCTATTACTAGGTCTAAACGAAATTCCATTGACTGTAGCAACCATGTAGTAAAAGAATGGATGCATGAAGTGCTGCCTAAATAGTAATCACCACCAGACATGAAACATGAAACTTGAACTTAATACATGTTACTTGATACTTGACAACTTGTTACTCGAGACTTGGCACTTGAATATAAATTTTGACACTAGACTTGAGACTTGATACTTGAAACTAAACTTGATACTTGTTACTTGACACTAGACTTGAGACTTGTCACTTGAGGTTAGATATCCCTACAGGTTCACTTGTCACTTGTTTCACCATTAGTATTTGTTATCCATCCTGTTTACTTGAGTTGTCCTTGGATTTTTACTACTTGTTGTATCCCTGTTACATTCTTGATTCCAATTCTTGTTCCACATTACTTTGACTCGTTTTTACTATTTGTGGCCCTAACTTGTACTAAGGGCATTTTCTCTTGTTTTCTCTATTTTTTCCTTTTTATATTTATTAAGCAAACTTTGGAGATGAGCTACCTGCTGGAATCAGTGAGCAGAAGTTCTAGGCCTTATTTGGAAAAAGCTTTCTTTAATCATTTCATTTTGTATTTGAGTTATTTCAATTCTTGTTACTTAAAACTTGTAACAGGCTGATGTTCCCGAGTTTTTTCTTTTGTTCCAGACTTGAAAACTATTTGAATATTATTATTGTTTCAGTTGTTTTCTGTTGTTTAATAAATTATTCATGCATGCTGGTTATATATAAATCTTATTATATTCTTGTTATGATGCTGAGTCGATCCTACAGCTTATGGATGATGTTAAAATCATTCACTGGGCTTCGTCACGCGCTCGTATTCTATATTTTTGGGAAACGGGGCGTGACACAAACTCCTCTCCTTATTCTTCACTGAGCGCCAAAACCTACCATCGCTGAACCCATCATCTGTTGAGCTCGCCCAACTCCATCAACGAGCTCCACTCCTCGAGCTTCATCGAACCCAACATTTCCACTGTCGACCTCCTTCACGAGCTCACCTCCAACACCAAGCTCCGAAATCCTCCAAACACAGAGCTCCGAAATCCTCCAAACACAGAGCTCCGAAATCCTCCAAACACAGAGCTCCCCTCCGTCATCTCCGCCGCCAAGCACTACGTCGAGCGACGAGCTCACCTTCCTCGTCGTCACCTTCGCCAACCTCCACGGCGATGAACCTCTGCTGATCGAACTCCTCCAAACCCTGAGATCCCCCCTCTCCTCTCCACACCCACGAGCTCTGAACGCCATTATAGTCTCCACACCTACAAGCTCCGAACGCCATTACAGAGCTCCAAAACCTCTCCTCCAACTAGCTGCCAAGCTCCGTCGAGCTCGAGCGCTCCTCTAACTCCGAAGCTCCACTCATTGAGCTCTGTCGTCTCCGAGCTCCCCCTCCCGAAGCGTCGAGCTCCACGATGCCAACCTCCGAGCTCGACACCACCTCCATTCGTCTTTGATTTCTCCTCGACTGTGAGAGGAGCTCGGCGAGAGCGAAGGTAGTCTCGCTCTTCGGTGGTCGGAGAGGGCGGAAGAAGTCAAATGTCAAAGGTAGGAGAAGGCAAAAAAAAAGTGTGGCCATGTGGCGGTCAACGGTCAACATTGACCGACCACATGGCGTTGCACTACAAAAGAAACTGGCTTTCCCGGCGCTTTTTGACATCTTTACCGGAGTTTATTTACGCCGGTGAAACTTTCACCGGCGTTTATAATAGCGCCGGTCCAAATGCCGCCGAAGCGGGCGTCGCGGAAACAAAGGGGTCTACACCGGCGGTTTTCATGGACGCCGGTAAATGTGATAACTACACCGGCGGCCAAAAAACGCCGGTGTATGTCGGTCTCTGAGTGCCGTTCTTTTGCACCCTATATACATTCACCGGCGGTCGTAAACCGCCGGTATTTATTCATTCACCGGCGTTTATGAAAACGCCGGTGTAGAACGAAAGTATACCGGCGGTCAAGGAGCGCCGTTGTATATGCATTTCTGAGTGCCTGGTTTTCCCTACTTACAAGCACCGGCGCGATCAAAAAATGCCGGTGTAGTTATATACGTCGGCGTTTATAAAACGCCGGTGTACGTCTGTGCCGTTACAGCTGACAACATTCACCGGCGTTCGTGAGAACGCCGGCGTATCACACACTCCAACAATTAGATTAGATAGACCGGCATTTTTTAAAACGCCGGTCTGGCTATGCTCGTTTATTTTCGATACTCCGCTTTTCCGTTCGATTTCAATTCACAGTTTCATTTACAAAACCTGTAAACTAATTCTCACAACTGATTCAATCAATTTCGTTGCATATTACTGCGCAAATCACAACCAAACACAAGAATAATTAAAGATAATCAAGTTTCACACGTGTCATATCAACGTCCAAATTTATTGATTAATTAACAGTGTCATAATTAACAAATTAATATAGGGACTAACATCCCAAATATCCAAACAAACCAGTCTGACAAATATCCAAAATATCCCAAATTAAAAGTCTGACATAACTCTCATAAAAAAAAACCAGTCTGACATAACAACAGCAAGGAGGAGGACATAAGAACAACAACCATACAGCAAAGAGGACATAAGAACAGCAAGGAGGACCGCAGATTCATACCCCTCGAGTAGCTTCAGCTCTGATCATCAGAATTTCCTTCATCTGGACGACCGTTCTGTGAAAAAAAAAAACAATAGTTTAATTGAACAGTAGACCACAATACAGAATATACATATTTTTTGAACTTGCAAAAAGAACTACCTGTATCTTAAATTATAAGATCAAAGTGCCAACTGCAAATGGAATTGTTAATGATATATACAGAGGTAAAATAATTACATTGCAATGCTAAAAATCTAGTACTTAATTTTGTTTTTAAATATATCTAAAATAACAAAACAAATAAAAATTCAGTATCTAACTTGAAACCTTTATATTCTCCTCTGATTGGGAATATCCAATATCTAAAACAGTAAAACAAATGAAAATTCAGTATCTAAGC
This sequence comes from Hemerocallis citrina, assembly GCA_017893485.1. Lineage (NCBI taxonomy): Eukaryota > Viridiplantae > Streptophyta > Magnoliopsida > Asparagales > Asphodelaceae > Hemerocallis > Hemerocallis citrina. Next base: position 55,573,903 of record CM030362.1, on the reverse strand, counting down.
ATGTCCTTCATGGATTGTTCAGACAATCCATGAAACTGTCATCGTGGACGGAAACCAAATATAAGAAAAATAAGAAAAATAAGATAGGGCTCATATTAAGTATATTTTTAGGGAACTGTCATCGTGGAAGGAAACCAAATATAGAAGCCAGAAATGGAAACAGAAAGAAGAAAGGTAGAGACTTTGGATACACCAGGCTAACATAGCGGCATTTTCCTTGTTTCCCTTCAGCACACGAACACAAAGAGACATCAGCAACAACAGCAAGAGCGACAAGAACAATAATAATAATAAATTATTATGAACAAGATGTCTCTATATGGGTTTCCAGATCTCCACTCGAGCCCACTCTTTCTAATCACAGCCCAATTAAGAACATAGACAACATCCACTAAACAATCCAATCATAGCCCAATCAAAATTTGCCATCCTGGATCTTAATAAAATAAGCTTCATTAACAGTGAAAGAAAATGAGGATGCTAGCAGCATACTTAGTTTGGAAGTGAACCCATTTTTTGTTAAAAAATCATGCCAAAGATGGCAATCAGCTTCATTAACAGTATCTGAAAATGAAAATTTCCATTATCTGAGCTTATATGTTGCTCTACTAATTCACTGTGCCCAACTAAATCTAAAACCCAATTGTTGTGTGTATTCGGAGGATTTTGGCATACGTACCTATAACATCCTCAGTTCACAGCGAACCCGTTTTGGTCAAAAAAACATGCCAAGATCACAAACAGATGCATGAAAATAAGCTTCACTAACAACAAAAGAAGAAACTGGGGATGCTAGCAGCATACTTAGTTTGGAAGTGTACCCATTTTTGGGGGAAAAAACATGCCTAAGATGGCAACCAGGTTACTTTAACAGTATCTGAAAATGAAAAGATTTCCATTATCTGAGCTTATATGTTGCTCTACTACTTCTTTAGCCCAACTATATCTAAAACCCAATTGTTGTGCATATCCGGCCGGAGGATTTTGGCATACAGCTATAGCATCCTCAGTTCACAGTGAACCCATTTTGGTCAAAAAAATAAACATGCCAAGAAGACAATCAGGTGCATGAAATCAGCTTCACTAACAGTGAAAGAAAATGGGACCCAAAAAACATGCCAAGAAGACCATCAGGTGCATGAAATCAGCTTCACTAACAGTGAAAGAAAATGGGGATGCTAGCAGCATGCTTAGTTTGGAAGTGAACCCATTTTGTGTTAAAAAACCATGCCAAAGATTGCAATCAGGTTACTTTAACAGTATCTGAAAATGAAAAATTTTCCATTATCTGAGCTTATATGTTGCTCTACTACTTCTTTAGCCCAACTATATCTAAAACCCAATTGTTGTGTATATCCGGCTGGAGGATTTTGGCATACGTACCTATACCATCCTCAGTTCACAGTGAACCCATTTTGGGTTAAAAAACAAACATGCCAAGAAGACAATCAGGTGCATGAAATCAGCTTCACTAACAGTGAAAGAAAATGGGACCAAAAAACATGCCAAGAAGACCATCAGGTGCATGAAATCAGCTTCACTAACAGTGAAAGAAAATGGGGATGCTAGCAGCATACTTAGTTTTGAATTAGTTTGGAAGTGAACCCATTTTGTGTTAAAAAACCATGCCAAAGATTGCAACTAGGTTACTTTAACAGTATCTGAAAATGAAAAATTTTCCATTATCTGAGCTTATATGTTGCTCTACTACTTCTTTAGCCCAACTATATCTAAAACCCAATTGTTGTGCATATCTGGCCGGAGGATTTTGGCATACGTACCTATACCATTCTCAGTTCACAGTGAACCCATTTTGGGTTAAAAAACAAACATGCCAAGAAGACAATCAGGTGCATGAAATCAGCTTCACTAACAGTGAAAGAAAATGGGACCAAAAAACATGTCAAGAAGACCATCAGGTGCATGAAATCAGCTTCACTAACAGTGAAAGAAAATGGGGATGCTAGCAGCATACTTAGTTTGGAAGTGAACCCATTTTGTGTTAAAAAACCATGCCAAAGATTGCAATCAGGTTACTTTAACAGTATCTGAAAATGAAAAATTTTCCATTATCTGAGCTTATATGTTGCTCTACTACTTCACTGTGCCCAACTAAATCTAAAATCCAACTGTTGTGCATATCCGGCCGAAGGATTTTGGCATACATACCTATATACCATCCTCAGTTCACAGTGAACCCATTTGGGTCAAAAAAACATGCCAAGATGACAATCAGATGCATGAAAATAAGCTTCACTAACAATAAAAGAAGATGAGACATCAGCAACAACACCAACAACAGCAAGAGGGAACCAAATATAGAACAACTGGGTTTTGAATGGAGATTGTAGTCATAGATCAATTCTTCGTTGAAGAAAAATACGAATAGGGCTCATAGCAAGTGTAGTTTTAAGGAATTGTCATCGTGAAAGGAAACCAAATATAGAAGCCAGAAAGAGGAATGGTAGAGAATGAGGATACACCAAGCTAACATAGCAGCATTTTCCTCATCTCTCTCTCATCCCTTCTTTCCCTTCAGCACACGAACACATAGAGACATCAGCAACAACAGCAAGAGCGACAAGAACAACAATAATAATAAATTATTATGAACAAGATGTCTCTATATGGGTTTCCAGATCTCCACTCCAACTACCCGCCTCAAAATATCTGAACCAGAAGAAGACCCAGGAGCATGTTCCCACTCGTCGGTACCATCAAATGTCGCTGCCTCTGCCCGAAATATATGTGTGTCAGACAACCATCTCCTATGACCCATATAGCAAAACTTTCTGCCATTGTACAACCACCTTGAACTAGTTTGGTCAGCACAACATGGACATGCATAACGTCCTTTAGTACTATATCTTGATAAATTTGCATATGCTGGAAAATCATTGATTGTCCAAGACAACACGGCACGAAGAGAAAATGTTTCTTTAGCCATAGCATCATAGGTTGGAACACCCACCCACAACTTCTGAAGTTCATCTATTAACGGTTGTAGGTACACATCTATATCATTTCCAGGACCTTTCGGTCCAGGAACTATCATGGACAAAATAAATGAGGACTGCTTCATGTATTTCCAAGGCGGCAAATTGTATGGTATCAACACAACCGGCCATATGCTGTATGTACTACTCATTTGCCTGAAAGGGTTGAAACCCTCACTAGCTAGTCCAAGTCTCACATTTTGAGGATCTTCCGCTAAATCAGGATATCTTTCATCAAATTTTTTCCAAGATTGAGAATCAGCAGGATATCTAAGAATCCCATCATTAGTGCGACCTTCAGCATGCCATTTCATATCAGAAGAAATTTTCGTAGACATAAACAACCTTTGTAGCCTAGGAATCAGAGGAAAGTAACGCAGTATTTTGGCAGGCTTCTTTTTCCTACTTCGCTTAGTAGATCCACTGGCTCCCTCGTCTTGATTTGGTCTTTCTTTCCATTTCGAAGAACCACACACTTCGCAATTCTCCAGACTTTCCTTACCACTCGTGAAAAGCATACAGTCATTTGGACATGCTGCTATCTTCTCATATCCTAGATCGAAAGAACTTAGGAATTTTTTGATTTTATAGGCTGAGTTTGGAATACAGATTTCAGAAAATGCTTCATTCAATAATTCAAGTAGCATAGTGAAGGACTTAACAGACCACCCGTTTAAACATTTAATCTGAAATAGTCTGACAATGAATGAGAACTTAGAAAATTTGGTGCAATCGCGGTACAACGGAGTACTAGCATCTTCAAGTAACTTAGCGAAGGATTCTTGCTGCTTATTATTTTCAGGGGTGGGGCCAGACATTTCCTCGTCCACCCCACCACCAATCTGGTTTGTTTCTGTTGACTCATTGTGAACTTTATTTGTTGGGTTATTGGTGTGGAAAGGAACATTAAGAATCCCCATGGCATCTTGTAACAAAGCATGCATATCATCGGAAACGCTTAAGTCTTCGTTCACTAAGGGCTCAGCTTCATTTTCTAATACAACCGGACGAACAGGAGCTGACGTATGATCCTCTCCATGACAAAACCACCTTGTGTACCCTTGAAGAAAACCGTTGACAACCAAGTGTGTATGTACTACGTCACATGTCCTCAGCATACAATTTGTACACCGGAGGCATGGACAAAGGATTAGGTTGGGATCACGGGAATGTCGTTTGGCAAAGATAATAAAATCTTTAATACCATCACGGTACTCCTTGGATAATCGTGGTTTACTAATCCAACTTCTATCCATTATATCAATAGCACGCAATCTGAAATTAAAATTTGATATATTAAATAGTAATAACAGTAAAAGGCATTTTGTATATTAAATTTTACCTATTTGAAAACTATCCCTAGCTGCAAATAAATAAACGATATAATCTTTAACTGTAAAATAAAGAAATTGTGGTTCCAAAAAATGTACAAAAAAAAACTACATCTTAACACAATCTACTCTATTCACATAACCCTAAACTACCTTTTGTGAAAATTATCACAACCACCTTAGTGGTATTTTATCGCACACCCTGTGTTCGAGCATAAAAAAAAATCGACTATAGTCTCCCCTGTATTTGGCTTTCCGTTCAAGGAGATGATGATGGTAAAGGGTATTTTGCTGATGAAGAGGAATCGGTCGAATAATGAGCGTGTCGTGCTGTAACTACGGTAACAAGAAGATCTGATGACTCATGAACTATTCTGTTCATGACTACTAATAATCACTTATCTCATAATAATAATAATAATAATAATAATAATAATACTAAACAAAAGAAACTAATATGGCTACTAATAAGTTTTTCTAAAATAATTCTTCATCCCAAGTTCCCAACTAAATCATTGATGCTTGTAGCGCCAAAAGAAACCTGCACGAGGTTTGTTCAGCCCAAATCTTGTACAGATTTGGAGGATTTTGGTAAAAAACATGCCAAGATGCCAATCAGATGCATGAAATCAGCTTCATTAACAGTAAAAGAAAAATGATAATGTCCAGTATGTAAGCATATATTTTTCAGAGTGAACCAATTGTTGTACATATCCGGAGGATTTTGGCATACAGCTATAGCATCCTCAGTTCACAGTGAACCCATTTTGGTCAAAAAAACATGTCAAAATGACAATCAGATGCATGAGATAAGCTTCATTAACAGTAAAAGAAAATGAGGATGCTAGCAGCATACTTAGTTTGGAAGTGAACCCATTTTGTTAAAAAATCATGCCTAAGATGGCAATCAGCTTCTCTAACAGTATCTGAAAATGAAAATTTCCATTATCTGAGCATATATGTTGCTCTACTACTTCTTTAGCCCAACTAAATCTAAAACCCAATTGTTGTGCGTATCCGGAGGATTTTGGCATACGTACCTATAGCATCCTCAGTTCACAGTGAACCCGTTTTGGTCAAAAAAACATGCCAATATCACAATCAGATGCATGAAAATAAGCTTCACTAACAACAAAAGAAGAAACTGGGGATGCTAGCAGCATACTTAGTTTGGAAGTGTACCCATTTTTGGGGGAAAAAACATGCCTATGATGGCAATCAGGTTACTTTAACAGTATCTGAAAATGAAAATTTCCATTATCTGAGCTTATATGTTGCTCTACTACTTCTTTAGCCCAACTAAACCTAAAACCCAATTGTTGTGCATACCCGGAGGATTTTGGCATACGTACCTATAGCATCCTCACTTCATAGCGAACCCATTTTGGTCAAAAAAACATGCCAAGATGACAATCAGATGCATGAAAATAAGCTTCACTAACAGTAAAAGAAACTGGGGATGCTAGCAGCATACTTAGTTTGGAAGTGTACCCATTTTTGGGGGAAAAAACATGCCTAAGATGGCAATCAGGTTACTTTAACAGTATCTGAAAATGAAAATTTCCATTATCTGAGGTTATATGTTGCTCTACTACTTCTTTAGCCCAACTAAATCTAAAATCCAATTGTTGTGCATATCCGGCCGGAGAATTTTGGCATACGTACCTATAGCATACTCAGTTCACAGTGAAGCCATTTTGGGTAAAAAAACATGCATGCCAAGAAGACAATCAGATGCATGAAATCAGCTTCATTAACAGTGAAAGAAAATGGACATGCTAGCAGCATACTAAGTTTGGAAGTGAACCCATTTTGTGTTAAAAAACCATGCCTAAGATGGCAATCAGGTTACTTTAACAGTATCTGAAAATGAAAATTTCCATTATCTGAGCTTATATGTTGCTCTACTACTTCTTTAGCCCAACTATATCTAAAACCCAATTGTTGTGCATATCCGGCCGGAGGATTTTGGCATATGTACCTACACCATCCTCAGTTCACAGTGAACCCATTTTGGGTAAAAAAACAAACATGCCAAGAAGACAATCAGATGCATGAAATCAGCTTCATTAACAGTGAAAGAAAATGGGTAAGCTAGCAGCATACTTAGTTTGGAAGTGAACCCATTTTTTGTTAAAAAATCATGCCAACGAGGGCAAACAGGTAACTTTAACAGTATCTGAAAATGAAAATTTCCATTATCTGAGCTTATATGTTGCTCTACTAATTCACTGTGCCCAACTAAATCTAAAATCCAATTGTTGTGCATATCCGGCCGGAGGTTTTTGGCATACGTACCTAGAGCATCCTCAGTTCACAGTGAACCCATTTTGGGTAAAAAAACAAACATGCCATGAAGACAATCAGATGCATGAAATCAGCTTCATTAATAGTAAAAGAAGATGAAAATTTCCAGTATCTAAGCATATATTATTCTATTAATTCTTCATCTCAACTAAACCATTCATGTTAAGGAAATCAAGATGAATAATCTGAAAAAAGCTGCTTTTTTTGAAAAATAAGGGAAATCAAGAGATCATACCGAAGAGAGAGAGAGAGAGCGGGGCGACGAGGGCAGGGGCGTAGGAGAGAGAGAGAGAGCGGGGCGATCGCTGATTCACCTCCAAATAGAGAGAGGGAAGAGGGAAATCGAAAATGACGAAGGGAAGAAGGGACGATTTCGAAAGGTCGAAGGCCGTCGAAGAGGACGAAGCGGCGGAGGCAAACGCGCGGGAAGTAGAGCGAGGAAGGAGGGAAACGAAGCACCCCTTTCTTTTTTTTGGAGGGGGGGGGGGGGGTTTGGGAAAATGGCGAGCGAAAGATTAGGGTTCGCGGGTTTTATCGCAGTTATTCACCGGCGTTTCAATTATACACGCCGGTGAATGTGTCCGTATATTCGCCGGTGTTTATAATAAAAACGCCGGTGAATAATACACTTCACCGGCGTTTTTAAGTAAAACGCCGATGAATACGAACATACACCGGCATTTTAAATCGACCGCCGATGTATAACCATCCCATTTGGCGCCCAATTCCTATTCGCTCCCTACCCCGGCGCTACTAGTAAAACGCCGGGGAACTTTCGCCGGTAAAACCGGTATCTTTTGTAGTGTTGCCTCGTGGGTCGGCGGCGGTTCCAAACAACAGGTGTTCCGAGCGTGAAAACGCAGCAAAACTGCTGCCTCCCAATGCGCGCCCCCCTGATCGTGATCATGTACAGGTAAAATTTAATTAATTAATTAATTTATTTAATTTAAATAATTAATTTAAAATTCCGAAAAGTTAATTAAAAATAAAAAATTATTTACAAAATTCTAAAAATAATTATTAATTCAGAACATAATTTTTAAATTCTGATAATAATAATTATTAAATTAGAATACTTAATTAAAATTTTCGATAATTAATTATTTAATTCTAAAATTGAATAAAAAAGTCAAAAAAATCTGGAAAAATCACAAAAATTCCAGAAAATTCTGAGAATAATTTTGGGCATTTTAAAAGCTTAGAAAGTCACCATTACACCTCGAGAAAGATCCAAACTCCCACGAGAACTGCGATAAATTCTATTAGCCATTGAAAACGGACAAAACTACTCCTCAAAGGCTGTGAAACTCAGTCATTAGGAGTGGGGGGCTCGTGATATGGTTTAAAACAGAACCAAATCGGGACCGTTCAAATCGGTCACGAATCTTAAAGCTCTTAGGGGTAAAATGGTAATTACACCTACAAACGTGTCCGGATTGGGAACTGGGTCTTTCTTTAAAGCCCAATAACCCAAAAACGGTTCTATCCTACTAGGTATGGGTAGAAACCCGTTACAAACCAATTCAGATATTTACAGAGTAATTCAAATTCATGGTTATCTCTATGAAATGATTTGAACTATACATCTTATCCAAAAATACCGGGACATAGGGATAAACGATTATCTCTAAACTGTCTCTAAAGGCGACTATAAATACCGCTCTCCTCCCCACCATAAGAAGATAATCAATCTTTTTCTACATAAAGCTCTTTCATAATCTTCCTGATTACTGACAAGAGCGTCGGAGAGTTCGTCGCTGGAATCCATCCCGGTGTATCGAACTTTTTGCAGGTCAACGGCAGCGGTAAGAAACCAGTCAAACGCCGGTAAAAGTCAATAGGTTTGCTTTATTATTTTCGAAAAGAATCCACAAATTAATCTGTTTGCTCACACACCAAAATTAGCAGCAACAAATGTCTACAAATGACAACTTCAACTCTCAATATTAGAGATGATATAGAGTAGTTTAGATCTATGAGCAGAATTATAATCTGTGAATTATTTTGCTCTTACAATTAAATATGACAAGCCTGATTAATTTCACAATGTAAAGCTTCCTTGATGTGTGTATTTTCAACCATGTAAAAGTTTTTTTTTGACTGGCAAAAGGTAGGATAATCCTACCTCACAGAATATATATATATATCAAAAGAAAGTAAGTGCTAAGACTATTACAAAATAGGTTGTAGGAGGTTACTCGAGCATAGGGTGAAGACAAGTTCGAGATGGCATGCCGTTGGATCGTAGAGAGGGTATTGGACGATTGTCGTACACCTCTACTAGGTCCAATGACATGATCTCATCTCCCTTTTCCACCCATACAAAGCTCGAAACAAAAAGGACCCACCTTCAGCCATAATAAAAACATAAAGACAACCAGATAGAGTTTGAGAATAGTACAAAAACTGGACTAAACACAGTCCCAAAAAATAGAAACCATAATCAGAGTAGAGCCATTTAGAGATTAAGGAGTGTTGCCGCCTGCACTATCACCTCGAGCAGGCCTCATGAGGTCGCTGTCTCCCGTGCCCCTGAGTTCCTCCATAATCTTTGCCTTCTTCTTGAATTCTTCACTGGAATCTAGCCAATATGAGAACCAAAATTTTGTATTAGTGATTAGCTTATCCAAAGGTGTATGCTTGCTGTAAAAAATTCTCTCATTTCTAGCATTCCAAAGGCTCCAACAGACAGCTAGTGTAACCAAATGCCATGAGTGAGTGAATTTGTACTTGTTGTGATCAAAACACCAAGAGGTGAAACATGCCGAAATAGACTCAGGCAGATTTGTGATACTGAAAGCTTGTGTGAAGTGCAGCCATGTATGAGCAGCCACAGGGCACTCAAAGAAAATGTGGTAGGAGGTTTCAATCTGACATGCACAAGCAGTGCATGTCAGATCACCATCCCAACTTCTAGAATGCAATCTGTCCTTAGAGTTAAGCTTTTCCCGGCTCAGCATCCATATGAAAATTTGGCATTTGAGTGGTGCGCAGTTTTTCCAACAAGCGCGATAGAAGGGAGATATAAGGCCAGAAACACTATAGAAGCTATAGGCTAATTTGATAGAATAGCGCCTAGAGCGAGAGTGGCTCCAGAGAGCTTTATTAGGCTGCGGAGAGGGATGGACATTAGAGATGGCCTGTAGAAGGTGTCTCTTTTCCAACAGGGTGATGCTAGAAGAAGATGTGTGTAGACTAGGTCTCCAAGTCCAATTGCCTTGGGCCAGTGTGCCCTGAGATCGCGGAGGGGCTTTTTTGTTCCATGCTACTTCAAAGAGGGAAGGAAAAAAGGTGGCAATGCTTTGTCCTTCTATCCATTTAGAGGTCCAGAACTTGAGCATAATCCCGTTACCAAGTTCCCAGGAGATCCCCTGGTCGAATTGTTCTTTAAGTTTGAACAAATTTTTCCAAAAGTCGGAGGCCTGGGCCTTGGAGATGAATTCACCAGAAGTGTTGTTGAAATATAGGGACTTGAGAGTTTGAGAACAAAGGGAGTTGTCAGTATAGAGTTTCCACCACCACTTCATGAGAAGTGCGTTATTGAATTGTTGGAGGTCTAGGTATCCAAGGCCACCCTATTTTTTAGGCTGGCAGATACGCTTCCAACCGGTACAAGAGGCCCTCGTAGCCTTGGTGTCTCTTCCAACCCAAAAGAATCGGCTCCTCATTTGATCGATCCTGGCAATCACCCACTGAGGCAGCTTGAAGAAAGAGGCAAAATAAGTTGGGAGGGCGCTAAGAACAGAGTTGATCAGAATGAGTCTACCCCCCTAGATAAAAGATGGCCTTTCCATGTGGACAATCTCCTCTCAATTTTAAGAAGCAAAGGTTTCCAGTCTCGTTTCTTGAGCCTCCCCTTTGCGAGTGGCATTCCGAGATACTTGGTTGGCAGGGTATCTTGATTGCAGCCTAAGATGTGCGAAAAAGCATTTAGCTTAGCCTGAGAGTGTCCAAAATATGTGATAGAGGATTTGGAGAGGTTGATGTGTAGTCCAGAGACATTCACAAAGAGGTGCAGGAGTACTTTCAGGTGGAGAACTTCTTGCTCGTCACCTTTGCAGAAAATAAGAGTGTTGTCAGCAAACTGTAATATGGAGAGATGGGCTAGGGATCTCCGTAGGCTGAGCTGGGAAAAGGTACCATTATCTCTGTCAACACGTAACATTTGCGCGAGCACATCAACATCAAGTATGAAAAGCATGTGAAAGTTTGTAAGTAGTGTTTCTTTCTTTGCAATGTTTTGTAAAATTATAGAAATGTGAATTTAGTTTGTCTGACATTCAAAAAACAATATTTTCCCTCATTGATCTGGTGGTGTTATTTTGTAAATAATGGAAATAAATTAAAGGTTTCATTGCTTTTGTTGCTAAAATGCTTGTATTAATTTTAAAATTCCGAAGTGATATTGTGGACCAAAGGATTTGGACAGCGGGAAACCTTTTTAAGATTCCAGTTGATAAAATTCGGAATCTCAATCTCCTTTTTAACTCTATTGGAAATTTAACTGCTCTTTTCCACATGGATTATGGGTACAAATAACACATTTTGAATACATATTTGACATCTTACTGTTTACTCACTGTTTATAAATACTAGCAATCTGTCCGTGCGATGCATACCCTAACAATTCTAACCTTTACGTAAAGACAACAATATAGTCTAACCTCGAACATGGAACTTTTATTTACACATCCCAAACCATTACCCCTTTCTTTATAAATTATCCATAGTGGCACCAACTTTTATTATATATGAGCAAGGCCGGTCCTGACAATTTGAAGGCCCAGGGCGAACAAAGATTATGAGATCTTTCTTTTAGTAATTGAAATACATTAATATATAAAAATAATTTGCATGTTCAAAATAACCACAAAAATATAGTCATATATAAATACTTAATTGATATGAAAACTTACAAATTGTTCGAAGATTCAAAAATCATGGCGGAAGTAAACTCATTCTCTATATAATTTTCAAAAAATCATGATAGAAGTAAACCCATTATCTCTATAATCTGAAAAATTGTCGTTTAAAATAAGCACGGACCTAGAATGAAAAATGAAGTAATTCATTAAGAGTCATGATTATATATAATATGAAATCAAAGAGACAAAGCCTAAATACAAGTGACAATCAATAGATTCAAACACACAGTCTAAATATTGACATTGTTCAACTATTGCCAACTTGAGTTTCTTTTTTTATATCATTCAGCCCAAAAATACTTAATTAATTTAGCACACTCTATGTTTTGATATATCCCCCAAGAAGGTGAAGTTTTATCAAACTAAAACTAAGATTGATGAATATACCTTTTTCTCATAGCTATACGCTGGGAATAAGTATTTTGTCCCTTTTCAGTATAATCATATAACTTAGTTTCATGAGAATCAAAATATAAAGTTTTTTTTTAAATTTAGATCATAAAGTTTGTAAAAGTGATACATAAGAACATGCATATTTAATTCAAGGCTTCCTGCAGTAATTAAACTGAAGTTTTGGAAAGCACATGAAAAGCTTTTAATATGTTATTTTCACATAACAAGATCCAACCATAAGCCAAGATCCTTAGTCCTCAACTGTTTAAAAAGATTTTTTTTTTTAAAAAGAAAGTTGAAAATAAAAAAATAACTAAAGAACCAAGAAGGCAAGAACCATAATTATCAAATACCAAGTTACAACCTATCATTATGTCAACCCGTTATAGTTGTATTTGGAGCTTGGACAGTTGAGATTCTTGGAGTCTCTATGCATTTTTTTGTTTGTTTGAAAAGTTATAAAAAAAATGGGCCCCAAATTTTGGGGGCCGAAGGTGGTCGCCCTTTGGGCCCTGCCTCAGGGCCGGGCCTGTATATGAGTAGCTTTTTTGCAACTGAAAATAGTTACATAAATAGATGGTTAATATAACTCTAACTTAAAAATAACTGGCTGTGATTAGATGGTTGTTTGTCTAAAAATTACACAACCCCAACTCTCCCATTATAGTATTAGAGATTTGCAATTAAAAAGAATATATTTTAACATCAAAAGTCCTTTTTTTGCAATAAGAAATTGTTTGTTGGAAATATATTATTATTATTATTAATTAACAATATACAAATCATCCAATAAATAAATAAAAAGCAATTAAAAAGAAAAAGGAGAGATCAAATCATACTTAAAAACCTTATTTCTATCCATATCAACTCATAATTCAAAACATAAACTCAGCATTAAGTAGATATATATTAACAATTGATACGAAAACAGATGCTCGAGATGCTCAGGAATTGAAGCAGAGACCCAGGCGTATAAATAAACAACCAAGGTACTTGGAAGATTTTGAAATGGTGTGAGGCGCACGTGCAGTTTGAAGAAATAAAGAAGCGGGAAGGAAGAAAGTTGTAAGGTCTGGATTGAATGTAAGTGGCGGGTGAGAGTGTAACGCCCTGGGCCCTTTAAAGAACCTAACAACGGCCTCACCACATGCCACAATCTCACCAAAAGTGCTATAGCTTAGTAGGTGCTTTTGGATCCTTGGCAATCTAATATATAATAACCCATACCCCACTTTCCAACCAATATGTGACTATGTAAATATATGGGTATTACAATCACCCCTCCTTTGGACTTAGCATCCTCGCTAAGGTCGGACCCTTCACCTAGCCAGGACCTCCTTTCTAGTGGATATTGTTCACATGGATGCCACTACCCTTGTCCTGCCAGCGTACTGGCCTGGTCTTCCTATCAGCGTACTGCCCATGGACCTACCAGTGTGTACACCCCCTGTGACCCCATCATTGGTGTCGAAAGTCGGCTCTGGTACTATTTGTGATGCCTCGAACCCGCTCAGCTGTGTACTCGCCTATACGCGCTCCATAGAACCTAACTACGACCTCACCACAGGGCACAACCTCACCAAAAGTGTTATAGCTTAGCTACCCCACTTCCTAACCAATATGGGACTATGTTAATATATGGGTATTACAGAAAGGGTTATAGATAGAGTCCAGTTGTAATAAAAAAACTAGCTAGATATTTTCCTGTATTTTCCCAATCTCGAATATTCCTTCTTCTTCTTAATCTCATCTGGTGTTCTTCCCCAAAACCTTCAAATCCCTAATTCTTGTATCTTGAGTTTTATCAATAAAGAGCATAATCAGATTGTTGTGAGCTGAAATACTCTGTGTTGGGAATTTGGTCGATCACCTCATTGCATTTCCATAGAATGGATTTGAAGATGGATATGGTGAAGAATCCTTTAAGTAAACTTGTTTGTATCAATTGGCGCTTTCACCAATTTGAAAAAGGCCATGATGGAAGGTCAATGATCGGTTGACATGGCGTCTCATTGGAGACATCGGTGGATGAGGCAATCAATGGGTTGTGCGAGATAGGGAATCATCACAATAAGCAATTGCAAAGTTTAGCAACATCAATGTCAAATTTGTTTCACAAATTGATGATTCTTGTTGGAAAGCTTGATCTACAACTTCAGATGCGAACGTCAAGTAAGCAAGAATCTCAGAGCAATGTATGGAATTCTTCTCCTTCTAATCATGCGATTCAAATTCGAAACCCTAGGTTGGATTTTCCTAGATTTGAGGGGACAAATCCAACAGGTTGGTTATTCAAGGCCTATCAATTTTTCACCTATCACAAAACACTACAGGATTAGAAGTTGATCATAGTGTCTTTTCACATGGATGATAAAGATTTAGCTTCGTTCCAATATAAATTTCGTAATGGGGAATTTTGCGATTTGGAAGCCTTTGTGCGTGAGTTGGACACTAGGTTTGGAACTTCAGCTTATGTCGATTATGCTGGTATGCTTTTTAAGTTGACTCAAACATCAACACTGGCGGAGTATTTAGAGCAATTTGAGGTTCTCGTTAATAAAACGAAAGGACTGGGGGACAATTTAATTCGGAGTTGCTTCATTTCGGGTCTTAAAGCTAAAATTAAGAGAAATGTTGTAGCTCATAAACCACAGTGCTTGTTTGATGCAATTGGTTTAGCAAAACTGCAAGAGGAGTAATATTTGGAGGAGAGGTATGTTCAGGGAAATAAATTTTCAAACAAACCACTCTGGGTACCTGCCCCTAGCACACTGCCACCATTACTTCCCACACCTGTAAACACATCTCCATTTCCTAATAACCAATCCACTGACGTAAGAAAACCTTTTATTAAGAAGATATTGTATGATGAATGGGCAGCGAGGAAGGAGAATGAATTATGTTTTAATTGCGATGAAAAATATGTCCCAAGACATATGTGTAAACGCCAATTTTTCATGCTATTAGTTGTTAATGAGGAAGAATAGTTAGTTGAGAACTTTGAATCCACTAAGCATCTTGATAACTTCACTGATCAAGTGCCAGCGATATCATTTCAAGCTCTGGCTTGTCAATAGTTTTTTAGGAGCTTACGAATACAAGGAACTGTTAAAGGTCATCCTGTGTAAGTTTTTACAGATTTAGGGAGCACCTTCATCCAAGAGAGAGTGGTGAGATTTTTGAATCTGCCAGTGCAACCCTCTCAAGAATTCAAGGTGATTATAGGGAATGGGGAGTCATTGTTATGTTAAGGGAAGTGTGTGTCCTCACCAATTATGCTGCAAAATTATTCATTCTCTATTGATTTGTACATTTTACCACTTCATGGTGCAGATGTGGTGTTAGGAGTACAGTGGTTATGATTGTTGGGGAAGGTGATCACTGATTATAGTGAGATGACTATGCTATTCACTCATGGTTCACAAAGAGTAACCCTTAGAGGAGAATCTTCACTACCATCACCTATTCAGTTGAACTCTTTGAGAAAAGAGGTGCACTGAAACAATATTAGTTAATACTTTCATTTGGTTCTGCATGAGGAACAAGAGCAACATGAATTGCCAGGGAAGTTGCATGAAGTATTGCATAATTTTGAGTCAGTCTTCCAAGAGCTAGTGAGCCTTCCTCCTTCAAGAGCATTTGATCACCCACTACATTTACGACCTGATGCCAAACCCACTAATGTTAGGCCCTATAGATACCCATATTTTCAAAATGAAGAGATTAAGTGGCAGGTCTCAAAGATGTTAATTGAAGGAATTATACATCATAACATTAGTCATTTTTCTTCGCCAGTGCTATTAGTGAAGAAAAAAGATGGAACTTAAGGCTTTTGTGTGAATTATAGAGCATTGAATGTAATTACTATCAAATATAAATACCCAATTCCAACGGAGAATGAGTTGTTTGATGAATTTCAAGGCTCAAGATTATTTTCTAAACTTGATCTAGGGGCCGGCTACTATCAGATAAGCGTATAATATAGAATGAGAATGAAAAAGTAAATGAAGTATGTGTGTGAATTAATATGAATAAAATGAAGAAATTGTATTATGAGAATGGTTACGAGAATGGTTATTAAAGTAAAATATGGTATGATATGAGTTGATGCACCTTGGAATTTTGTCGAGGAAATACTCGCCCGCTATTTCCATGGAAATGGTGGGAACTACCGGCCTTTGCATAACTCCGAGGGTGAATGTGTGGGTTGTTGATATGATAGTGGTATTGTGAAATGAAAATGAAAAGTTAAAGTAAAATTGTAAAGTGAAATGTAAATAAAAATGAAAGTAAGATATGATATTGATAATAATGAGAAGTAACTAAAGTTTTATTATGGGATGAGAATGACTTATAAAGCAAAATATATGATAAACTGAGAATGAGCATTAAAATAATTTGTATGATGAAATCAGAATGAAGAGAAGATAAATTATAAAATATAATGAGAATGAAAGTTAATGTATTGCAAGATGTTATGATATATGTTATAAGATATGAATGAATGTGATATTATGAGATTGAATGCATATCAATAAGATGCAATGAAAACGGATGAATTTGATGATATGCAATAAAATAAATATATGTGATGAGATGCTATGAAAATGCATGTGATATTATATGATTGAATGAATGTGAAGTTATGTGATGAGAATGAATATGATGAGAATAAATATCAATATGTTATAGGATTGAATGAGTGTGATGTTATACAATGAAAATTAATTGGTAAATGAAGTGTGTGGTTAATAAATTTGGTTAATAAATTATTTTTGATACATGATTATTGGAATAAATTTGTTTAATAAGTGTGTGGTAAATTCGTGATTATTGGAATAAATTTGTTTAATAAATTATTTTTCTATTGTTTATTGTGTTTGATTCATAGATTTCTAAAAATTAATTTCTGAAAATTATTGTGATTTGAATTATAGGCATTCTGATTTGATAAAATTAAAAATAACCACAACCACCACCAAACGAATCGCCAAAAAAAAAACAAAAATCGAATTAAATACATATCCCGGCATTTTAAAACGGCGGGAAAGATTTTTAATGAAAAAATTATAAAAAATAAAATTAGCCTACTACGGCGTTTTCCAAACGCCGAGATAGCTCTTGCCGTTCTCCGACGTTTACAAACGCCGGGGTAGCCCATGTTCTTCCTCGGCGGGCACAAACCCGACACTTGCTATGGCATTTTTCTAAGCGCCGGAGGGGTAAACCCTGGCGTTTAAAAATGCCGGGAATTTGCCCAAAAAACGCTGGGAAAGGGCTTGCCATTTGTAGTGTTAGCAGTGTCGCACTGTGAATCCTGTCTCAGTACACAACTTATTTAATCAAGGTAATTAGCAAGATATATCCAAGGCATTAACAAGACCTTAAGATGCCAATAATTATTATGATATAATTTGGGAAAAATGAGTAATGGATTGGACTGGTCAAGGTCAATGAAATTAGGTAAACATTTTCTTAAACATTTAAATTAATGTTTAATTTGATGGTCGAGAAAGTATCCTAATTTCTACACGAAATATGAAAAATTTATTTCTTTTTGGACGACTTTGTGAGCTAGTCATATTGTTCATCTATCTGTTGAAAAGCGAAAAGTTGTTCCCTATGTTTTTTTCTTTTTACTGTAAGCCAAGCTTTTTTTTTTTTTTTTTTTTGAGGAAAAGGTGGGATAATGCCACCCTGTTTCATTAATAAGTGATTAATAAACAACCCCGAAGTCTCGGAAAAATAAAAGTGCAGTGCAGAAAATAAAACATAACCCCCAACAAAACCCTGGGGGGTGGGTTACAACATCTAGCCTAAAGGCAACCAAAACACAAAAAATACAACAACAACGTACTAAGGCCTGATACACAATATGAAGTAGTGAGGCGGGTGTCCACTCATCAGTCCAGAGTTGGCCCGATCTCTATCTTCTCGTCGTCAACATCATCCACCTGGAAAACCCTTGCAATTCTCCCTCTTGCTCCTGAAGCAGCAGCTGTAGCCCAAAAGGAAATTAGATGCATGATATGAGTAAGATTACTAGAAAAAGAATTACATGAAGCACGAAAATAAAAATTGTTCCTATCTAGCCATAACACCCATGTGGTTGCCGCAATGGCAATAAACCATGCATCTTTCATATCGTGACGGGATGGTGCGAATCTGGAGCCGACCCACAGTTCCTCATAGTCTCTTAGATAGTCACTTGTTCCTAGTGCTCTCAGCACCTCTATCATGATGACCTTGCTTCTGGCGTAGTGAAGAAACAGATGATTCAAATCTTCCACGTGTACGTTGCAGAACCCGCAATTGGTCGCAATGTGAGGTTGCCTCTTGGCTAGGTTCTCTCTAGTGAGTATGACATTGTTGAGCACAAGCCAGAGGAAGACTCTAATTTTCAGAGGTGTTTTAGTCTTCCATAGTACCGTTGCCCAGTTGGGCCTGCATCCTCAGTAGTGAATCCGGTGGTAAAGTGATCTAACCGAGAACACTCCCTTGTTCTCGAGTCCCCAACGCATGTGATCTGGGCCTTGGGCACATATCACCCCAGATTGGGCTATGCGCGTTTGTAGTTCATGCAGTTGCTGTAGCAAACTTGGAGAAAGAGTTCCTTGGAACGACGGTCTCCACGTCCCCCTTTTCCATGTTTCTGCCACCGAGATATTCGGTCGATTCATTTTAGCAAACAACTCTGTGAAATCTTCCTTAAGAGTATGAGGACCGCACCACTTGTCCCACCAGAATCTGGTGGTTCGACCATTGCCGATCAAAGATGAAGTTGCTGAGTTGAAAGGTCCGCTGGCTTTAGCAACTCCTTTCCAGAAGCGGGAGACTTTGGATCCTACTCGAAAGCCTAAGCTTCTTGTCCCCTTCCCTCGAAGGTAAGGTTGGATAAAGTCCTGCCATCCTTTCCCGCCGTGGTGAAACACTTTCCACCACCACTTTCCCAGGAGTGCCAAATTCATATCTCTGAGGTCAATGATGCCTAGCCCTCCGTGCCTCTTTTTCATGCATGCGATATTCCATTTAATAAGGTGGTAGCCTCCCTTATTTGAGTCTGCACCTTTCCATAGGAATCTTTTCCTGATACAGTCAATCCTTTGGATCACCCACTTTGGGAGTTCAAAAAAGGACATGTAGTATATGGGCAGATTGGATAACACAGAATTGATGAGTACCACTCTGCCCCCAAGAGAAAGTGATTTGTCTTTCCAACCGGACAGTCTGTCCTCCACCCTGTCAATAATAGGCAACCAGTCAGCTTTAGTGAGCCTCCCTGGACGGAGCGGAAGCCCTAGATACTTGATTGGGAATTCTTCTATCGCACAGTTGAGAATGGTGGCATGCTCCCGAGTTTCCGCTTCTGATAGTGAAATAGGGATTAGCGCACTCTTGTGGAAATTAATTCTAAGGCCTGACCAGGCTTCAAAGCAGTAAAGAATCCCTTTAAAGCAAATAGTTTCCGCTCTAGTCCCATTTCCAAAGATTAGGGTGTCGTCAGCATATTGGAGGATCGTGTATCCCTGATTAGCAGTGCTGCTGGCCACAGGCGAAATCCACCCTTTTCTTTGACAATTTTCTAGCATTCCTCTGAGCACATCCGCTACAATAGTAAATAGAAGTGGGGACAGCGGATCCCCCTGACGGAGTCCCTTCTTGCACGGGAACGAAGGGCCGGGTCTCCCATTCACTGAAATTGCCGTTTTGCTAGAATGTAAACATTGTTTGATCCATCTAATCCATTTGTCCCCAAAACCTCTCCCCCTGAGAGCCTCTAGTAAACATTCCCAGTCCACAGAGTCGTATGCCTTCTCAAAATCCAACTTGAGGAGGAAGTTCTTGGAATTGCTCTTGTGGCAGTGGTGGATAACTTGTTCAGCAGTAGCCACGCAATCTAGGATACATTTGCCCTTAATGAATCCCGTCTGTGTTCTACTGATAAGACTGTCCATAATGCCTCCCAAGCGGATAGCTAGGACCTTAGTGATGATCTTAGCCGAGCAGTTTATCAGGCTAATTGGTCTAAAATCCCCAACGCACTTAGCCGAGCACTTAGAATCTTAGCCCAACTGTAAGCCAAGCTTTGGAAAATAGAGAGATGTGATATATTCCACAGTTTGAAATTTGGTTTTTGTACGATGCATGTAGCGTGTTGTGTATTTTTTTTATATAAAAAAATGTTGAAATATGGCCTCCCGTTTTATTAATCAGAGATTAATAAAACTAACCTAAAGTACTAGGTGAATGTACATCCTACGAGCAAAATATAAAACAATCGTCAAACCTTGCCATCTCCTTCACCCCTCCCACATACCAAACGTCACTCTCCCTCACCCACAATCATCCACCCGCTTACAATCAGAAACACACATAAAATTACCTCTCACTCATACTCTCTCACAATCAGAACCCAATCCAATCTCCTGCTAAAGAAGAGTAGTGATCAAACCATCTCCTCTCAATCAAAAGAATCCCCATGTTGATCGGAAACTTAGATAACGTTGGTATCTCCTCAGCGTGAAAAACGACCAGCACGCGGCGGCTCATCGGCGATTTCGGAGATGTCAGAGTATGACGGCGGGTTAGCAGGTCGTCCAAGGGGCATCGGGAGCGCCTGATCTGAAGCAGCCATCACAGCATATGCACGACCCGAAGGCCGGATCTGGATCGGAAGCGACAACACTGGAGCAGAGGTGGTGCAAAGCGGTGGCATGATTGGAGCAACGAGGCTTGTTGTGTATCTTGTAATTTAACAATTGACTCTTAAGAGTCACAATCCGAAAATGAGTGAATAAACTATTTTAACACAATCTTTTGATGTCGCTATCTCAAGTTCTTAACACATGCAGATGTGAAATTGCTATAGATATATGCGAAAAATGCATGTGTACTATTTTTTATATTGTACAATTTTCATACTGCTACAAGTAAAGAAGAGGTTAAATTCATGCGAAACACCTGAATTAGTTGCTTGTTGCCACCCGTTCTCTCAATACAGTATAAGAATGGTACGCGAAAAGTATAGCTAGTTATTAGCACTCTATGTTTTCCTTAATAAAAGTTAGTAATACTTTACATACGGTTATTTTTTTTTTTTTGAAATAAAAAATGACCAAAATCACTAATCTCATTAATGAAAGATTAACGAGATTACAAAAAAAGTTCTACAACATCCGATACTTCAACCCGTGCACGTGAGCACAAAAAACTACAAAACACTATTACAAACTACCATCTAAGATAAATCCAAGTTGCTTGTACTCTTGGAACCCAAAAGATAAATGGCTTGCCGGGTCACATCTATCTCTTCCATGATCGAGCTCAAAAATAGTAGACCTGATACATGCTTCCCGTCCGTCCCTGCTCACTCTTTCCCATCGACTCTGCTCCTCTTCCTGGACCCTGTATTACCTGTCCAATCATGTATAAGAAACACAATTTTGCGCACTAAAATATGAAATTGACATCTACAGTTGCGAAAGCATAAGTCATTTCTATCTCTCCATAGTGACCATAAAATCGCTCCAGTGGTAATATCCCATAGTGTCCTATGTTCTTTCCTAATATTATTACATCTCCATGTTCCCCAAAGGTCTTGTATAGTTGTCGGCGTCTCTATCGTGTTAAATCCCAACCCAAAAACTTCCCATACTAAGGCAGCTCTAGGACAATGAATGAAGATATGGTCAGTGTCCTCTTCCTCCAAATTACACTGTTGGCATGTAATGTCAATCGAGATGTTACGCTTCCTCAAGTTTGTCTTGGTCAAAATTGCGTTTTGGAGCGCCAGCCATGCAAATGCTTTGACCTTGCTCGGGACTTGCGAATTCCATATGATCTTTGTCTGATGGCACCTAATACCTCCGTCGTTGAGCAAGTTGTACATGGACGATACAGTAAACGTCGTCGTTTTCCCTCTAATCCATTCCCTAACATCGGGTGCCCCTATAACTAGCCTATCTGCACCAGACAACAGATCTTTCAGCTCTCCCAGTTGAATCTGTCCCCTACTCGTTAGATTTTGTCCATCTACAAGAGGCCATCTTCCATGATTCCATACATCGTTGACCAGTTCATCTCCCATCCCTACTTCTTTAGCGAGGTCTGGGAAGCGCGATTGTATAGTGTTATCCCCACACCATTTATCCTTCCAGAATCTAGTGTTCTTCCCATTTTCTATTTTGCATATCGTATTTGAATGGAAAGTATCCCCTAGCTTTTCAATCCCTTTTCATAAAAATGATGTCTTGCCATGTCTACTTCTTCCTCCAAATCTGAAGATTTTTCTCCTTCTATATCTCATGAATGAATTGCTCCACCATGCTTTTCTTTGCTTGTGCATCTTCCACCACCATTTTGACAGAAGTGCCTTATTCATATCTCTTAGGTTTACGATCCCCATTCCTCCATACTCCTTCTTGCATACTCTCTCCCATTTCATCAGATGGATCCCCCTGCCGTCTCCACTTTCTTTCCATAGGAATCGCCGCCTGCTCCTATCTATTCTTTCAATAACCCAGCTGGGGATCTCATATATAGACATGAGGTAGGTTGGCAGGCTACTTAGAACAGAATTGATGAGAGTGATCCTACTTCCCAATGAGAGAAACTTTCCTTTCCAACTAGTCTTCTTCTCAATCTTTTCAATAAGAGGCTCCCAGTCCTGTTTTTTTCATTTTTCCTGGTCTTATAGGCGTCCCTAGGTATCGCATTCGGTATTCTCCCTATCCGCAACCTAATAAGAATGTTGTAACTGTTGTGCGGAATACGAATCAAACAACCAATCAAAGAGAGAAATAGCGAGAGAAAACAGAAAACAAACTCAAACAAACACAAGGATACAAAGATTTAATGTGGTTCGGCAAACAAGTGCCTACATCCACGGGGCAATTGGGGTTTCTTCTTCAAATAATCACCAATGGGTGAAACATACCCTTACAAGAGATGACGGCTGCAAAATCCGAATTAGAGGTCTCTCATTTTTTTTTACAAAACCCTAACTGGTGTATTCATAGGGAAACTACTGGGCCTTTCGAAATGGGCCTTTTCTAGTTCACAAACCCGTCTCCAGTCGACTGGTCTTCTTACCAGTCGACTGGTCTTTAGTTCTGGACAGTCGACTGAGACACATCTCCAGTCGACTGCTGCTGCTGTATCCTTAGCCTTTGAAACTTCTCTCTGGACAGTCGACTGACTCCATACCTCAGTCGACTGATGTACTGAAACTTCCGATTGCTGCAGATACGATGGATATAAACAAACTGAACCAGAATCGAGTCATTATCCTACAATCTCCACCTTGGCGAGATCTTCCAAGTATCCAACAATCTTCACCTTGGCGAGATCTTCCAAGTAGCCCAAGCAATCTCCAAAAATACTCCAAAACAAATGCTCATCACCAATTGTAACAAAAACAAACTCCACCTTAGTATGATATCACATACTAACCAAACAAATAGCGAAGCACCATTCCAACCGCCCATGCCAAATCATCAAGCATGCAAAATATTAGCCAGGTTCATGCAATGCTTGAACTTGGCTGCCCCAACAATTTTGGTCAACATATCAGCAGGATTATCAGCTGTCCCAATCTTCACCAGAAGAATATCACCATCCTTTATCAAATCACGCACAAAATGATAACGGACATCAATATGTTTGGTCCTCGAATGATGAACTTGGTTCTTCGCTAAATGAATAGCACTCTGACTGTCACAGTGTACCTCCACCTTCTCCCGATGAATTCCCAAGCTCTTCAAAAGTCCATGAATCCAAATAGCTTCCTTCATGGCCTCAGCAACCGCCATGTATTCAGCCTCAGTAGTAGACAACGCTACAGTGGACTGCAAATTGGACCTCCAACTTATAGGTGCTCTAGCCATAGTAAACAAATAGCATGTAGTAGACCGCCTCTTATCTAGATCACCTGCATAGTCAGAATCAACATAACCCACCAATAACCTGCTAATATTGTCATCCCTTTCAAACTTCAAACCCACATCTGTGGTGCCACTTATGTACCTCAAAATCTATTTAGCTGCTTGCCAATGCTCTCTGCCTGGATCATGCATATATCGACTAACCATACTCACCGCCTGAGAGATGTCTGGTCGAGTACAAACCATGGCATACATCAAACTGCCAACCACACTAATGTAAGGTACATTAGCCATATACTGTCTCTCTTCATCTGTACTTGGAGACTGAGAAGCACTAATTCTGAAATGAGTGGCTAAGGGTGTACTGACTCGTTTAGTTTTCTCATCTATACCAAACCGTTTCAGCACCTTCAAAAGATATTGCTTCTGTGTCAAACTCACTATGCCCTTTGGTCTGTCTCTAGCTATCTCCATCCCAAGTATTTTCTTGGCTTCACCAAGATCCTTCATCTCGAATTCAGAACTCAGCTGATTCTTCAAATTTTGAATCTCCTTAGCATTTTTAGAGGCAATCAACATGTCATCCACATATAATAACAGATATATGAAAGAGCTATCCTGCAATTTTCTGAAATAGACACAATGATCATACTCACTTCTGGAATATCCCTGTACTTTCATAAACTGATCAAACCTCAAATACCACTGCCTTGGAGATTTCTTCAATCCATAGAGAGATTTTTTCAACCTGCAAACACAATTTTCCTTCCCAGCAATCTTAAACCCATCTGGCTGCAACATATAAATTTCTTCATCTAGGTCCCCATGTAAGAATGCAGTCTTCACATCCATCTGTGTCAATTCAAGATCAAACTGTGCTACCAACGCCAACAAAATCCGAATAGAAGGATGCTTCACAACCGGAGAGAATACTTCATTATAGTCAATTCCTTCCTTTTGAGCATACCCCTTTGCAACTAGTCTAGCCTTGAACCGAACACTGCCTTTTGGACCTTCTTTCTTCGTATACACCCACTTGCAACCGATAGCTTTCTTCCCCTTTGGCAATTGCACTAGATCCCAAGTCTTGTTCTTATGAAGAGAGTTCATCTCTTCATCCATAGCAACTTTCCAATCTGCATTTTCAGAACTTCTAGTAGCTTCTTTGAAGTTGGAGGGAACTTCATCATCAACAATGGGAAGAGCAAATGCAACTGTTTCTGTAAAGCGAGATGGTCGTTTGATATCTCTTCTTTGCCTTCTTGCTGCAATTGATTCTTCCTGCTGGGGAGGGTCTTGGATAGGAACTTCTTCCTCATCCTCAGTATCAACCACATCATCTTCATTTTGGACAGGAGTAGAATTTCCAACTGAACGCTTTTCTAACTCCACCTGTTGGAGAATTCTCGCACCAGTCGACTGAGAGCATCTACCAGTCGACTGTCCAGAGCTAATCTTCTGCTTCTCTTGATCAGGATCATCAGTCGACTGCATATAAGGACCAGTCGACTGTCCCGAGCTGATCATGCTGGTCTCATCAAAGGTAACATCCCTGCTGATTACTAACTTTTTCTGTTCTGGACACCACAATCTGTAACCTTTGACACCAGTACTGAAACCAACAAATATAGCCTTTTTGGCTCTTGCATCAAGTTTAGTTTCAGTTACATGAAAATAAGCAGGACAACCAAATATATGCAATAAACTTTAATCAGATGCAGGTTTACCACTCCATACCTCAATAGGTGTTTTGCCTTCAAGTGCTGCTGATGTAAACGGTTGACAATGTGGCTTGCATATATAACAGTTTCTGCCCAAAATGTCTTCTTCAATCCAGACTGCGCTAGCATACATCTCACCTTCTCAAGTAAGGTTCTGTTCATCCTTTCTGCAACCCCATTTTGCTGTGGAGTCTTCCTAACTGTGAAGTGCCTCTGGATCCCTTCATCTTCACACAATTTCAGAAACGGATCGTTCTTGTATTCCCCTCCATTATCTGATCTCAGAACCTTAATCTTCCTTCCAGTCTGGTTTTCAACTTTCTTCTTCCAACTTGTGAACAATGTCAAAACTTCATCTTTGTATTTCATGGTATATACCCAAACTCGTCTGGAGTAGTCATCAACAAATGTAACAAACCAGTATCTACCACTCATAGAAGGTGTCTGAGTAGGGCCCCAAACATCTGTATGCACATAATCGAGGATACCCTTTGTCTGATATACAGCTGTACCAAATTTCACCCTAGTTTGCTTACCCAAAACACAATGTTCACAAAATTCCAACTTGCAACCTTTAGCATCTTTAAGCAACCCTTGCTTCACAAGCCCCTGCAAGGCATGCCCGAGTCGCATATGCCACAACCTAGTAGAGTCGGGAACAACCTGTTTAGGCTTTTCAGTTACACTGGCAGCCTGACCCAAATATGTTTTTCCCTGCAAGAAAAACAAGTTCCTTTTTCTTTGCCCTTTCATCACCACGAGTGATCCGCTAGTCACCTTCAGAATGCCACCTTCACTAGTAAATTTCAATCCACTGGCCTCCAAAATACCAAGTGAAATCAAATTCTTTTTCAAATCTGGAACATACCATACATCTGAAAGCTCCCTAATAAGACCATCGTGCATTAGCAATTCAATCTTCCCGATTCATACCTTCTTACAAGGTGCATCATTTCCCATCAAAACTACCCCACCATCCATATACTCTAAAGAAGTAAACCACTCCTTTCTCCAAGACATATGATAGGAGGCTGCTGTATCAAGAAACCATACTTCTTGATAAAGTGAGGGACTAGTAGCAAGTGCATAAGAAAAATCATCGTCACTATCTACATTATTAACAATCACATTTGCAGTCGAATTTCCCTTATTTCGTAGCTTAGGACAATCCTTTTTCCAATGCCCCCTTTCATGACAGAAAGCACATTCATCTTTGGCTGGTATCTTTCTGTCTTTTGAAACTCCTCTCGATTTGGAACGAGATTTGTTTCCTTTATTCCCAGATTTGGTCTCAGATCTGGTCTCAGTTCTGCCCCTTACAATCAATGCCTCAGAAGTTTCTCTATCAACCATTTTATCCCTTCTCCTAGTTTTATTATTCAACAGAGCATTTGCAACATCTTCATATTTAACAGTGTCTTTTCCATATATTAAAGTAGTTACTAAATGATCATAACTTTCGGATAATGAATTCAACAGAATTAGGGCTTTATCTTCATCTTTAATTTGCTCATCCAAATTTAACAAATCAGCCAATAATTTATTAAATGATTCAACATGAGCATTCATAGACATACCTTCAGTATAGGTGAAGCGAAAAAGCCTCTTCTTCAAATACAGCCAATTCTCCAAACTTTTCCTCATGTATTTGTCTTCGAGTTTCTTCCACAACACCGCAGCAATGGTATCCCTCATCAAATCATACTTCTGAGCCTTCGCGATAAAGAGCCGAATAGTCCCACACGCAACTCGATTCAACTTCTTCCAATCTACATCAGACATATTCTTTGGTTTTTCTACCTCCAAAGCAACATCTTGTTCTTGTTGAACAAGAACATCCAACACCTCACACTGCCACATCCCGAAATTGTTTGTTCCATCAAATTTTTCAACTTCAAATTTTGCGTTGTGAATCGTTGTTCTGGACGAACTCGATCCCACAACATCCTTGGTTGCATCCGCATCACTCGCCATCTCCCTCTAGGTCGAACCGAAAGCTCTGATACCACTTGTTGTGCGGAATACGAATCAAACAACCAATCAAAGAGAGAAATAGCGAGAGAAAACAGAAAACAAACTCAAACAAACACAAGGACACAAAGATTTAATGTGGTTCGGCAAACAAGTGCCTACATCCACGGGGCGGTTGGGGTTTCTTCTTCAAATAATCACCAATGGGTGAAACAAACCCTTACAAGAGATGACGGCTGCAAAATCCGAATTAGAGGTCTCTCATTTTTTTTTACAAAACCCTAACTGGTGTATTTATAGGGAAACTACTGGGCCTTTCGAAATGGGCCTTTTCTAGTTCACAAACCCGTCTCCAGTCGACTGGTCTTCTTACCAGTCGACTGGTCTTTAGTTCTGGACAGTCGACTGAGACACATCTCCAGTCGACTGCTGCTGCTGTATCCTTAGCCTTTGAAACTTCTCTCTGGACAGTCGACTGACTCCATACCTCAGTCGACTGATGTACTGAAACTTCCGATTGCTGCAGATACGATGGATATAAACAAACTGAACCAGAATCGAGCCATTATCCTACAGTAACCTCCATCGAATTCGCTCGATTATCACTCAACGCTACCACGCAGCTCTTATGTAGATTGACCGCCAATCCCGATCAGTACTCAAAACATCTAAGAAGAATTCTAATAGATAGTATTTCCTCCACTTTTGCCACCCCAAACAATAGTATGTCGTCTGCGTACTGCAGGATTGAAAGTGGTTGTTCTATTCCTCTGACTTTGACCCCCTTGATTATACCTCTTTCTATTCCTCTTTTATTCATCTCAGTCAATCCATCAGCTACTATTGCAAAAATCAGTGGCGACAATGGATCTTCCTGTCTGAGGCCCCTCTTGCATCTAATTTCCGACCCACTCTCTCCATTAACTTGTATAAATGATTTTCCGTTCCTCACACACATCCTCATCCATCTCTTCCATTTCTCTCCGAACCCTTTAAGGTGGAATGCATCTTCCACACAGTCCCATTCCACCGTGTCATAAGCCTTTTCGAAGTCTAGTTTCAGCAGGAAACCATCTATTTTATTTTCATTTCCTCAGAATACCACTTCATGAGTTGATACAATACTATCCAAAATACCCCTCCCTTTAACAAAAATGCTTTGTGAGGCATCTACGATGTCAACCAGGTGCGGTGACAGCCTATTGGCCAGAACTTTGGTGATAATTTTGAACGAGCCATTAAGCAAACTAATGGGACGTAGGTCCTCAACCCTAAGAGTCTCTATCTTTTTCGGGATGAGGACAACATTAGCAGAGTTTAGTCTCTCAATCTTAGTCTCGTTGTCGTGCAGCTCTTGGAATATATTTAGGAAATCCTGTCTGATGATGGACCAATAGCATTTATAAAAGAAGATAGGAAATCCATCTGGCCCCGGGGCCTTGTCCTGTCCCAGGCTTTTGATTGCCCTCTTAATTTTCTCTTCGCTGAAGGGTCCCTCCAAACTCTCTGACCCATCGATCCTCGATTCCCTCCACATTTCACGATCAAGGTCGCACCTATTCCTTCTTTTCTTTCCCAATAGATCTTTGAATGCTGAATCTATATGTCTTCTAATGGCCGTAGAATCCTCCGTCCATTCTTCTCATACTAGCATCCCTCCTATATGATTCTGTCTTCTTCGCCCGTTAGCCACCTTGTGGAAGAAGGCCGTGTTGGCATCCCCCTCTCTGAGCCACTGAATCCTGAACCTCTGTTTCTAGTAGGTTTCCTCCCTATCCCCAATTAGATAAAGTTCGGCTCTATACGATGTCAGTTCTTGGAATTTCACTGGTTGCAAGAGTCTGTCCTCCTCTATGGATTCCAATTCCTGAGCCCTTAGGACCAACCACTCTTTTCTTTTCCTATTTTCCTCATTTTCTTTCCTCGCCCATACTCTAAGGCATTTTCGTAGTCTTCTAAGTTTGAGAATCCAATTCGATATCGCGTCTCTAGTGGCGGTACATTCATCCCATGAATTCTGAACAATCCTCCTGAGATCCCCACTGAATGTCCATGATTTCTCAAATCTAAATTGTCGTATTTGACCTCTTGACTCTCTTTCCACCGCCAATATCAACGGAATATGATCTGATGTGGACCTTGGACACGATCTGACCGACGCCAATGGGAAGAGGTCCTCCCATTCCGTTGACACCAGAATGCAATCTAACTTGACCAAAATCGGGTTAGCCTGCATGTTAGACCACGTACATCTTCTGTCGTTCCCCTGGATGTCGATGAGATTTAGGTCGTTAACGGTTTGGTTAAACCGTTGTCTGTCTCTTTCATCCGGGCCCCTCCCTCTGTGTTCGCCTCTAAATCTAGTAAGATTGAAATCTCCCCCGATAACCCATGGACTCGTCCATGAGTTTCTGATAGCCCTCATTTCCGCCCAAAAATCATCTCTACGTTTAGAGTTGCAAGGTCCATACATACGTTATTACATCACTGTTAGGCCCCATTTGTTCATGTGTTTTGAAAAGAAGTGGAAGTGAAGAAAGTGATCATATTTTACAATTGACTTTCCGTTTTTATCTACTTTCCACCTAAAAACCATACATGTGTCAAACATTATCGAAGATTTAAGAGCATGTAGTCATTAAGACTCAAAGTTTTCATATTTGGAAAATAGAAATAAGAAATTTAGGGTCTGTTTGGTTTGTTGTTTTTTCCTTTTTTTTGTTTTCCAAAACCTCAAAACCCGTTTGGTTATGTTGTTTTTTGAAAACAGTTTTCACAAAACTCCACTTTACCTATTTTCTGTTTTTTCACATCCTCTTTCTAAATCTATTTATATATATATATTATTATTATATATATATATATATATATATAATATTATTGTTACATATATTATTATTATTATTATTATTATTATTATTATTATTATTATTATTAAATATATATATATATATATATATATACACTATTATTTCATATATACTATTTTATATATACTATTATAATATTCTATTATTATTATGATATATATTATTATTATTATATATTACTATTCGTTTAGGCTCAAAATTATGATATATATTATTATTACTATTTTATATATTATTATTATTATATACATATACTATTATAATATTCTAGTCGTTTAGGCTCAAAATTCGGATCTTTTTTTGATTGACGGATAGTTGATGATCTACCGTCCCTAAATTCTTTTATAACTTTTTTAAAGTTTTAAGATAGGGGATGAGGGATTAAATCTCGTCCCAGGTGGAAAAAAAAATCTCAATGGATGCAACTAGATCTTGCATCCGAGGTAAATTTTTTATTTTTTTAAAATCGCATGGACGGGAGATGAAATCATGTCCGATTAATTTTTTTTATTTTTAAAATCTATGGACGAAACATGATTTTTCTTCCGACACATTTAAAAAACCATTTTTTAGATGCAACAGCTTCTTTCGTCCAAAATATTTAACAATTAATTTCTAGGACGAACGATCAATAATCTTTCGATTGCTATATTTGGAGAATTTTAAAATCACTTCTCAAATATAGGGCTCTACTGTTTCTCCAATATCAAATTCTCTAAATATAGGGAACGACTACAATAGTTTTTTTTTTCAAAAATTTCAAAAATTTCAAATTTAGACAACGACTACAGATGCTCTGATGAGTTGGTACTTTGTATATTTTGTATATCATCAGTTGGTCCTTTGTTGTTCGCACCAATTTAGTATACTAAGGAGCTATTGAGTTTAGTCTTGCATAGTTCGATTTGAAGAGAAGGCGAGAAGAGGTTCGAAGCGTCGTAGAAGAAGAAATAACAACGTCAACATCAGGAGAACAACAACAACAATTAGTGGTTGACTGCAAATATTGCGGTCGACTGTCTAAACTCTCTGACTTGTTGTTGTACATTGCAGTCGACTACATTTGGATGCATACGTCCGACAACGACTAAAAGCAACAAACGAGCCGCGTATGCGTAATCTGTTTTGAGCACATCTTCTTCTCCAGATTAGATCGTACGATTCCTATCGTGTAACTTTCTCTTCAGGGTAAATCTGATTGATATTTTAACAAGACTATAGCCTAGGATTTCTCTAAATTTCTATATATGATTGTAGTGGCCTCCTTTGAGAACCAAGAGCGTGTAAAGAGCAAAAGAGAGAAAAATACTTTATTGAGAGTTCTCCATTGTAATAACATGTTATCTTCTAGTGAGTTTTGAGAAATAGATAAGCTTTTGATGAGATTGTTTGTAACTCTTATATCTTTCTAGTGAATAACATCTCAGTTATTTCTCCCCCGGATTAGGATTTGCCCAAACCAGGACAAAATTGTATAGTTTGTGTGTTTGGTTTGATTGTAGATTGCTTGGTGGATTGTTCATAGTGATCGATTATCGCAAACTCAACAGCAAAATTTCTAACAATTGATATCAGAGCTTCAGGTCATAAATTTCTATAGTTCAGGAGTTGCTCGAGTTCCTTGGAGAAGATGAACGATCCAGGAGTCACAAGCGGTTCGACGGTAACATCAACCTGAATCTCTTGAAGGTGGATATGCACAGCACAACGGTTCAACAGGGCTTGGATCTAGCCCTAGAAGGAGATAAAAGAAGACCAATCAACATAAAGGAGGTGAGTAGGGAAGAAATTTATTCAGATGCCTTGGGTTTAATCCGGATGTTTTCGACGAACGACGTCAGGTGTTGAAGTGCGATGAATATGTGGGCAAGACTAAGAACTGATCTCCATTATATGATCAAATTTACTGGAAGAGAAAACTGTTCATTTACTTAATTAAGGAAATTACTACTTTTCTAGATCAAATAAAGGCATTTGAATTAAGGATGAAAAATGCAGATAATCTAAAATCTTTCAACTTGATAGATTTACTACCAGATTCATTCTAGCATTTGATAACCACCATACAAGATAGAGGGTCTGCCAATGAGAAATTCTCGATAGCAGAGATGATCGAGAGATTGGAAGATGAAATTAGGAAGAAGACTCAGAAATTGAAGACTAATTCTATGAGTTACATTGGGGTGGATGATACATCAAGTTGAAGGGAAAGTACACATAAGAATAGGATTCGTTGCCACCATTGCAGAAGGATTGAGCATCACAAGAGAGACTTTCGCAAGTGGTTGAATCAGAAAAGCGCCGACATTGCTGGTGATACTAGTGTCGCTGAATCAAGTGATAACTTTGATTGTACTTTTGTCTTAAGTTCTATAGATGTGTATTCTGGATGATTTTGTGATTCAGCTAGTTCTTCTCATATTTGTTCAAAGTCGGAGATGTTTTCTACTTACATGTCCATATGAGATCGTTGTGTGAGGACGGTGGTTGGTGAGATTTGTAAAGTAGTGGGCGAGGGAACAATTGAGTAGGGGACGCCATATGAAAATGGATACACACTAGAGAACGTCATGCATAAACCGAACTTGATATCTTTTGGAACTCTAGAAGCATGGGACTGCAGGTACATTACTCAAGGTGGAGTTCTATTCATTTGTGAAGGTCATCGTAAGATGATGAAGGGAATCATTAGGGGTGTTCAACGCAATCTTTACAAGGTTTGCAGGAACGAAAAATCTTGGCCAATTATTTATAAGCCCTGTGTTTCTAAAGCAGTATCTAGTAAGCCGCTACTAGAATCATCGAAGTGAGATCGCGAAGTTCGAATAACATCAAGAGGTGGAGAGTGTCTCAGGTTAGGTGGAGATTGTGCAGAGGGTAGCATCTCCATGTTAACGCCTACTAGGGTATGTCCTCGATGGGGCATATTATTGGGGAAATAAATGTGGAGATAGATTCATATAGCTGATGAAACCACTGAACCGGGTTCGTTTACAGGTGGAGAATGAAAGAATCTAGAGGCGATTAGTCACACAAGTACGGATTCATACATATACCACCCAAAGTGCGGATTATTTGATTTATGTCTTGTAAATTATGGTTATATGTGAAAAGAAGACGATGAAGTGAGAAGAGGTTCGAAGCGTCGCAGGTAGAAGAAGAAATAGCAGCAACACCAGCAACAGGAGAATAGTAGCAACAACAGCTAGCGGTCTGAGCTCTTTGACTTGCTGTTGTACATTGCAGTCACGGACAACGATAAGAAGCAGCAAATGGGCTGAGTCTGGGTGATCTGTTTTGAGACAATATTCTTCTCCGGGTTAGATCGTACAGTTCATATCGTGTAGCTTTCTCTTCAGAGTACATCCGACAGTTAATGTATCAAGACTCCAACCTAGGGTTTTTCAATATCTCTATATAAGATCGTAACGACCTCCTTCGACTGGTAAGAGTGTGTAAAGAGCAAAAGAGTGAAAAGTACTTTATTAAGAGTTTTCCATTGTAAATAACAGATTATCTTCTATTGATGCTTAAAAGATAGATTTTTTGTGAGAGTGTTTTTAACTCTTATGTTTTCTTTAGTGAATAATATATCAGTTATTTCTCCTCCGAATTAGGGTTTGTCCAAACCAGAACAAAATTGTGTGTTTAATTTGATCTACTATTGTTTGATGGTTTGATCGTAGTGATCGGTTGTCGAAAACTCAGGATTTTTTTTTTCCAATACGAGCAACTTCTACAGACTTTCACGAAACAAAAGGAGAAAAAAAAAAAAAAAGAGTAAATAGGTCTAATTAATGACTCTAATCAGTAACAGTCCTCCCCTAATCAGTAACAGTCCTCATCCTTGTTTCCTCTAAATGTTTTGGTAGCACTTGTTTGAAAACCTTTAGTTTAAGGACAAGTTGCATGTTGCAAAAGGACGCGGTTGTCGGGTTGTGTACGGCGATGGACGTTTGCAAGTTGCAAAATGACGCGGTTGTGTACGACGATGGACGAATGCACCGACCCTACCAAGATTTGAATTCGGTGGAATTCCACAGAGCACCACCTCATCTTGTTCCTCTTTTTTGGGTATTTGAGGAATGAGAGTACTGACTATTGAGCAGCGAGAATTAGGGGTGTGCAAGAAACCGGCCCCCACCCAAACGAGCATGTAATTTTAGTATTGGAATATATATTGTAAGAATGCAAACATGAGGGCGGATTAAGATTTGATCAGAAACATGTCTTAACCAAACTGAAACCGAATTAGAACTGAGCCGGCCTCGTACTTGATGTAACGGTGTAACTTAAGTTTTGTATATATGGTGGAGTATCCTTCATT
The DNA here is from genome assembly GCA_017893485.1 of Hemerocallis citrina. Taxonomy (NCBI): domain Eukaryota; kingdom Viridiplantae; phylum Streptophyta; class Magnoliopsida; order Asparagales; family Asphodelaceae; genus Hemerocallis; species Hemerocallis citrina. The sequence continues at coordinate 55,539,180 of CM030362.1, read as the reverse complement.
TCTCGTCATTCTTTTCAAATTACTTTCAGACCTTTATTTTCGACTGATTCGACCAGTCTCTTTTCCCCCTCTAAGTTCTTTAACGATATTGTCTCTACCGGGCCTGTCCATGGCAGGACCACATTCCCACTGGTGGTAGTCGAACCTCCCCCCGCTAAGAGATTTTATAACAAGAAACTTTATTCTAACGTGCCTACTCGCGTGAGTGCGCGTTTATTAGCTAAAAAAGTATCTTCAAGGTCGGCGCTTCCTCATGAGCGCATCTGAGTTTTGGCATTTCTCTTTCGCCTCGGACTAGGCTATCCGTTTTTTATTTGCAGGGTGGGCCTTGCGCTTTTGCGTGAGGCTGTTTAATCTCCTGAGTTTCTGGCCGCCTGTTGGCTTATTCCTCTATTATCGCTCCCATCATTTAGCTTAGTGGTGGCCCTGGCTTCTTCATCGCTTGCGGTTTCCTTAGGTCCTGCGTGTGCTAGCCTTTGTGGGTGTTGCTCCTCCATCTTGGAGCGGCAGAACGTCTTCCTTGCATCGTTATGATTGGATTTTTTCGAGCACGACGGACTACCTTTTGTCTCCTTCTCGCTGCACGTTTTTCAGGGCCGGTTTGTTCCTCTTTCGGATATTGGCGTGGTGCTTCTTGCTGTGGTTCCTCCCTCTGCTTAGCTGACGTTCAATCCTTTATTGTATTTCTTATTTGCTCGTTTATTGTAATTATTTCTTGCTCATTTATTTCTGTTTTACATCTTGTAAAACCATTGACTATTTGTATTGTTTATTACTGTTTTATTGATTAATATATATTTTTTGATGGCTGGAGCCGTTTGGCTCTATCCGATTCATAAAAAAAAAAAAAAGTTTTGTATATATGGTAGACACTAATTTTAAGGTATTAATCTAATTTGATGGAAAGTAGAAGTCAAATTTAAAATTGTTAAAAACTCGTCTGAACTGACTTGTGCAGGTACTTAGGGTGGGCATCATACCGCAATGAATGGAACAAAAAGAGGAGTTATTACTGGATGTTAAATTGATGTAGTTAAATGGTATGTGGTGGTGGAATAGTGGGCTGTACGAAATGGGACAATGCTGCACGCCAGTGGTTGCACCGTCATCCACACTATGTGCAATTATATACCAGCTTCTTCCATGTGTAATGTAAACACAGAGACATACTTATGCTCTCTTCCCTCATTTATTAGCCCTGCTTCATGCATGTTGCATGGACTAGAATCTTCTTGTGAGCTTCCTCCACTGATGACTCTTATGAACTTTGCCCAACGCACTTGCACCTAGTTAGTAGTTATACATTGATCGACATTTACATTTTAATTGACATTTACTTGTCAAAGTTAATTGAGTTTACACATGTCCACTGTTAATTGAGTTTGGCTAGTGTCTTGTGAAACTAAATCTTTTTCAATCTTTAGTTTACATTTATCACATAAATCCGACTCTCTGTTTCATTTTTCTTATTATAATTAGAGAGTTGAAATTTTGAAGGAAAAAAAAAAGGAAAAAACATAGAAATTTGGTTGTATATAGGCTAAATTTGTATTAAAAAAAACTCTTGAACTATCCTCTTTATGCAGAATACTTCATTGAACTATTTTTTGAGCAGAAAACCATACTTAAGTGTGGTTGCAAAAAATCCACTCTGACGCCGTGAGCTTTCTTCTAAAGTTTTTTTTTTTTTTTTTTGAGGTTAAAGGTAGAATAACGTCATCCTGTTTTATTAATAAGAAATTAATAAAACAAACTTTCTTTTAAAGTTGAGTGTAAATTTTTGACAATAATAAGAAAGATGCATGATATTTTATGAACTAACTTGTAAAGACAAATGAAGTTATTTAATAAAAGTAGACAAGTTAGATGTGCTTTTTTGAAATATATTTTATGAGAGTTTTTTAAAAGCGTACTCCAGAAAGATTTTATGCGGAAAAAATAGTAAAAAATAGTTCAATAATAAGATTTTGTGCATGAAAATATAAAAAAAAATAGTTGAAAGGAGTTTTTTAAATGGGAAAAAGGGTTATGAGCAACTTGCTCATTTAGTAAATAAGCAATTGATGATGTGGCATACATGTGATTGGACAATCTTTAAAAAGGTTAGTTGTCCAATGTATCACATACATGCCACATAATTAATTGCTCATTTACTAAATGAGCAAATTGCTCATATGCCTTTTACCCTTTTTAAATTTAGCCTTGTATATGTGGTGCAACCTTTATTGCATCTGTTTTTCTTCACGTGCTATATCAAAAGAAAGCCTAGTACTGACTACTGTATTTCTTCACGTGCATTATTTGTGGGTCTTAATTGGATCGGTAGAACAACAAATGAGAATGCCCTAAATGTGACAGATGTACGATTGAAAAAGCGCATATGGAGCCTAGTAAAGCATGCAAAGATAGATCGATCACACACTATAAGATTTAAGCCGACCCATGTGATGATCAGATGATGGGAAGAAAATTTGCGCAAGCAAAGGTCCCACCATTAATTCTGATGGGGGAAGAAGCAAGCAATCATGCAAACGTTCCATTAGAATTTTGGACTCTTAGAGCATCTGTACCCGTGAGCTAAATATCTAAAGTTTGGAAAAAATAGGAATAAAATTATTGTAGTCGTCTTTCAAATACCCACATTTTGGATGTACGATGAATAGTGGACTGCCAAATATTACAGACGATTTGGCAAAAGCCAAAATATAGCTCACGAAAAATTTTTTTTCGTCCCTGAAAATAGACGAAAGATAATATTCCGTCGCTTTACATTTTTTATTCCCAGACGATAAATAATGTGCCGTCCTATATTATAAAAATAAAAAATAATAATAAAAATTTGTCGGACGGTGTTTAATACACCGTCCCAACAATTTTGAATAAGACAAAATTGTGGGCCGGTGTATTATCCACCGTCCCACAGTTTTGTTTTGTTTTGTTTTTTTTTTTTTAAATTTATTTGTGCCCAAAATTTTTTTATATATATATTTTTTAAAACAAATTTTGAGAGAACAGATAACCGATCGTCTGGCCATATTTTAACTTTCAACCAATACAGCACGCAGCCAAATTTTCTATTCCCAATTGCCAAATACCCAAAAAAATAGGTTAGAACTACTACAGATGCTCTTATATGAATTGTCCTTCTGTCTTGTTCTTCTATTAACAGTACTTATTAATATTTATTATCCTCCTCCTCCTCCTTTTTTTTGTCAATAAATTTTTGATTGATCGAGATTAATTGTCCATGTGGTGGTTATACTCTTGTTTCATACTACTATGTCAACCTCTTATTATCGTTACTTTTTATGGTTCCAAATCGGATGAGATCCCTAATGATAAGTTTGGATTCAAATTTATTCATAAAACGAAAGTTTCTCTGTTCAAGTTTAGTTGGTACTCCCGTGTCAACTAATTAGATTATTCTTGTTTCATAAGAGCATCCACAGTCGGTGGGCTAAATACCCAAAATTTGGAAAATTGGGAAAAAAACGAGCTGCAGTCGTCGTCCAAATACCCAAAATTTGGGTATACGATGAACAGTGCGTTGCCAAATATAGCAGGCGATTTGGCCAATGCAAAATATAGCTAACGCAATATTATCTTCCGTCCGATCTAATTAACGGAAGATAATATGCCGTCCCGTACAAAAAGTACTGAACCCAATGATTCGGAAGCTTTTGAAAAAGAAAAAAAAAATCCCGGTCAACCGACGGTATAAAATCTACCGTGCCATGAGATTAACGGCATATAATGAACCGTTGTTGGGTTTTTTTTAAAAAAAAAAAAAAAATGAAGAGGTCAACCGACAGTATAATATCTACCGTGCCATGAGATTAACGGCACATCATTAACCGTTGTTGGGTTTTTTTTTAAAAGAAAAAAAAAAAACTAAATACCCAAATTTTGTCTTCTAGTGCTTTAAAAGGAAGATTATATGCCTTCAATCTTACTAGATGGAAGATTATATGCCGTCGTTGAATTTTTCCATTATTTTTTTTTTTTTTTGTCTTTTAGTGAATAAAAAAAAATCAAAAAAAAAAAAAAGTGGGACGGACGATTATACGACGTTATTCTTAATGGACGGATAATAATCTACCGTCCGGCTATATTTTAGCTTTCGACGACTGCAGCAATATTCCTTTTTTCCTATTTCTAAATTGCTATATACCCAAAAATTGGCATGAACGACTGTGGATGCTCTAATGACAGGAGATTACCGAAACAAAACAATGTATAGCCAGGTAGAGAATAGAAAATGGACCACGGGATATAAGGGAGGTCTCAGATTCAAGAGCTGACTATTACTGCCTAATTTTTTTCATAAATTAGAAAAGAAAAGAGACCCTTGGCTCCCCCTTACCGTCAAGTTAATTGTACGGACCTTTCTACTCTATCACAGTTGATAACATTCAGGACTATAAAAGCAAAATAAAGTTTCAAAAGTAACCCCATGCAATCGCATTAGGCAAGGGGAGCCTAATTATCGAGCAAAATCTCATGTCCCGGTGGTGGAGGCAGCGAGAGCCACTCCACCGTTCTGAGAAAGGATGTTGAAGGTGTTACGAACGAAAATCTTGGCGTCTTGTTCAATTAAGAAGAGCTTAGTGTGCAATGAAAAACGCATTAGAGTCTCATAAGAGAAGTTTTAGGTTCTCATCAACACAATTACAATTTAAGAACAACTACTCTCTCAAATGAATGCCTACAGCCAGTTACAATCTTCTCATAGTCAAGTCAGTTACAATCTTCTCATAGTCAGCAACTCTATTCAAATTGAAACTAGGGCCAAATATTAGAGCATCCAGAGTCGTTTATCGTAAAATATGCATAAATAGATAAATGCATATAGCAATCTTTTGTTTTGCTGCAGTCGTAGAATGCTATATTTTACCTTTTTAAATTAAAATAATAACAGATGGTGCTTCAGAGAGGAAATTTTTTTTTAAAAACATTTAAAAAGGTGGGACGACATATCATGTTGCGTCGGAGAAAAAAAATAAAATTTAATGGTGGGACGGCACTTCAAGTGCCGTCCGAGGGAAAAAATCGTACTCGAAGTTCAAAAAAAAGTTACAAAAAATTACAAAATTAACAAAAAAATTACAAAAAATTACAAAAAAATTACAAAAAACTACAGAGAAGGGTGGGACGGCACTTCAAGTGCCGTCCGAGAGAAGTGGGGTTTTTTGGGTTTTTGTATTACGAAATTAATTTTTTTTGGAGGGGACGGCACTTGAAGTGCTGCCCGACCATAAAACTTTTTTTTTTTTGCGACGGAACTTCAAGATCCGTCTTTTATATATGCATATTTCTCATTCAGATTCTCATTTATAGCAATCTACTGTACCGATTTATGCATAATATGCATATTTGGCCAACGACTGCAGCGCTTTTTTTGACCAAATAATACCAAACGACTGTGGATGCTCTTACGGAGCATTTATATAGCACTTGTGAGTTTTATGGAAGTACTAGATTTGCCCGTGGGCACATGCCTACGGCACGTCTTCAGAACGATACAGCATACGAAAAGCCTTGTAAACAGTAAATCAACAATTATATAGCTCAAGTTTGAATAATATGACAATAATTAATTATAAATAAAAGTCCATGTTTTCATTAGTATATGTTGAAAAATAATCATAAATTGGAGTATAAAAGTCCATGTTTCCATAAGTATATATAAATATATATATATATATACTAGATTTGTCCGTAGGCACGTGCCTACGACACGTCTTCAGAACGATACATCATATGAAAAGCCTTGTAAACAATAAATCAACAATTATGTAGCTCAAGTTTGAATAGTATGTCAATAATTAGTTGTAAATAAAAGTCTATATTTTCATAAGTGTATATATATCTCTAATATTATAATGGGAGAAGACCTTAATGTCATTTGTCAATCTACCAACACGTGCATCGCACGTGCATAACTAATATGCAGGAGGTCTCAGGTTTGAAGTCTCACTATGTCAAATTTTTTACTTAATTTTTTTTATATAAAACATGCATCACGTGTGTAAATTACTGTTCATCTATCTAACTTTAATATAATATATTTACTTATCTACTATTTTAATGGGAGAGTTTGTCATTAAACAAACTCCATTTATAACCAAACAAACACGTGCAATGCACATGCATAACTAATATAGAGGAGGTCTTAGGTTCGATGCCAGACAAGGTCAGATTTTTTTATAAAAAATAAATATTTATAAAGACGTGCACCGCAAGTGTAAATTCTTTATATATATATATATATATATATATAGGGAAAGCTTCGGTTGAGCACTACTCTAGTGCTCATCGCGTGAACACTAGGCCTTCGGGCGTTCATATCGAAAATCCGAACAGTTCACATTGATCTACACATCTAAATTAGTCTAAATATGTAAAATCAAATCATTTGAAATTCATTTACCCATCCATCTTGTGACTATAAAAACAATGATTTTCAGCCATACAATTTTGTAACACTTCAATGAATGGGCAAATGAATTTCAAATGATTTGATTTTACATATTTAGACTAATTTAGATGTGTAGATCAATGTGAACGGTTCGGATTTTCGATATGAACGCCCGAAGGCCTAGTGTTCACGCGGTGAGCACTAGAGTAGTGCTCAACCGAAGCTTTCCCTATATATATATATATATATATATATATATATATATATATATATATATATATATATATATAGGGTAAAAGGGATATGAGCAACTTGCTCATTTAATAAATGAGCAATTGATGAGGTGGCATGCATGTGATACATTGAGTATCTAATCACTTTTAGGATTTCCCAATCACATGCATGCCACCTCATCACTTGCTCATTTACTAAATGAGCAAATTGCTCATACCCCTTTTTCCCTGTATAGGGTAAAAGGGGTATGAGCAACTTGCTCATTTAGTAAATGAGCAATTGATTATGTGGCATGCATGTGATACATTGGACAACTAACTCTTTTAAGACTTTTTCAATCACATGCATGCCACCTCATCACTTGCTCATTTACTAAATGAGCAAGTTGCTCATAACCCTTTTACCCATATATATATATATATATAGGGTAAAAGGGATATTAGCAACTTGCTCATTTAGTAAATGAGCAAGTGATGAGGTGGCATGCATGTGATACATTGAGTATCTAACCACTTTTAGGATTTCTCAATCACATGCATGCCACCTCATTACTTGCTCATTTACTAAATGAGCAAGTTGCTCATAACCCTTTTACCCTATATGGGTAAAAGGGATATTAGCAACTTGCTCATTTAGTAAATGAGCAAGTGATGAGGTGGCATGCATGTGATACATTGAGTATCTAACCACTTTTAGGATTTCTCAATCACATGCATGCCACCTCATTACTTGCTCATTTACTAAATGAGCAAGTTGCTCATAACCCTTTTACCCTATATATATATATATATATATATGAGGTGGCATGCATGTGATTGAAAAAGTCTTAAAAGAGTTAGTTGTCCAATGTATCACATGCATGCCACATAATCAATTGCTTATTTACTAAATGAGCAAGTTGCTCATAACCCTTTTACCATATATATATATATATATATATATATATATATATAGATAGATAGATAGATAGAGAGAGAGAGAGGGGGGGGGGGGGGGAGAGAGAGAAAAATAATTAAATAAATAAAGGAGTTGTTTTGGGATTTGAATTTGAGTTTTGGGGAAAACTTTGGGGGGGGGGGGGGGGGGAATGTGTTTTGTGATGTTAGATTTGAGCCTTTGATTTTGGGGAGATTAAAGGAGAGCCACTTGATAGCTTTCCTTGTATTTTATTATACATACTAGATTTGTCCGTGGACACGTGCCTACGGCACGTCTTCGGAACGACACAATACACGAAAAGCCCTGTAATCAGTAAGACAACAATTATGTAGCTCAAGTTTGAATAGTATGACAATAATTAGTCGTAAATAAAAGTCCATGTTTCCATTAGTATATGCTGAAAAATAATTATAAATGAGGGTGTAAAATCTAACTTCTTAGAACTTTAAGTGTGGAAAATGATAAAATTTAACTGTTGAAGAGATATTTGCTATTTTCAATATAATATGCGTAATAAAAAATATAAAAATTCTAAAAATTTACAAATCTGAAATCTTAAAATTTAAATTTCTAAGTAAATAAAGAAAGAATGAGAGAGAGAGATAGGGAGAGACAGATGAGAGATAGTAATAAAGTAACGAATTTTTTAGTTTTGGTGGGGGTGGGAGAGGGGGGGGGGGGGGGATTTGGTTTTGCAGTTTGAAATTTTGGAAGGAAAAATGTGTTTTGTGATGTTAGATCTGGATCTTTGATTTTTGGGGGGATTGAAGGTGGGCCTTTGGTTTTGTGTTTTATTATATATATATATATATATATATATATATATATATATATATATATATAGAGAGAGAGAGAGAGAGAGAGAGAGAGAGAGAGAGAGAGAGAGAGAGAGTGAGCTTCATATAGGGTATGAGGAAATTTTTCTCATACAAAGCAATTATACTCACCTGGTGGGGCCATTGTAGAACATCCACTCCGTCCATCATGTTTATCATGCTAGTGGATGTATGTGTAGAAAAAAATCAAGTGGTTTGGAGGTCATTCACTCATGCATCATGTGGTTGAAAAATGAACGATTTTAACAATAATATAAATCAAACCACAAATTAGGCCCACATTATGCATGGGTGAATAACCTCCAAACAACTTGTTTATTTCTACACTTACATCTATTAGCATGATAAACATGATTGACGGAGTGGATCTTCCATAATGGCCTTACCAAGTGAGTATAATCACTTTGTATGAGAAAAATTTCCTCATACAAATATAAGGCTCACATTACTCATATATATATATATATATATATATATATATATATATATATATATATATAGGAAAATGCTAATATGAGATGGTGAGATGGGTGAGATGAAAATGTATTTTGTAAGATGAGAGATTTGAATCATCCAAATCTCGATCACACCGTTCACATCATTCTACATATCATGTAGATGGTGTGAGAGAAAGAGAGTTAAACAAATAAAGTTGTTGTTTTGGGTGATTTGAATTTGAGTTTTGGGAGGAAACTTTTGGGGGGAAAAGTTTTTTGTGAGGTTAAATATGGGCCTTTGATTTTGGAAAAATTGAAGGAGAGCCACCTGATAGCTTTCTTGTAGTTTTATTATATAGATTAAGAAAAAACCAGTAGGCTTTGGATCCCTAATTACAAATATCTATCCACGCATTTGACCGGAGTGTTATATACTAGCTATTTTCTTGTTAACTACTGATATATAGCTCAGAGGTCAGAAAAGATAGAGAAGATTGAGAAGAGTAAGAGGAAGTCACTAATTTGGGACAAGAATACCACGCCGATATGATGATTTATCTCTACTACTATAATGGGAGAAGGCCTTTGTCCATAACCCAACCCGTGTAGCGCACGTGTAGGTAATTTTTCCCCCCCTTTTCATCCCCCCAATTTTCCCCCACGTGCACAGCACGTGTATAATACTAGTACCCAGATTAAATGTAGAACTAAGAGAAATACTCGGCAAACGCGTTCACCACTTCCCATCCGGCCAAGTTAAAAAATAATATTTGAATCTCCCCCTAAACATTTTTCCTCAATAATTAAAACATTAATGCTTCATCCACTACCAAATCACTACTATTCGTTTTACTATCTTAGGTGTCACATTTCTATTGGAGAGTTTTCCACCTACTTTCTCCTTTTCCATCTATTGGAGTGTGTCAGCTAAGAGCATCCACAGTCATTTGAGGTAAAATATGCATATTTTACCTTAGCAATTCGAGTGAATGCTACAGTTGTCAAAAGCTAAAAAAATGCATAATTTCATTCAAAATGAAACATACGAAACATGATGTTTCATTTCTGAGAAAAAATAATAATTTAAATGAATTAAAATAGGAAAAAGTGTAAAATTTATTATTAAAATAAACGGGATTCGTCCCATTATTTTGCTTTTTGCAAAATAACCGGACTCGGGTTTTAAGGGGGTATTTTTTTTTGCAAAAAAAAATGCATAAATTTTTTTTCCCAAAAAAGTTTGCAAAAAAAATTAAAATTTTGGAAAAAAAATTAAAAAATTGCAACCAGTAAGAGCATCCACAGTCGTTCAATGGAAAAAATGGCAAAATGCATATTTTGTCAATGCATTTCGAAGAAACGCTGCAGTCGTCCAATGGTAAAAAAATGCATAAGTTTGTTAAAAAATGAACAGCCGAAACATGTTAATAAAAAATAATTTATATTGGCGGAAACTTAGAAAATAATAATAAAAAATACGGGACGAAACATAATATTTCGTCCCAAAGAAGAAAAAAATTTCAAAATAACATGTTTCGTCCGGATTTTAAGGAAGTTTTTTTTGCAAAACAAAATTGCAAAAAATTTTTTACAAAATTGTTTGTAAAACTTATTTGCAATAACAATTTTAAAATTTGCAAAAACAATTTACAAATTTACAAATTTAATTTTAAAAATTAACTTTAAAAAAAATGGATTGGGATGTTTCGTCCCACATCATGTTCATTCCCACCCTTAAATTCATTTAACCAGTTAATTTATTTGGTTTTTATTTTTTATTTTTAATTCGGATGTTTCGTCCGATCAATTAAAAATATGATTAAATAATCCTGACGTCAGCTATAATATGCATTTTGCTATTTTGAATGCTATTTCTCTATTTCTGCTGTAGATGAATTGCCAGAAATTGGCAAAATAGCAAACGACTGTGTGCGCTACAGTATACAAAAAATGGTAAAAATGGCAAAAAAAAGCAAACCGCTGTGGATGCTCTAACCATGATGGTCATTTGCAAAATTTTCTTTTTTAAAAAAATGGGAATAGGACCCATGTGAGAATGGCTTGGACTTTATATTTTTTTCGGTTAAAATTTGGTTTCTTTAATATTTTTTTCAACGGACGAAACATCATGTTTCGGACTATTTAAAATAATAATTAAATAATGTTTTGTCTGGTCAAAATATGCATATTGCTATATCCACTGCTATGTTTACCTTTCTACTATAGAAAACATGCCAAAAAATGGTAGAATTGCATATGAGTGTGACGGCTACAATGCAATTTTATGCATAAAATGAAAATTTAACTGATGACTGTAGATGCTCTGAGTTAGTGAAAAAAATAATAGTGAAATAGGCAGTGGATATAGCATTACTCTAATTAAAAATATTAGATTTACATAAATTAATATACCCCAGAAACCCTAAAGAAATAAGATGAAACGCGTCATTGCAAATTGGTCAACTCATACGTCTGTACTCTGTACTGTTCCTGTCGATTCGTCGATGATGCTCACCACATAATTCCTTCTGCCAATTTCATCACGTTTTATTAATCTCCCTTCCGTCTTATATAGACACTCTCTATACCTTCTCTGTCTCATAATTTACTGTTTAAAAAGTGAGTATAATCTTAATTAGCAGTTCAACTGAGAGCATAAACAGAATGAGTGGGCACGAAGGGCAGCGAGTGGAGAAGGGGTACGTTCCAGTTGAGGTGGGAATTAGTGCAGAAGACAGCGAGAGGTTCATGTTGTGCGTCGAGCTGTTCAACCACCCGAGAATTGTGAGCTTACTCGAAATGGCGGCTCAAGAGTTCGGGTACAAGCAGAGAAGAGTATTGAGAATACCTTGTAATGTCGAGCATTTCCGGAGAGTGGTTCAACTGATTATGGCAGAGGGCATCTGATTTTAGATTAAAAGGCTCACCCATACACATAAGTTCTTCTATGTATATTATTTTTCTATTTTTACTCGCTGGATTTGAAGTTGGTAAAGTTAGAAATTAATTGATATGTAGAAATGTAATTACTATTTCTTTCCATTTTGTCGAAAAGAAATGTTGGTTGTTGTAATTTTTGTCCTTTTTTTTCCCCTTCAAGAAAAAAGTAAGTTGTTGTCAGATACGTTGTTGAGGGTTCAGAATTGAGATACAAAATTGCATCAATTCAAAATTTAGCATTTGATATCTCTCTTTTTTTTTTTCTTTTTTTTTCCCATTATTAGCATTTTTATTTACTGTAATTTAATTTAGTTATATTTTTCGTGATTTGTGTGCATTTGGAAACAAGCTGGTGAATGGTGAAGTTAGAATACTAGTATATAGCAAGGCAATTCTTGTTGGAGAAAGAGAAATGTAATTGTTTGTTTAATTCTCTAAGTATAGAGCATCCACAGTCGTTCAATGTAAAAAATGGCAAAATGCATATTTTGCTCATCCAATTCGACGAAACGCTGCAGTCGTCGAATTGCCAAAAAATGCATAAGTTCGTTAAAAAGGAAACAGACGAAACATGATGTTTCCTCTGTCATTAAAAAAATACTTTATACTTAGAAAATATTAATAAAAAAATATGGGACGAAACATGATGAAGAAGAAGAAAAAAAATCAAAATAACATAACGAAACATGATGTTTCGTCCGGATTTTAAGGAAGTTTTTTGCCAAAAAAATTTGCAAAAACAATTTTAAAAAATAGTTTGTAAATAATATTTACAAAATCAATTTAAAAATTTGCAAAAACAATTTAAAACTTTACAAAAAGTGCAAAAAAATCAAAACAACCGGTCTTTCGTCCGGTTTTTATGGAAGTTTTTTTTTGCAAAAAAAAATTGTAAAAACAAATTTTTAAAAACAGTTTGTAAAAAAATATTTGCAAAAACAATTTAAAAATTTGCAAAATCAATTTGGATAATTGCAAAAAAAATATAAAAATAAAAATTTTTTTTTTAAGATTTTTTTTAAAAAAAAATTGGATTGGGACGAAACATTGTGTTCATTCCCACGCTTAAATTCATTTAACCGGTTGGTTTTTTAATTTTTTTTACTTCCGATCAATTAAAATAGTAATTAAATAATCCAAACTGCTATAATATGCATTTTGCTATATCGAATACTATTTTTTCCTTTCTACTGTAGTCGGTTTGCCAAAAAATAGCAAAATAGCACACGACTATGTGCGCTACAGTAAAAAAAATTGGATAAAATGGCAAACAAGCAAACGACTGTGGATGCTCATGTAACATGGGGCTGCATTTCGGAAGCAGAGTTGAGGATTCATGGAAATGAGTGGATTTTCAAAAATATGAGGGTGAGATTCTCGAGAATATTACATTATTTCGTTTGATATAATATATTGCAATTTACAGAAATTCTTTATTATTGTATTTTATTTTATTTTTTGGGTTATTTTCTTCTTTGTTATGAAAATTTTGTAAGAATCCTCAGATCCGATGGTTTTAGACCGGATTGATAATTCTTCATAACAATTTTTTTTGATTCACATAGGATTCTATTATTCCTTTCAACAATATACTTGTCATTAACCAAACAATATAATTAGGGGAGAAATCCGGAATTCCTTGCACATTTTCACATACAAAATGTCCCCCAAATGTATTATCTTTTTCTTTTATTTCAATTAGAACTTTATCTATATTATCAAAAAGGAAAAAGAATAAAAGCAACTCTTTATATGTACCTAGAGAGAAAAATAAATAAATTTATATAAGCTGGTCTACAACCTATTTTTCATACCGAAACTCCAAAGCAGAATTAAATAGTGGGAGATTAGAGCATCTGTAATCGTCTTGAGTCCGATTTTGGGTATTTGACAAATAGAATTGGAAAAATGGGTTTGCGCTGTAGTCGTCAAAAACCAAAATTTGGGTCAGACGAAAGATTCAGAGATTTAAATTATATATATATATATATATATATATATATATATATATATATATATATATATGGAAAATGCTCAGTTGAAAACGGATTTGTTTTCACGGGTTTGGAAAACAGTGATCTGAGCCATCGGATCGATCATGATCGTGATCAACGGCTCAGATCTGCCTCCCCATAAACTGTTTCAATTGTTGAGCGGAGGGTTATTTTGGGAATTTCGTCCCAAATAACTTTTCGCTGAACAGATTCTAAAAAAAGTAATATAACCAAGACCGTTGTTGGGAACAACGGCCTAGGTTAAAAAAAATTGAATCATAGACCGTTGTTTGGAACAACGGCCTTGTTTTCAATATTTCTAACCTAGGCCGTTGTTTCCAACAACGCCTAGGCTATAAAATTTTATAAATTTATAAAATTTTATAGCCTAGGCGTTGTTGGAAACAACGGCCTAGGTTATAAATATTGAAAACAAGGCCGTTGTTCCAAACAACGGCCTATGATTCAATTTTTTATAACCTAGGCCGTTGTTCCCCACAACGGCCTAGGTTATATTATTTTTTTCGAAACGAATCAGGCGAAGAGTTATTTGGGACGAAATTTTCAAAATAACCCTCCGCCACTTAAGTCATATAGGGTGATGGGTGGGCTCGATCTGAGCCGCTGATCGCGATCATGATCGATCCAATGGCTCAGATCGCTGTTTTCCAATCCGTGAAAACAAACCCGTTTTCAACTGAATATTTCCACATATATATATATATATATATATATATATATATATATATATATTGAAGTGAGGGATAGCGGACCCAAAAAAAAAATAAACAAACAAACAAATAAACAAAAAAATAAATAAATAAATAAATAAATAAGGAGGCTCTGAAGTCACTTCACAAAAGGACAAAAAAAATAATTAAAAAACAAATCAAAAACCCAAAATTGCCTTGGACAGGGAAGGAGTCCCGTCCTTGGCTTTTGTCTTTAGCGTGAATTAGTTTTGGACGGTGGATTGTCTACCGTCCATCAAAATTTTTTTATTTTTTTTTTAAATTTAATTCATCGGACGGGGAATAATCCCTCGTCTGATGAGTGCGCGTGAAAAAAACCTCTCCGACGGAAAATCATCTTCCGTCCGATCTCTCCGATAAAAAAATATCTCCCGTTAGCTATATTTTGGCAATTGATATTTCGGCTGCCAAATATAGCCGGCTACTATAGCGTTGCAACCCAAATGTTGGGTATTTGGCCAACGACTACAAAGCCTTCTTCTTTTTCAAAATATGCAAAATTTGGCAAATTGGCCAACAACTAGATGCTCTTACAGATTCAATTCTGCCTTAAGACAGAATTAATTACGGATTGTACAAAATCCTTTTTTTTTTTTAATAAAAAAAAAAAGGAAATGATCAGAATTGCTAGTGGGCTTTCAACATCGTGAATTTTGCGTGGGCTTCTATCGAGCATTTCCGTTGGGGTTTGCCTGATTATGAAATCGGTCCTTTTAATTTCTGAGGTGGGCTTGATTGTTCAAGTTTGATGCCTAGCAAACGCGGTCCATGAATTTCAGTTCACACTTCAGAGACCGACTTAAGAAGAAAATTCTGTATAATAAAATGAACAGGCCCTTCCTAATGTTTGGATTATCCAATACACATTACAGTATCATAGGGGATTGTATTGTATTAATTCATAAATAATAGGGTTCAATTTGGGAGCCCCAAAACGAGTTTTCCATATTCCCCTATGGATGAGACTCTTAAGATTATAAGGATTTCCAAAACTGAGTGTCAGAGTTTTAATCGGAGTCATTAAAGACTTGAAGGGTGCTTGGTCAAATTGTTAATGCCACAACAAGCAATTTATTTATTTTGCTTGTAACAACCACCCCAAAAAAATTGATTGTGTGAGAATTAAAATAACTGTTTTCACGGTCAAAGTTGTTATGCACACATCTTATACAATAATCTAATTGAGTACAATTGTATGAGTTAATTCATAATTATACGACGGGTGGACAGAAATTGTGAAACATCAAATTAGACAGCCAAGAAGGCTAGGTTTAAAAGTTGTTCTTTGCAAAAACAGAGAGTATTTCTCAAAGGAGAAATATATAGAATGCGAAAAACTTTTTATGTAATTACTGAATTTTGGGTTACTAGGTGACGCAAAATCGGTATTTACCTTTTTAACTTTTTGATATTTCCAAGTGCGCAATTGGTCTAGAGCATTTTTCAAGTTTTGGTTGATTTCAGCATCAATTATGAGCCAAAACATTTTGCACCAGATCAGTGACAAGACTACAAGAAGTTGCAAAACTTAATTGATGCGGTTTGTTTTTTGGGTGTGGCTGCAACAGGAATGAGTTCTTATAGTTTGTATAGTGGAAGTTACGGTACTGGTTCTGGTCCGATCCTCAGCTGAGGGACCGGCTCGGGAGTAGCAGGAGTGAGGTAGGGACCGGGTGCTTGGCTCGGATCTAGCAGCTCGGCTCGGATGAAGAAGTTCGGCTTGGTCCTGGGTACCAGCACACTGCCTATAAACATCAGGAGATATCCTGGCGACAAACCCTCAGACGATCTAGTCAGTCACTGGAAAAACAACAGTAGATAGGGTTCAGGGGAAGAAAGTTTGATTACCTTTTCAGTGAAGAGAGGGTCTGATATTTATAGACAGAGGAAACAGATCTGAGACCTTGCTGGGCCGGGTCAAACCCGTTTGCTCGTGGGCGTGACGTGGCAGAAGTCCATATGGCTCTGAGTTGACATGATGATCACAGGAGTGCGGTTTTTGAGGGGATCTGGTGGTTCAGGATGGGCCACGTCATCTGGCCCATATCATTAATAATTTACAATAACCAGATATTAACTTCGTCATATTGGCAATATTTATCATCTCGTAAATACCTATTGCTTTGTAGAAAAAGAAAAAGAAAAAAACAGTATGAATATTGTTTGTTGTCTTGTTTAAAGCTAGCGTCGCAAGTAACTCATAAAACCCTTTCACGCAAAATTATGTACTAGACAACCTTATTTGATGTTGGCATGTTGCTGCATGATCTGCTTACTTTGGGGACTAGCGTAAAGACCTTTCAATAGTCGATTTAGCTACAATTACTATTGTTGTTGTTATTATTGTGTTTAATTTATTTTTGTTAGCCATATAATTAATTAGGATTTTAGTAAAAAAATGATTGATTAAACCGACAGAGAGAGGTCTACTTTAATTTAAAACTTATTGTGGCTAAGTTTCTTTTTAAAAAAGAAATAAAAGAAATAACTTTTTGGCGGCTAGGGATGGTTTGGTTGGATGCAAACCAATTCAAGGTCTAAATGGAAACAACTCATCCATCACTTCATTCCAATAAGTCCTAAAAGTGACTCATTAAAGAACCCATTTCCAAGTTAATATTTAGCACTGCATTACAAAACAAATGAAGAAGAAGAAAACCCAATGAAAAAGAATTCAATGAAGAAGATGAACCCAATGAAGAAGACAAAGAACCCAATCTGGCGAGCGGGATCGAATCGCCAGATTTGGCGAGCGGATCGTGTGCGAAAATCGGCTCGCCAGGATGGCGAGAGATTTGGCTAGTCCGTTGGAAAAGATTTTTGGGGATTTATTCGCTATATTGGCGATTTGGGAGGAATAGCGATCCTGGTTGGAGTTGGTCTAAAAGAGCACACTATTAGAAAACCAAATTCTTGATTACAATTTCAGATAGTTTGAATTGTTCCAATGAAAAATCACTGTTGCATGAACAGAATAATACCAAGTTATTAGTTTGTTCGAGTAGAAGTTGAATTGTTTGGGAAACAATTGTGATATGCATAGCCACCACTTGTGAGCTGTAACACTTGAAGAAAAGATGCATACTGCATTAACAAGTTTTGATTGATCTAAAATGAACGAAATTCAGTCAAAATGAAAATCCCTCGAAGAAAAAAATTTGAGGCTGTAACAAAACAACACCACTTGATTTTGGGCCTCTAAACAACAATATGATTGGGCCTTAATAACATGGGGAAATGAGTTTAGGGATCACTTCTAAATCAATTTTAACAAAAGATTTGCAGGTCAACATCAAAACTAATAGACTTAGGAAAAGGAAATAGGATACAATAACAAATGATTACGTTAGGAATTTTTTTTTTCTTTTTTAAAGAATAATTGCCTTAGGATTTGTTAGCAAGCAGCAAATTGTGCTTGATTTGCCTAAACTCTCGAAGAAATAGGCCCCACATCAAAGTTCAATTCTAGATTTTGGATAACCCAGTTGAATACGGGGTTTGATGAAAGAAAAATTAGCAAATTAATACTCCACCTTTTCTTCCAAAAAAAAAAAACAAAAAACAAAAAATGGGAGAAAATGAGTAATGGCCGGACTTAAAAAGGTGAGCGGAATGAAGAGAGAGAAAACCATGGAAATCCAGGTGGAAAAAATAATATTAGGAAATTTGGTAAGAGTAATGCTAGAGCTACTACCAATTTCACTACATTTCTCTTCACTATCTTAGGTGGCACGCTCCCTTAAGTGACACACTCCAATAGGTAGAGGAAGATAGAGTAGGTGGGAGAACTCTCTAATAGGAGTATGCCACCTACGGTAGTGAAGAGAATGATAGTGAAATTGGTAGTGGCTGAAGCATTACTCATTTGGTAACAGTACTCTTTCAGTGTTTTCATCCCTTCATCTTCTGAAAACAGATCACTCTAAATCCGCCAACAACCACTACTATTTAGTCTGAGGTGGGAAAAGAAATCCGTTCAATTTAAACAAAGCCGGTTACAGTATTTCTCATGGGGAATTATTTTCCCATAGTAAAATACTAAAATTACTTCAAACTAAACCACCCGTAAGGCAAACTTGTTTTCTTCCAATGACTCAATTTCTTAAAATAAATACCAAATTGACACACTCGCTGATTGAAATAGCAAATCTAGTTCAAATAGGATCGTTGTTCGAAACACGAGTTTAGCTTTAGTATTTTTGAGACTTGGCAAGATTTGTGTAGGTGTTAGAGAATTTCCTATTACTGCACTCGTTGTTTCGAACAGCGACCCTAATTGAACTAGACTCAATGTTTGAAACAGCAAGTTTAGTTCAAATCGGCCCGCTGTTCAAAATAGAGAGTTTAGCTTGTAATTAGCCCATCCACTCGCTCACAAGAGGTTTGTTTTGAGATTCAGCAAAAATTCTCCAAGTGTTGGAGAAATTCCTATAAATAAACTCACTGTTTCGAATAGCGAGACTCGTTGTTTCGCACAACGAGTTTAGTTCAAATCTGGTCGTTTTTCGAAACAATGAGTTTAGTTTTAGTGTTTTGAGACTTGGAGAAATTTCTCCAAGTGTTGAAGAAATCTCTATAACTAAACTCGCTGTTACGAACAACGACCTGATTTAAACCAGGCTGGTAGGCTCCCTATTTTAAACTGCTAGTCTAGTTCAAATCGGAACGCAGCTTGTAACAACGAGTTTAACTTTAGTATTTTAAGTTTTGGCAAAATTTCTCAAAGTATTGAAGAAATTTTTACAACAAAACTCTCTATTTGAAATTGCGAGTGGGCCAGTTTGATAATTAGTTTCGAAAGTGGATAGTTTGGTATTTATTTTTGATAAGTGGATCATTTTGGGAAACTATCCCATTAGAGCATTTGTAGTCGTTGGCCAAATATCCAAAAATTGGATAATTTGGCAAAAAATCCCCTGTAGTCGTTGGCCAAATACCCATTTTTTGGGTGCGCCGTAAACAGTAGGCTGCCAAATTTGGGGGAGATTATAGCATTATTCATATTTTGGAAATCGGAAGATGATTTGCCGTTTTTACGTCGGACGGAAGATGATTTGTCGTCGGGTAAAATTTTGTTTCTTTTTTAATTGAGAAACGGTAGATCATCCAAAAAAAAAAAAAAACACCAACAGTGAAGGACGAGATATCATCTCCCGTCATTCACAGTTGGGATTTTTTTTTCTTTTTTTTGAAGCGGTAGATCATCTACCATTTCTCAATTTTTTTTTAAAAATGTAGACGGGATACCATTTCTCGTTTCGTCCAAAAAAAACCATTTTTTGAGTGTAGACGACTGCAACAAATGCGCTAATTGCTATTTTCAAAATTTCCATATACCCATTTTTTGGACAAAACGACTGCAGATGCTCTTAGGCAGGGGAGAGAATGCAAAAGTTTGCACGTGAAGATAAAGAAATCCTGTGACTTCAATTTCAAACACGTGCACAAATGATTGGTGTTGTACAAAGACGTAAAGAAAGGGTAAGAGCTCATCAGTTTCATTCATGACATCTTTCCGCAGTCATTGACCCAGAATTCGAATCTGACGGTAAAGACTCGCAACGGGTCGGATCCAAACCCAATAAACATCTACATACAATTTCCAGAGGACTTTTCAGGTCGGGTTTCCTTCCACTCCTAAACCAACCCGAAAAGCCGCTCTTACCTAAAATGTTGTACCTCATGAGGCCTGAAAAAGTGAAATGGAACAACTCTGTAGCTTCTCCAATCTCTTATACGAACCACTTCTTAAAATAGACATCATGTTGGATATATGGGTATATTCTCTATATATAAATATTACATGTGCATATGAGTAACACGTGTATTGAACGTACAATTGATTGGATATTGAAACGCGGCTTTATGGGCTTACAACTCGATACCCAAACCATTATTTATTCCTTAAATACTGACTTGTGATAGCAGTCTAGATATTCCAATTTTGATACCTAGGGTAAATATCTCAAGCACCTTAGTCTAGGATATTAACCCTAATTTATATTGTTATAATCTCTCATAATCTCTAACAATCTTGAGATATTTATCCTAGGTATCAAAATTAGAATACCTAGACTGCTATCACAAGATAGTATTTATGGAATAAATACTGGTTTGGGTATCGGGTTGTAGCAACAGTCCCCAATCTATGTTTGGGTATCGGCAGATTAAAAGTTTTAGCAACAGCAAGTAATTTAATATAGTTTACATGTCCTAATATGTTGTGCCAAGTATAAGGGCTACATAGTTTTAAACTAACAGCATTAATCACTTCATTTGCTAAACTAAGTCTATACATACTATTGACTAAGTAAGCACAACCAAAGTAGTATGAGTTAACAAATAAAATGGCTCCACCACTTATCATTGAAATAACAACACCCTACTCACCACAGTCAAATTGTATAGCCGAAAGAAAGAATCGAACACTCACAGAAATGTTGAATTCTATGTGATTGACCGCTAGATTACCTTCGAGTTTTTGGGGTGAGGCTGCATTGACTGCTAATAATATTCTTAATATGTTACCATGCTCTAAACTGTTTGCAACACCTTATGAGTTATGGCATAAACACACACCGAGTTTTGATAAAGTAAAAATATGGGGTTGTATTGCTTTTATTAGAATACTAGACCCTGGAAGGCCTAAAGTAAGACCTCGTACAAATACTTGTGCATATCTAGAAAGTGCAGTTGATAGTGCGGCATACAAATTTTATCAATAAGATAATTGAATCAATAGATGCAGAATTCTTTGAAGATATGTTCATCAAAGACAAATGTAAAACACTATTTGGCCACACAGGCTTAGTCAATAATTCACAAACAGAATCTAGACCTAGCATAACTGACACTGAAATTTCAAATGAAATTGAGCCAAGAAGAATCTCCACCAGAGATAAGATACCTAGAACCTCTGGTGATGATTTTGTAACTTATGCACTGTTGGCTGATCCACCTAGTGTAAAGGAAGCCCTTCGGTCTAAGGATGGTTTACTTTGGAAAGAGTCTACTGATGATGAGATGGTTCTTTATTACAAAAAAAAACTTGGAAATTATTTGATCTGCCAAAAGGGGCTAAAACCATAGGAAATAAGCGGGTTTTGAAGAAGAAACTTAATCCGGATGGATCTGTAGTAAAGTATAAAGCACGACTAGTTGCTAAAGGTTATACTCAAAAAAGTGGGGTAGATTATTTTGATATTTACTCATCTATTTGTCATATTGCTACAATAAGGATTCTTTTTTTCATTGCATCCATTGAAATTTTATTATTCACCAAATGGATGTTAAATTGTTTTCCTAAATGGAGACCTTAATGAAAAAATCTATATGAATCAACCTGAAAATTTTGTACTTAAAAATTTAGAGAACAAATTTTGCAAATCGGTAAAATCTTTGGTATGGATTAAAACAAGCACCCAAATTATGGCATGAAAATTTTGATACAACAATAAAGAACTTAGGTTTTGAATCTAGTAACTCTAATAAATGCATATATTTTCGTGATCTATCAAATAAAATTGCTATAATTTGCTTGTATTTTGATGATATGCTTGTTATTGGAAGCGACATCTCAACTGTAATTAAAGTTAAAACAATGTTATCCAAAGAATTCAGCATGAAGGACCTAGATATTGTGGATACTATATTTGGTATGAGAGTGAGTTTTGGTAGGCAAAAAATATTCCTTAGTCAATCTCACTACATCAATAATGTGTTACAAAAGTGGGGATACAGTGATTGCAAAAGGTTTGAAATACCTTATGATTATAACAATAAGTTGACACCTAACGATAGTGCAACAGTGAGACAATTGGATTATTCCAAACTAATTGAAAGTCTCATGTATGCAATAATCTGCACTAGACCAGACATAACCTTTGTGCTAGGCATGCTCAGCAGATTCACTAGTAATCCCAGTAAGTTACATTAGAATGCCCTTGAGAGGCTAATGGGTTACCTAAGTGGTACTCAAGAGTAGGCTTTGTGCTACTCTGGACATTCTTCAGTTTTGAAAAGATATTCTGATGCTTCATGGTGCACAGAATTTGGTGAAAGTCGATCCGCTAGTGGTTATGTGTTTACACTAGGAGGAGTAGCTGTATCATGAAAATATAAATAGCAACCAGGCATTGCATTCTCATCTATGGAGTCTGAACTCTTTGCACTATCTTGTGCTGGTGAAGAAGCGGAATAGATGAGAGATCTGTTGCTAGATATTCCATTGAAAATGTTTAAAGTAACCACTCTTAGCTTGTTTTGCGACAACCAAGCTACAAAAAT
The DNA here is from genome assembly GCA_017893485.1 of Hemerocallis citrina. Classification (NCBI taxonomy): domain Eukaryota; kingdom Viridiplantae; phylum Streptophyta; class Magnoliopsida; order Asparagales; family Asphodelaceae; genus Hemerocallis; species Hemerocallis citrina. Next base: position 55,516,344 of record CM030362.1, on the reverse strand, counting down.
TGTAGCATCTAATACTCTTTACAATGGTAAGAGATGGACTGTCGGTCTTAAACAGACAAAGTTGAACTATCTCATTAAGAAAAGAATTATTATTCTCATTGATGTGAGATCCAAACAGAATATAACTGATGCCCTTACTAAAAGACTACAAAAAGGTCTAATTGTCAAAACTGTAGAAAAAATGAGGTTAAGAGCTATTGAGACATAAAGACCTTATCATCCTAGTTATTTTGATAATTAGTCACCATAACAGCCATAGAAAAGTTCAAACTTAAGCATCAATTTGACAGTTAACATATTTTAGATAATTTTGATGATTCCACATAAATTACACAAATATAGAATGTCATTCCAATTTTGATGGTATTATATATCTTGAAAGTTTACTTAGAATAATCATATTATTCCAATATGAAACATGAAAACTTGTCGATGTGTTTTCGATGATTAAATTGTCTTTAAATATCATTCCAATTTTGATGATATGTCTTTTATGGATACATGCTTCATTTCAATTTTGATGATTCAGTGTTAAACCATAATTGAAATTGCAGTTTTTTCATTCCAATATGAAACATCGTATTCTTCTTGTGTAGAAACTATAAAAGTTCATATACTTTATTTGTTAAAGATACTTGATTCTGATGCTTGTGTTAAAATCTTGCTAATTAACTTGAATTGTACTAAGTTCTTTTGATTGAATTAGATACTTTTATGCAATTTGTTTGAATTCTAAGAGAAATGACTCATGAAATTCTTATTTGCAATGTTGAGAAACAGATGCTAGCAAAGATAATGGAAATGGAATCCTAGATCTCGATTTTTAAGATGATGATTTGCTCGATGTGGAGGAGTAATCATGAAGCAGCATGCAGGGATTTTTCTATTGTTGATCACTTGCTTAATAAGAACTTCTCTCGAGTTTAAAACTACATTTTGAGCTTAAAACTCTTTAATTTGGTTTGAAATTTATTTCCTCTATTTAGTTTTGAGACTATGATTTGCTTTATTTATTGGTTTAGTCTTTGTGAACTATTCTAAATTTGATATGGTTTGGAACTATTTAATTATATTGATTTAGTCTTGATTGAACTAGTTAGATTTATAATTATTTTGGTTCTTATGAAACTATACTTTTATGATGCATTTCTTATATTATGGACTGCTATTAGCCAGTCAGTTTTATACTGAACTGATGAGATAACACTGTACTTTATATATTGAGAATATAGGAGGAGATTGTTGGATATATGGTTATATTCTCTATATATAAATATTACATGTGCATATGAGTAACACGTGTATTGAACATACAATTGATTCGATATTGGAACACTGATTTATGGGCTTACAACCCGATAACCAAGCAAGTGTTTATTTCATAAATACTGGTTTGTGATAGCAGTCTAGGTATTCCAATTTTGATACCTAGGATAAATATCTCAAACACCTTAGTTTATGATATTAAACCGAATTTCTATTGTCATAATCTCTCATAATCTCTAACACATCACACTAGCTACCAACTTCTTTTCTTCTTTTAAGTGCAATTAGTTAAGTTGCTATGAATTGGAAGAGAACGGCGAGCAAGCCCGCCGTTCACTATGAGAGATTGGGAAAGAGTTATAGTGGTTATAGGGAAGTCGACAAAGTGCCAAAAGGGTACGTACCTTTGCTGGTCGGAGATGAAGAAGAAGAGAGGTTTGTAGTTCTTTTGAGTTTGTTGAAGAAGCCAACCTTGTCTTGTTTGCTCGATAGGATGGCTCAAAGAGTTCGGTTATGATCAACAAGGGATTCTCAAAATTCGTTGTGATGTTGAAGAGTTTCGGTCGATTGTAGATGAGATCTCCAGGGCTACATGATCACCATGATTTTCAAATTGTTAAGAGTTTTCCCTTTTTTCCCTTGTATACATGTTAGTATTGGTTTCCACTTCAGTATTAATTTTGATAGGAAGATGAGAAACTCCAACTTTGAGTTTTGAAGAAGATCCGTGTTAACTATAATTTGTGTGTGATTCTCTCCCTCATTCATAGGTTTCTTTTCCCCCCTAAATTTACGTGTATCTCCAATAACCATACCTGTTGATACATGAAAGAAAGTTCAGAGAATGATTAGAGGGTTAATTATGCCCTAAAAAAGTTGATGCTTTAGGTACAGCTGGTGCATTACTTCAATTTATATATCTTTACAAAAAAGGAAAAAAAAGAAAAAAATGAAAAAAAATGAAAAAAAGAGAAACCCTTCAATCTATAAATTATCTCTAATCTCTCATCTCAAATAATAATCTATAATCTCTAATATTATAATGGGAGAAGGTCTTAGTGTCATTTGTAAATTTGTAAATCTACCAACGTGTACATTGCACGTGCATAACTAATGTGAAGGAGGTCTCAGTTTCGAGTCCTCACATGTGTAAGTCAGATTTTTTACTTTTTTTAATATATTAAATGTGCATCACATGTGTAAATTACTATCTATTTATCTGTCTATCTATCTATCTATCTATCTATCTATCTACTAGTAATAATCTCTAATATTATAATGGGAGAAGGCCGGGCACTACAAGGAATTTGACATATAGTGACAGCAAAAATCCGTGATCTATCTATCTACTAGTAATAATCTCTAATATTATAATGGGAGAAGGCCGGGCACTACAAGGAATTTGACATATAGTGACAGCAAAAATCCGTGGGTAAAGGGCGAAAAACCGTAGGTATAGCCCGTAAAACCTATACCAACGGACATATTTTTCCGTCGTTTTTAATTAGCTATGCCCACGGTAAAATGCCGTCACTATAGCCTATAGCGACGGTTTTTTCACCCGTTGGTATAGGTATCGGTGTTATACCCACGGTTTCGTATCCGTTGGTATAGGTTTTAAAGACACCTTTTGCTTTCCTATACCCACGGTTGAAACTCCATTGCTATAGGTTTTAGCAATGGTTTTAGCATCCAATTATTTGAATATATACCCACCGTATTTATTCCGTTGGTATAGTTCTTTTTGTGCGGTCCGTTGGTATAGGTTTTAGCAACATTTTTTACACATACCCCCCCCCCCCCCCCCCCCCCCTCCAAATTTTACGGATAGGTCATAATTTGCTCTATACACAATTTTTTCTTATTAATTACGCTTATGATAATTTAATGTATTCTTTTATAATATTAATCCAATTATAAACTAAGAATACAATAAAATAAATAAATGTGTTTATGAAACAAAATTAAATAAAATTAAACTTCAATCATATTAAAAATAAATAAAGTATTACAAGAGTGTCGATTACAAAATAGTTGAAAAGTCAACCTAAGAGTACCATACTGACATATAATAAACATATAAAGTCTTCTAACAATCTCATCCACTCAATTTCTAAGTTTGCTCCATCAAGAAAAAATTAGCTTCTAATCCTCACCTGCAAATAACAAAAAGAACAAATGAATCAAACATAACTCAACATAAGAAATATTAAAAATTTCAGTAAGAATTAGTTAAAACTAATTAGATACCATCTTCAATATCTTCATTAGTGTCTGGATTTAGAGAATGTGTATGGTCAGGGGCACTTGAAGCATCTGTAACCTATTAAAAATAAAATACAGCTTATAGACTCTTCTTAATAAATATTTCCATCATTCATTAAAGAAAAAAATTTATGGAAAAAAAGACCTTACAAATGCAATACATTAGAATTAAACATATGAAAAATCAATAATAAATACAAAAATATCTCATACAAAACATAACATTGAAATATGAACTCCAAGAGTAAAATATAATATACCTGTCTTGCAGCCTGTATAATGTCATTCACATCTTCTCCAGAGAATCGATTATGAATCAACGACAGAACATTTGTCAACAGGCTTTCCACTTGCTTAACTCTATTACGTAACTCTTGATTTTCAGACAAAGAAACCTTCTGTTTTTTAGGCTTAGGAATCTTGCCCATACAACGCACACGTCCTCTCTTTTCAGGCCCTTGTACTTGGGAATATATGTCATCCTTCCAAGGCATATGACTTTGTGTATTTTGGGTTGATTGAGATGTTCCAGCTTCATTATTGTGTTTGTTTAGTTCACCCTGAAACATTACAAATATTAGATCCTGCAATTAGAAGAGAAAAAATGTGAAATTTGTTCATATGGGGATAAAATATAAATGTGAAGAATAGAACTACTATTACTACTGCAATTACTACTACTATCTGTACTCCATTTACTTGTCCAGTAGCCTGCTCTTTCATTTTCACACTTAATCATACAATCAATTGACAGTGACCAACCATAGCACCTCAATAATAATAAGAATGTCATTGTATTGATGATGTATTATTAATGCAATTTGGATGTCAATCTGCTATCTTTCAGGCCCACCAATGATATATATATGCTTAGGATTTTAGAGGGTATGGAAATGGAGATGCCTGAAAGATAGCAAAGAAACTGACTGATAGCAATGATATATCTTTCAGGCCCATCAGTCTGGTTGTATATCCTCTAAAATCTGCTATCTTTCAGTCAGTTTCTTTGCTAATTATCTCTAAAGACTGATGCATGCTTATATATATATGCTTGTTAATTGATAATTAGCAAAGAAACTTTAGAGATGACCCCTAATTAATCACCATGTTTGGTGTTTATAGCCATTATATCTAGTCACTTCCATCCTCCAATAAAATCACAGATAACAAAACATTATTATACTGCAGTTTATTTTGAACAGAAAGCATATGCACCTACTTACATATTTAATTGCATGGCAATATCAATGCATACAGTCAAGGTGATTGTAACTGCTTCAAGAATATGAACTCCGAGTTGAATATTATTAGTCCTTGTAAACCCAGCAAGCGAAGACAATACAAATTGAATATTATTAGTCCTTGTAAACCCAGCAAGCGAAGACAATACAAATTGAATATTATTAGTCCTTGTAAATGTGTGCTATGATGCTATCATTGTAACTGGAGGCATTTAGAGGAGGCATTTAGAGTATCATTGTAACTGGAGGCATTTAGCAGGTATATATTCTACTATTACTAACTTCAAATCCATTTCCCATATATTCTGGGTGCCACACATGAACTGGAGGCATTTAGAGGAGGCATTTAGAGTATCATTTTCACTTCCAGAATTTTCTACTAACTTCTACTGGAGTATCATTGTAACTGGAGGCATTTAGAGGAGGCATGTAGAGTATCATTGTAACTGGAGGCATTTAGCAGGTATATATTCTACTATTACTAACTTCAAATCCATTTCCCATATATTCTGGGTGCCACACATGAACAGGTAAATCCGAATAAGACACTTGGTACATGAATTAGGAAAAAATTAAGACGAGAGCAAAGAAATAATTATGTATGGAAGACTTGCTTTTATCAATTGATACCTAATGGTCGGATCAAAAACTTGAACGAGCCAAGATGCAAGTCTTGTTCGTAAGTGAGTCATATTCCAAACTGACCATCACTTTCCAGACCATGAGGCAGTCAATCAATTAAACTAGAGTAATAATGCAAGATAACCTGATATTAGTATATTCCAGTAGAGAAACTAGAACGGTGGCTTAACTGATGGCATGTATATAATCATATGTTAACTATGTTTGTTTCAAGAAAATAGAGATAGAACTCGTACGGAAATAAGCATATGCCAAATTGACAATCACTTTCCGTTAGGTAAAGCATTAACAAATGGTTATCAGAAATATGGAAGAGACAACAGAACTCATGATAAATGGAAATATGCACAACAACAATTAAACAAACAGTGCAAGCCTGTATGATATGCTTGGCTGCATAAGGTCATAAAAGTTTGTACTGCATAAGGTCATAAACAAACAGAGAGAAAAGCCTATATGATATCATAATAGTTTGTACTGGAAGAGGAAATTTTATGACCTTTCAAAAGAAGTTCATATTGATAGCAATATGAATTTACCCAAATATAAAACAATGCTAGAATCAATCAAGAAATTGTTGAGAATGAAAAGCTGACCAAATGTTTGATATGCATGCACCCAAAATTACATGTTGATAGACAAAACGATCCTCATTGTTAACGGTTGTTACTTTGTTAATCAGGATGTGAGGAAAGTTTGATATGAATGCATATAATAATTTGTGGAGAATTAAGGGTCTTGATGCTTCACCTAAATATTCCTTCAGTTCTCTTGTTCAACCTACCCCAAAATGTCTATTTGCCAAGCGAACATGTTAATTGACTCAATTTGCAAATATAAATCAGTGATGGATCGTAGCTTTTACTTATAGACATAGTGCATAACAAGAGGATTTTATGTTAGAATCATCACTGTCAGCATATCATCTAAGAATTTTCTCATTATCTCAAAATCATACAGTGAACTTCTTAATGTATAAAAAAGTGTTAGTAGAATTTTTATGACTGTTTTCATTTATCACAAGCTAAACTACATCCAAATAATACAATAAAGCTTTAGAAGTGAATGAGAACTAAATCTTACAATCAATCTAGCAGCCTTCCCATTCACAATCGATCCATCTTTACGAGTGCGAGTATCAATGTAAATCTCTTTACGTTTAGGTGATAATCCTTTGCTCTTTTTTTTCTGAAATCAAACAAACAAGTTATATATATCTTGTAATTACATTTTACTCAATGAAAAGTATAAATATAAACAAACCTTTTCATCAATCAGTTTTGGGAGACTTTTTGTACCCATACAATGGAGATCTTCAAATTTAGCACGATTCTGTCTATTAATTTTACTTACTTTCTACAATTGATACAACAAATTATCAGACGAATGAAGAAACCAAAGTCAAAATATTACTTATAATATGCAAAAATCTATTTGCTATATGACTTACTTGTCCTTCTTCAGAAAACCAATAACGAACCAATTCACGATATTGATTTCGGTCAACTTTATCATCTGGTAATGCAGATGCAACTTCTTCTTCCGTTTTACTCGGGTCATATGCCATTGACTTTAAATCGCTCTTCCATTGCCTCCACTTTTCATTCAACTCAGATTTCAACATTTCTCTTGTTGTGTCATTTATAGGAGGAACAAACTCAAATTTGGACTAAAAAAAGAAAGATGTTAAATAAATAAACTATAAAATGAGTCATATTACAGCTTTTGATACAATATAATTTAAATATACAACTATAATACCTCTATTATTCCCAGCATCGCATCTTTGTCCTCCTTTGGCATGTCTTTCCAGGATTTGTAGCTGATGGGAGCATATTGATGCCTTCGAACCATACTGCCTATGAAACGAGTAAGAGTTGTCCCTTCCTCACCAACGGGTCGACCGTACTTGTCTAAATTAACAATTATGAAATCACCATCTTCCATGTCCCACACATCTAACATTCTTGTTGGGCCTCTCAACCGTTTAGGCTCCGCATCTATAATTAAAACAAAACTTACATAATTAACACAATTAGAACCTCCTAAATATTTGAGATAGGACCAAATACATGCAGCTGGATACATTAAATTGGGAACATTCTACAATGAGAGGCTTGAATTTTGGAGGCTTGAATTTTGGAGGCTTTTATAGGATAGGTTACTTTTTTATTTCTAGTCTTTCACTTTATGTACCTGTACGTAACGCAATAGTGTAAATTTGAAGGTAAAAGTGAATTATTTTCTCATGGTGGATTGAACATTCTCATGAGTCACCTAATACAGGGAGTATATGGACATAATTTAGTACTTCCTCTAGCATTTTCTGCCTAACTTTGATATACATGGCGTGTTCAGATGTTATTGTTAACAAGCATTGGTTATCTCATTCTCAAATAAAAAAAGACAATGGGTTTTATTAAGCAATGCTGGTGAATACAGAGAAAATATAAACAAGAAAAAAAAGTAAAGGAAACATACATATTATCAAGAAAATATCACATAGACCCTAAATTAAAATCTACAATGGCATCCCAGATGTGGACAACTTCAATGACCTCATAATGCTACCTGATTAATAATTTAAAGAAAATATTTGTCTGTATCTTTCCAATATATTTATGAATTTCATATCAACCAACATATCACTCAACTTCATTTAGTTGGATACTTATTTAACAAGACAGAAATTAATGCATATGTACAAACAACCAAAGAATATAATCAGTAGTAGAATCCCAATATCAGATAATTGACAGGTTCCCATGGGTAGGTATTCAGAAACTTGATACTAGCACTTTTTTTCTCCTCCTCTTAATACTTCCTCTCACTTTATTTACTTAGAACACGCCTATGATAATGCAAAGTAAACCACGTGATGTAATGTCCTCATCACCACGCCTAAGTTTTCTGTTCAAGTTGATAATCTCATGCACTCAATCGACAAATCGAAAATCTCTAGTTCCACTGCTTTATAAAGTTTCTTTTTGACATCTTGGAATTTGGAAGTGGATTTTCTCACTCATTTTTTCTTATGGTCGCTCAGGAAATCAACATAATATAAATTATAGAATTCAAAATTTGATTAGATGATAAAGCAAATAATGTGCAAGAGGGTAACGTAAACCTTCACCTGAGACAATTTGGAACAACCTATGATTGAAGTTTAAAAGTGAGTTGATGCCCAAAGGTAGAACCAACAATTGGTTAGGACTGGACCAAATTAAACAAATCTGGATCCAACTGGCAGAGCCACCTTAGGAAATAACTCCAGTGCCAATGTTGGCATGTATAAACCCAAACAAAGATTTGACCTAAACCCAATGTATATTAAAATCCACACAAACACAAAAAAGAAGAGAAAGAAGGAACAGGACGCAGGTCAACATAGTGTCAAATAAAATAACAATGGTACAGCAAGGATTTAAATGTTCTTTGAAAAGAAAACTACATTTCTCACCTAACCATCATCTTCACATTTGGAAAATTACAGTTATCAGTTCAGCACTTAACAATTATCTCAGCCACCTTTCTGGCCATGTATCCCTTCTACAAACTGGAAACCTTGATGTTTCCTTTCTACAGAATACAACATGAAATAAAGCTTCCTCTAGATAGGTTCATGTTTATATTATGTCGGTTCAGGATCACTGATCAGAGAACTGGGAGATATATATGGAGAAAGCATTATATATTGTTATAGATAAATAACTTGAGATGGCAGATCACCATTATATATTGTTATAGATAAATAAAGTACAAAAAATAGAAAGTATATAATTCATACCTTTTTCAATTTGTACTTCTCTTGCTGCTATATTAGATGAAATGGAGTTGGATTCTACAGACTCATGTATGACGCCTTCTACATGACCAGGACTAGGCCGAGTTTCTTCAGCATTACTTCCTTGGGCATGGGATGAGGTTGTATGAGTAGGAATAGATTGTGTTCCTTCATTGTCACTTGCTTGTATATGTTGGTTTGAGTCTTCTAACATACGGCGCCCAATATTCAATTTTCTTCTCCTTCCCATTGCTGTATACTTTCAAATAAACAAACGAAGGATCAAATCATAACACAAGCTTCAACTAGCTTCTGACATAGAATAGCGTCTGAAAGAAATATAATTTTCAAATTATCTAGACTCAACATATTAGCATAAAAAACAACATTAGAATGACTATAAAACACAAAGGGAAAGAAAAGATAAAGAAAAACATAACACGGATCAAATTCATATTCAAAACATGCGTAAAAAAATAGTCAAGTCTAATTGCATGGAAAAAGTACAAAATCATTCACAATTAAAACATATCCTCCCATTCTTCCTCCCCATCCTCATCATCAATATCATTATCAACATCAACATCAACCTCAAAAAAATCATTATCATCATCAACTGAAAGCCCAATTAAATCATTATCATTTTGAGTAGCTTCGCTTGTATCATGCATTGGTTGCTCATTGATTTCTTCAATTTCATTGGATTCCTCATCACCCATATCATAGATATCCCTGACCTTTGCATTTAGAACAACAGGCCAATTCTTGTTCCTCTCATCATATACATAAAACACCTTTTTAGCTTGTGATGCGAAAACAAACGGATCATCACAAATATCTTTTCCGGTGTGTTTCAAAAAATTGAAATTCACAAGTGTCATCCCAAACTTATCTTTCTTGACACCTTTCTTGATATCAACCCAATCACATTTGAATAACACAGCCTTGTACTTGCCAGAATAATCCAACTGGATTATATCAGTTATCACCCCATAGTAATTAATTTCATCTTTTGATGTCTTAGTCCTTACAACTACTCCACTATTTTGCGTTTTCAGGTATCTCTCTCTTTTCCTTGTGTGGAACCTAAAACCATTAATGGCATAACCGGTGTGTCTCCTTACTATCTCAGATGGTCCACGAGCTAACCATCTAAGTTCTTGAGTAACTTGTGGGCTCCTTTGATCATCCAGGCGATGAATCTAAAATACTCAAGAACAAAAGTTAGTTACACTATAAAAACAACAATTAAATTTTCAATAATTCAATTTTTTCGCGCTTACCCTTTCTCGAAACCAGTCACTAAATTTTTGACTATGTTGTTTATCAATTTCAAGTTGTGATAATCGCCGCGGCCGAGACTGTCTCTTGAGAAGTCCATTGTGTTCTCTAAAAATAATGATAATAGAATTCAAGGAGTTATAAAAAAATTCAACTAGTGTAATAGTGAATAATGATTGGTGTCTTACTCTATAAATGGAGCGACTGCGTCACGATTAGAAAGAACATATCTATGAGCTTGCATTAACTCTTTCTTATCAAGCTTAGTTCTGCTCACTCTCTTGCGCTTCCCTAATTGTAACTTTTGCTGTTTTTTCCTTCCTAATGGCCTTCCAACAAGATGTAAAAAGGTCACATCATCTATCAATGTAGAATCAATTTCATCATCATTTCTACTAGGTCTATTGAACCTAGTTTCCACCCCATAAAGATATTGCGAACAAAAGGTCAAGCATTCATTTGCCAAAAAACCTTCTGCAATCGATCCTTCTGGATGTGCTCTATTGCGTACAAATGACTTAAGAGTAAGAAGAAACCTGAAAGTAAATTTAGTTTTAGATATATATGCTCTTAGCATCCTAATAACTTCTTTAACAGTTTTAAATAAAATAACATCTTCAAATAAAGAATTCATACCTCTCAATAGGATACATCCATCGATACTGTACTGGTCCAGCAACCTTGGCTTCATATGCCAAATGAATTACCAAATGCACCATAACAGTAAAAAATGATGGAGGAAAAATTGTTTCGAGTTGACAAAGTGTTATAGCTATTTGAGACTCCAGTTGTGCTAGAAAATCCACATTAAGTACCTTAGAACATATTTGCTTGAAGAAATTGCAGAGATCAACCAAAATTGAAGTGACTTTATCTGGCAATGAACCCCTTAATGCTATTGGGAGAAGTTGTTGTATCAAAACATGACAATCATAACTTTTTAAGCCAAATATCTTGCGTTGCTTGACTTGCACACAACGTGAGATGTTTGATGAGCATTCATCCGGAGCTTTTACATTCTTGAGGATGCTCAGAAAAGCATCCTTATCTTTGGTAGTCATTTGATAACATGCTCTAGGCAAAAGCATTGTATTACTTTTTGAACTCGGCTGAGGGTGAAGCATACTTCTTATGCCCATATCTGCAAGGTCGGCTCGTGCTTTATAATTATCTTTGGATTTTTCCCCTTGGTTTAACAATGTACCAATGATGTTATCACATACATTTTTTTCAATGTGCATCACATCAAGATTGTGACACAATACATTATATTGCCAATAAGGCAAAGTGAAGAAAATGCTCTTCTTTTTCCAAGGTTGTGCCCCATCCTCTAGACCTTCTTCTCTAGTTTCATCTATTTGCCTTAAAATTTCAATCCCATCAAGTCTTCTCGGAGGATTTCGTAACTCCCTTGTTCCGTCAAAATCCCTGCTATTCAACCTCCACTTGTGGTTAGGCGCTAACCAACGACGATGGCACATGTAGCAAAATTTTCTACCATGACGTAACCATCGTGAGGCTGTTTCAATACCACAACATGGACAAGCGTATTGACCTTTTGTACTCCATCCAGATAGGTTTGCATATGCTGGAAAGTCATTAATAGTCCACATTACAGCAGCACGGAGTTGGAATGTCTCTTTCTTGCAGGCATCATAGGTTTCAATTCCATCATCCCATAACTCTTGCAGCTCTTGTACTAATGGTTGTAGATAAATATCAATGTTATTTCCGGGACCTTTAGGACCTGGAATTAGTAGTGACAACATGAAGAATGATTGTTTCATGCACATCCAAGGAGGAAGATTATAAGGAATTATCATGACGGGCCACGTGCTATGGGTAATACCCATAGTCTTGAAAGGATTGAACCCATCAGAAGCCACTCCTAGTCGAATATTACGAGGATCTAATGAAAATGTTGGATATCGAGAGTCAAATTCCTTCCAAGCAAGTGAGTCAGCTGGATGCCTAAGAGAACCATCATTCAATCTACCCTCATGGTGCCATCTCATTGATTCGGCAATTTTGGATGACATGAACAACCTCTGCAGCCTCGGTTTCAAAGGAAACCATCGAAGGATCTTTGCAGGCAAGTTCTTTCGCTTTTCAGAAGTCTCTGTTCCATTAGCTTGTACATCTTCATCTGTTGTTTTCCACCTTGACGTACCGCACTTTGGACATACTTCATCTTTAATATATCTATCCCGATACAATATGCAGTCATTAGGACAAGCATGGATCTTCTCATACCCCAAACCTAACCCTGAAATCATCTTCTTCGTTTCATAGTATGACTTTGGCAAAACATTTCCTTCTGGTAGAACATCTCTTAATAAATCCAGTAACATAGAGAATGACTTGTCACTCCACCCATGTAGACACTTTAAATGATACAAATGTACCATAAATGATAACTTGCTATACTTCTTATAGTTTGGGTAGAGCATTTGCTCATTTTCTTTCACCAAACGGTAAAACTTAATGTTCTCTCCTACTTCTGGATTCCTTTCACCTTCACCACAAAATGGCTCTTCTATAGGATGCATTAGAAAAACATCACGAATTAACCCATCCATGTCATGCCCCATTTCTAAATGTTGTTCAGTTGTGCTACTTGAAGTTGTAGGCCTCTCACCGTGAAATATCCATTGCCTATAACCTCTAAGAAATCCACGTCGTGGATCAGTTAAGTGTTCATAAACACTTGTGCGAGAATGTGATTTACAGTTGGCACATTTTGTACAAGGACACAATATTTTCCTATTCTCTTCTGAATGTTGAAAAGCAAATTCGAGGAATTCATTAATCCCTCGAATATATACTTCACTTTGTTTTGATGGATCGCGGATCCACCCTCTATACTCCATTTGAAAAAATTAACTGAAAATGTAAATAAATAATAATTAAAAATAGAGAAGAAAATGTAAATAAATAATTATTAAAAATATAGAAAAACAATATGTGCGTGTGTAAGGCAACACAGATAAAAATATGTGCGTGTGTGAGGCACGTGCTCACGGGCAAATCTAGTATATATATATATATATATATATATATATATATAAGAATAGATCAGCATCATTTCTATCAGGTAAGCCCCCAAAATACTAGTGAGTGTGTGTGTGTGTGTGTGTGTGTGTAGTACAAATTATAATAAGAGGAAATCGAAAGATGCAGTGACAAACCAAAACAGAATGGAAAAAAAAGAATTTCCAAATTACCAAGAATCCATTTCTTACAATATCCTTTGTATAACATGAGACTGCACACAATTGTTTGCCATATCCAGCTTCCTCAATAGCTAACATTTGATACCATAAAGAGAAATTAATATAATATATTTGGAATAATAATGATCATACATTTCCTCTAATAAAGTTTGTCATGTCATAAACAAAAATCATGAGCACACCATAAGAAAGGATGAAATATCTACTTGAAACTAAAAGGAACTTTCAAAACTCTTTTATGATCTAGTGCAAGTTGATGCGGGGAATCTCATATGTGGCCCCATTGGTAATATTCATGATATTATCTTGTTTGAAGTTGATGGAAAGAAGAAAGCAAGATATATATCCTACTACACCACATAGTACATGCATCTTGATACCAAAATTGGTATCTGTTATTTGGCATTTTACTATATATCCATGATATAATCTGAACATTTTACTGTATAATTCTGCTATGTAGTAATTGAGCAATTATAATGCATCCACTTTCGCTCTGGACGCTACATAAGTTGTCTTAAATATTTTGCATCTTCGTCAGTCATAAGCCTTTTCTGTAAATATTATAGGCAAAAATATAACTACTCTTCAATTACCACTAAACACAAGTGGTATGCTGTATAGATAAACTTTAAGCCAGTTTAAATTCAATGGAGCTTAGATTAAATAGAGAAGTAGGCAAGAAAATCTAACTACACTTACATCCTAAGAAAAAGAAGGTAAATGTTTGATTCGTGGTCCTCACCATTCAAAATTCAAAGTCAATTCATGAAAACTTTTCCTTAGAATATGAATGAGCCTAATCTAATATGTGTCAGAATGGGATCCATAAGAAAAACCGGACTCAGTATCTAACAACTTGGTCATTTGATGGAAAGGACAAGGAGCAAATATGCTAGGAATCTATGGCAAATTGGTCACAGCGATAAAGATTCCAACTGGTATCACCAAACTCTCTAAATTAATAAACAATAAACAACAACATGGAAATCAAAATTCATCAACTAAAGGGAAAGCACCCAGATTCATACCTAGGGTTTGCAAAATTAATCAAAAATAGATGGCCGCGGGTGATGGTGGAAGCGGTGGGTGACGGCGGATGAAGAAGTGGGCGACGGAGGTGGGTGGCGGTGGGTGACGGAGGAGGAAAATGGCGGGAGGAAGACATTGCTGCGGTGGCGAGGGAAGACAACGGCGGCGTGGAAGACTGACGATGGCAGCCACGTGGAAGACCGACGACGGCGACTTCGAAGACCGACGACGGCGACTTCGAAGACCAACAACGGCGATGCGATAATGGGGGATTCGGGTGTGAGAGATAGAGAGGAGAGAGAGATGGGTGTGAGCGTGAGAACTGTATAAATTGGGGGTAATTGAGAATTGGTGGGAAAATGAAAAAGTTGGGGGGAAATAAAATATAGAATATACCTATACCTATACCCACGGTGAGAATTGGTGTCTAAAGCCACAGGATACCTATACCCACAGCTTATTATACGTCTGTAGGTATAGAATGTCTATACCAACGGTTTTAGTGATCCGTCACTATAGGTGTCCGTTGGTATATGGCAAATTTCTTGTAGTGGCCTTAGTGTCATTTGTAAATGTTTTATCATTCTACCAATCCGTACAACGCACGTGCATAACTATTATAAAAGCGGTTCTAGGTTCAAATCAAGACTATGTCCAAATTTTTATTTAAAAAAAATATATTTATTAAAACGTGCATCGCACGTGTAAACTACTATTAATATAATAATGGAGGAAGGCCTTAGTGTCATTTGTCAATCTATCAACGCATGTGACGCACGTACATAACTAATATAAATGAGGTTTCAGGTTCGAGTCCTCACTACGTCAGTTTTTTTTTAATATTAAGACATGCATTATCCATGCACAACTAATATAAAAGATGTATCAAGTTCGAGGTCAGACTACATCTAAATTTTTATTTTAAAAAATATATTTTTATTAAGACGTGCATTGCACCTGTAAATTACTAGTAGAGAAGAGTGGGAAAGTTTGATTCGAGGTTCTATCACATCTTCATCTGTGCAATAAAGGAAGGAAAGGGTTTCTTCCCCCCATTACATCACATCAAAACATTTGTCGGTTGGGTAAGAAAAATAGCAAGGATAGAAAAAAAGTAAACTTTTTTAAATATATTATATCAGGACTCGAGTGTCTACCTTAAAATAGAGAAATAAGAATGAAAATAGAGATTTCTATTTAAGTAACACGTGCATCATGTATAATTTTTATTAAAAAAATAAAAACAAATAAAAACCATAATATTTTAAACATAGTCTCTTCCTGTTTCACTTTCCCACCCTCAACATATCTCACGGCTCTTTCCAAATCCTACTCCACCCCCCTCCCCCCAGCAGCTTTAGTAATATTCAATTGTATAACATTATTGTGACAGTGTAAAAATGGCCTGAGGCCCAACCAGGGCCCAATACAATTCCTACTCAGAAAAGCAAAAATAACAACCTGGTTCGGCTCCGGACCACTTCAGGGTCGGCGCCGAACCTCGTGTTTGCCCTCACAGTGCCGGCCTCCTCGTACTGACGAGCCTCAGTATCCCCCGGAGTCCGATCCGGAGCAGTCCCTCAGGCCGTCCCCCCTCTCTGGCGGGGCAGAAGGATGACCTGGCGCAGCCTAGGCCCTCCGATTCCCCCCAGAGGCACAGAGGGCTCACGATGGGCCACGTCAACTCCAAATACCGCCAAGGGTTTCGCCACGTCAGCCCTATACCACTCCTAGTATCGCCACGTCCGCCCTAAACCCCCCGGGCCTTCTGCCACGTCAGGCCCATGGGCTTTCGGATCCAAACCCGGCCCCCAAGTGGAACCAAACCCGGTTGGGATTCTCTATAAATACTAGACCCACACCCACCTTTTTGAGGTAATCAATCTTTTGCCACTTAAATATACCTAGTTATTGCTACTCTCTCACAGAGACTGACTAGAGCGTCGGAGGGTCCGCCACCGGGACAAACCCCGGTGTTTCGGGACCGTCTGCAGGTACACAAGACCTCGGATCCGACCCTTCCGATCCGAGCCCAACCTTCAACATCTTTCCGAGCTCATCGTAGGTCCCAGAAGGTCAACTGAAGGTCGGCAGACGAGCGGCAATCTCCTTCAATACAAATTGAGTTCGAACTCACACCTGGTGCTTCCACACGTTTCTCAAAAACAAACAGCATCAGGTTGGCGCCGTCTGTGGGAACAGCTGCTCCAGAAGCCGATCCGACCCAGACCCTCAAAGGCCATCGACAGCCGAATCCTCATGGCCTCCAAAGGCAAGGGGGCTGCTTCCTCCGTCAACCAACGGGACTCGCCCCCACCCACCGATAAAGCCAGGCCACGCCCGTCGAAATACAAGGCTCCCTCTCGGGAGTCCCAAAGGAGCGTCGGCCGGCCAGCCCAGCCCGACCTCCGGGGAATAATCCTCAACCGCAAGATTACTCGCCGCAGGGGAAGGGCCGCTTCCAACCCGGTCCCGAACCGTCCGAGACCGCCGCCCGAGGTACGAAGGTCCGCGCTCAGCCGAGTCGGAAGACAACCCTCGGACCAACCAAACCAAGTCGGTGGAGCCCCCGTCACTCACAAGGAGCTCCAAGACTTCCGAAGAGAAATTCTGGGAGCCCTCCGACGGACCCCCAGGGAAGAAACCCCCCATTCCCAAGCAGGGTCGGACGCCGAAACCAGCGCGTCCCACCCTTCAATAACCCGGCCTCAGGAGGACGACGTTCTCCTAAGGCGCCTACAAGGGATGGAGGATCGCCTCGATCACATAGGGGACGGCGGAAGAAGAGCAACTCAGGGGTACAGACCTGTCCGTCCTCCCTTCTCCACCCCCATCCTCCAAGCGGAAATACCCAGGAATTTTCGACCCCCTCAGTTCGAGACCTACGACGGCGAAGGAGATCCTGCTGATCACATGGGGGGTTTCAAAACCCTCATGATGATTCACAGCGCCTCGGATCCCCTACTATGCCGAGCCTTCCCTTTCACGCTTCGGGGTCCCGCTCGTGAGTGGTTCTCGAAGCTCGCCCCTGGCTCCGTTTACTCCTTCGACCAACTCGAGGGCAATTTTCTCGCCCACTTCGTCACCAGCCGAAAGACCGAAAGGACCAGCGCCTCGTTACTCGGACTCAAACAGTTAGAGGGGGAATCACTCAGAGTGTTCGTCCGGAGATTTACCGCTGAGGCAAGGTCGGTCTCCTCCCTCGACCCGGGCGTCGCTTCAGCGGCATTCCGGCACAACGTCCGTCACGGACAGCTGAAGGCTTCTCTGGCGAAGAAACCTCCCGTCAACTTCCCCGACCTCCTCGGTAGGGTCGAGAAATACATTAGGGCAGAAGAGGCCCTTAACCCCGAAGGTACCAGGGATGACACCGGGAAGGAAAAGCGGAAGACCGAAGAAGTCGAACCATCGAAGAAAGCTCCAAGGGACCCGGGGGCCATGAAGAAGGTCCCGCCGACCCCCCCGCTTCGAGAGATACACTCCCTTAACGCACAACACATCCGCCATCCTCCTAGAAATCGAAGACAAAGGCATTGTTCGACTACCTCCCCGACCTAACAACGGCAAGAACCGAGATCAGCGCTTCTACTGCCGCTTCCACCAGGACCATGGACACGACACAGATCAATGCCGGGCCCTGAAAGACGAGATTGAGGAACTCATCTCCAGAGGGTACCTCCGAGAATTCACCCGAGAAGTCCCGCGGGGTCGACAGGATAACAGGAGGGGGATACACTCTCCCCCGAACCCCCCTCCGAGCCGCATACCGGGTTGGGATCCCGAGTCCGAGGGAACCGCGGACGCACCGTTTATCTTACATTGAGCCCATGGAGGGCTAATAGGAGGAGAATCAAATACGTTCCGAAAAGCCTTCCTCCGGGGGATGAATACTGTCCAAGACGATCCCACTCCCGAGCTACAAACCGCGCCAGTCTCCTTCCCAGGGGAGGACCTCGAAAGCGTTCGCCTCCCCCACTGCGTCGCCCTCGTCATTAGCCTCCGCATGGCTAAGTGTGAAGTTCGCCAGATCCTTGTCGACTACGGCAGCTCGGCGAACATTCTTTCCCTCAAAGCCTTCGAGAAACTGAAGGTACCTAGAGGCAAGCTCCAACCGGCCGGGTACACCACATGGGTTTTACGACATCCCTATCGAGCTAGAAGGGATCGTCACAACGCCAAGACAGCTAACAACGCCATACTCGGCCGAACCAGATCATGCTCCCTCCAAGCGATGCCTTCGGCCTATCATTCGGAGCTCGAATCTTCCACCCCACACGAGGTCGGCGCCTTCCGAAGTAGCCAAGAAGCAACGCGGTCGTGCTGCATGACCATCGACGGAGGAGCAATGCCCCCCCCCCCCAACGCCGTCATGCTCTAACCTAAGGAGGACAGCCCTACCCCCGGACCTACCGCCGAACCAGAGAGGTTCCCCCCTGGCGCCTAGCACCCAGTGAACTCCTGCAAAGAGCAAGTCTAGACATTAACTTAACTAGAAGTAAACCTTTTGTAAAGCTTTCCTTTGTATAGGACCGTTTTTAGCGGCCCCCCTATCTTATACTAAGGAAATCTCGTTGCATCATACTCCAAACACCCCGGCAGACCCGACCTAATACCCGGTTAGGGGGTCGACCCCCAAGGCGTCACCTCGCCCCACTCCAGTTCCTCGCGAAACAAGAAGGCCGAGCCACATCCCCTTCGTCACTTTATATACCGTCAACCGAGGCAAAGGCCGTTACAGAAATACTCCCCTCGTCTCGAGCGGCACGCCGCGTCGGAACGACGGGGGCCCACCTCGGGAAGGGAAGCTGCAACCTACGAAGTGAGCCAACTCGAAGCACATAAGCGGGGAGATCCGGAAACGACCAGCATCGAAACCCGTGGCAAGTCCGAATTACTTTTTTATATATATAAACACGAAAAGGTGGGGGCCAGCCTGCGGGAGGCAAATACAATCGAAAGGAGGAAAGAAGAAAGAAAAGCAAAACTATACATCTCGGTTTCCCTCCTCGACGCCGATCGGGTTCACAGAACGATCATCGGCCGGGTGGTCAACGAGCCCCTCTACGGCAGGGACCTTCGGGGTCCCGTCAATCTCCATGTCGTACTCGAAGTTCGACAGATCGAGGGTCGGATAGAAATGCCTCACGTGACTGAGCGCCTTCGCGTAGCACTCATCCTGGGCGGCTATCACCATCCGCTGGCCCGCATCCGTCAGCTCTTTCCTCTCCTTGGCAAACGCGGCTATTAGCTCCCCCTTCTCCTTGGCAAACTTCCTCTTCAAAGAGGCCACCCTCTTCTCCCACTCGGTGTCCTTGGCCTCGAGCTCCAACTTCATCTGCTGCTCCCTCTGACGCGAACCCTCGAGCTCGATCCGCATCTCCTTCGTCTCTCGTCCGCTCTTGTCCGCCCGAGCATGCTCTTGTGACAGGGACGCTTCGTAGAGATTCTTTACATTAGCCCCCTGCATACAAGCCTGCGGCCGAAAGAAGCGGATTAGAAGCAAACTCCTGAGGCAAGACCAAACGGAAAGGAGGAGGTCGACGAGCTTACCGACACGGTGGCCTGCGCCAGGCGCGTGAATGCCACCTCCACGGGCTCGTTCTCCATCATCTGGCGATCGCGAGGCGTTGCCAGCTTCTCCACCACCTCTACGGCCTGGGCTTCCTCGGTCAGACAATCGCTCATCCGAACCGACCAATCTGGCACCCACCGCTGCCGCAACAACTCCACCACCGGGTCCTCCTCCTCGACCCCTACCAAGGGACCTTTCCCCTTGTCAAGATCAGACGCCCTCGCCGAGCCCTTACCCCTCAAATTGGCACCCCCCATGCCCGTCTCCGAACGAGTACTCTTAGCCCTCGGCTCAAGCGGTGCCTCAGAGATAACAAGGGGCAGCTCCCTCGGCCTCTTCGCCGCCTCCGCCTTCTTCTTCTCGGCGTTTTCCTTCTTCATGGCGAGCCGCCTTGCTTGGATCGATGCCTCATCCATATCTGCAGAAAAAACCATTAAGAGCAATGAGCGAGAATGCACGAAAGGATCGAGGGAAAAGATACAACTACATACGGAGAACGGCGGGGCTCAGTCCAACGCTCGCCAGGCGAACCTCCGTCACCTTCGTCCAATTAATACTAGGGGACAAACGAAGACGCTCTACAAACCCCCACTCCTCGACCGTCAGATCTCCCTGCCCCGGCGCAGGATAACTCGGCTTGGAGTAATTCCATCGAGTCAGAATGTCCCAGGGCTCTTCACTCCGGATTACCAGATACTTTTTCCTCCAGTCCTTAATAGAGTCAGGACGGCTATGAACAACCTTCCTCCTACTCCGGGGGGAGATATAGTAAACCCCCTCGGCTGCCGAACAAAGCGTCAGCGTCGCTCGGAACACGTTCAAGCGCAAGGGTACCCGTTGTTCCTCGCACATCAGTACAAAGCTGATTATCTGCTCCCAAGAGTTCGGTCCGTACTGCATCGGCGCCAGGGAGGCCCAGTTCAACACTTCCCGAACAAACGGATGGATCGGCAGCCTCAGTCCAGAAATAAATGCGTCCACGGGGAAGACACAGTACCAAGCAGACAGGGGATCGGTTGGGCGAAGAGTAGAGCTCGGCAGCATCAATTCGTAACTAGGACCTATGTGGTACGCCAATTGCAAGACTTCCAAATCCCCGCCATCCAAGGCGGTCAGAATCGCGTCCATCAACACTCTCGTCCGGCTCGGCGAAGAGGCCTGCACACCAAAGAGCTCCTGATCGGATAGGTCGTCCGGATACTGACGGAAATGCTTCGGCTGCGCGGGCGAACCAGTCCCCTGGCTCGAGCCACCAGTTCCCCACCCTACCTTCCTCGGAGCCTTCTTCCTCTTCTCGGACCGCTCCGACGAAGGAGTGAATAAGGGCCCCCGACCAGTCAGCATGGAATTCGGGCCTGCCCCCGGAACCGTGGATCTCCTTACAATGCCGCCCTCGCCTCTCTCACCCTCGGTAGCCGGCTCCAAAACACGGACGTCGTCCGAACCATCAGTCGCTTCCTCCGACTCACTACTCTCCACCACGAAGGGACGACGAGAGCGCGACCGCCTCGCACCATGTGCCGCCTCCTCAACCACCGGTTCCTCCCACGAAACCGTGTCAGAAGACTCATCAGCGTGCACTGACTCCTCCTCGAGTACGGGCTCCTCCCAGGACGTCGAGTCAGAGACAGGCTCCACCCCCCCCCCCCAGACGTCGACGCTGATGAGCCAGACTGAGCCCTGTCCATCTATGCCTAGACTAAGTAGACTTGCTAACTCACCTGGGGTTACTTCGGAAGGGCAAGTCTGGTACAGCAAGACGCGAAGATGAGCGCTGAAGTGTCGAAAAATTTTATTTTTGAAAAAGAAAGGAATGGACAAATAGGGAAGAGGGGGGACTATTTATAGGAGATAGAAGCGACTCCTCGATTCCCGCGAGTACTGTTCACCTATCCAACATGCAACCGCCGCCTAAGAATTCGCGCCACATCCTCGAAACGTGCGACGCTGTCATCATCCATTGACAGGCTGGCAGCCAGTCAAGGAGGCCAGCGCGGAAGAAGTATTCGGAGGAGGGAACATTTTTATTTTTAAGATTTAAGGTGCCGTCCTCAGACAGATGCCCCGGGCTCCGAGACTGGGTCGGTTCCCCTTTCACCCGCGAACAGCTCGGGGCTTACAGCGTCGTCGGCCGAAGACCCGAACTGTTCCCGGGTGAGACAGAAACCGCCTCAACCTGGAGCCCTATTGGAACACAGAATAGTCAGCCTCCAATCGGAGAACTACTCATCTACCCGGGGCCCAAAGCTTCAAGACGCCCCCCTCGGAAAGCACCCCGGTCAAAAGCAGATCAACACCCGAAGGCCGAAAGAAGTGCTCCATTCCGAGCCAGTTGATGCAACTGCAAAGGCCCAGCCTACTCCAGCAACGGAACCTTCGCAGTTGCAAACAACCGGCCCGGAACGCCCTTCACCCCTCTCGGAAGGATAGAACCTCCGCTGTTGCAGACGGCTCACCCTTCGACGTTCGGTCGTTATCCCTCTCGCCCGGATCCCCCCTGGATCTGACCGCCACATCAGGGCCATCAGATCCAAGAGAAGATCGGGCGACAAAGAAACTACCTCTCCGACAAAACCGGGGGCAAGAATTTTCAAAAAACAGGCGTCCGCCGAAGCAGACACCTTTAAGGGCCAAGCAGACCACCTTTGCTTGGATCTGAACCACAACGAGAAAGGGGGAGGGGGGTACTTATAGCCTCCCCCCAGGGGCCGGCCATTATGATGGGGGGAAAACCAAACGACGGAAGACCATGCGCCATACAGTTATTAGGCGGCGCCATTAACGCACCTAGGAAATGGGAATCTTGCACAGGTCCCAAGGCGCCCCCAAAATGCTCCGCGAAAACAACGGACCACACTACTCAAAACAACCCCAAGGCACAACGGTTCGCCCCCTAACGGCCCGACCTATGATCCCCTCACCAGCTCGAGGTCCGGTCTGGCACCTGGGCACCCCTCGTCGGAGGATCCACGGGCTGGCCATCACCCTTACCGACCCGTAACTCCCCCACATCTCGGGGTCCGGTCTGGCACCAGGGTACTCTTCTCAGGAAGAAACAACGGCTCACCTTCACCCTCACCGACCCATAATCCCTCGCCAGCTCGAGGTCCGGTCTGACGCCTGGGTACTCTTCTTCGGAAGATCCACCGGCTGGCCATCACCCTTACCAGCCCATAATTCCCCCTCGTCTCGAGGTTCGGTTTGGCACCTGGGTACTCTTCTCAGGAAGAAACAACGGCTGGACTTCACCCTCACCGACCCGTAATCCCTCGCCAGCTCGAGGTCCGGTCTGGCACCTGGGTACTCTTCTTCGGAAGATCCACCGGCTGGCCATCACCCTTACCAGCCCATAATTCCCCCTCGTCTCGAGGTTCGGCTTGGCACCAGGGTACTCTTCTCAGGAAGAAACAACGGCTCGCCTTCACCCTCACCGACCCGTAATCCCTCGCCAGCTCGAGGTCAGGTCTGGCACCTGGGTACTCTTCTTCGGAAGATCCACCGGCTGGCCATCACCCTTACCAGCCCATAATTCCCCCTCATCTCGAGGTTCGGTCTGGCACCAGGGTACTCTTCTCAGGAAGAAACAACGGCTCGCCTTCACCCTCACCGACCCGTAATCCCTCGCCAGCTCGAGGTCCGGTCCGGCACCTGGGTACTCTTCTTCGGAAGATCCACCGGCTGGTCATCACCCTTACCAACCCATAATTCCCCCTCATCACGAGGTTCGGTCTGGCACCGGGGTACTCTTCTCAGGAAGAAACAACGGCCCGCCTTCACCCTTACCAGCCCGTAATCCCTCGCCAGCTCGAGGTCCGGTCTGGCACCCGGGTACTCTTCTCACGAAGATCCAGTGACTCACCATCCCATTTCTACAACCATGAGCACTCCTCCACGGCTAGCTCCCGCACCCCCTGCAGGAGTGGGGGGCTTGTGTGACAGTGTAAAAATGGCCTGAGGCCCAACCAGGGCCCAATACAATTCCTACTCAGAAAAGCAAAAATAACAACCTGGTTCGGCTCCGGACCACTTCAGGATCGGCGCCGAACCTCGTGTTTGCCCTCACAGTGCCGGCCTCCTCGTACTGACGAGCCTCAGTATCCCCCGGAGTCCGATCCGGAGCAGTCCCTCAGGCCGTCCCCCCTCTCTGGCGGGGCAGAAGGATGACCTGGCGCAGCCTAGGCCCTCCGATTCCCCCCAGAGGCACAGAGGGCTCACGATGGGCCACGTCAACTCCAAATACCGCCAAGGGTTTCGCCACGTCAGCCCTATACCACTCCTGGTATCGCCACGTCCGCCCTAAACCCCCCGGGCCTTCTGCCACGTCAGGCCCATGGGCTTTCGGATCCAAACCCGGCCCCCAAGTGGAACCAAACCCGGTTGGAATTCTCTATAAATACTAGACCCACACCCACCTTTTTGAGGTAATCAATCTTTTGCCACTTAAATATACCTAGTTATTGCTACTCTCTCACAGAGACTGACTAGAGCGTCGGAGGGTCCGCCACCGGGACAAACCCCGGTGTTTCGGGACCGTCTGCAGGTACACAAGACCTCGGATCCGACCCTTCCGATCCGAGCCCAACCTTCAACATCTTTCCGAGCTCATCGTAGGTCCCAGAAGGTCAACTGAAGGTCGGCAGACGAGCGGCAATCTCCTTCAATACAAATTGAGTTCGAACTCACACCTGGGGCTTCCACACGTTTCTCAAAAACAAACAGCATCAATTATGATTTTGTAGCAATTCTCTAAACTATCTGCTTATGTAAGATGATAATGAAGATTTCAGTAATTACAGTATGAATGATATTAATAAGTTTCTCCCAATTCTCTCACATTTTTTGAGAGTTCTATATAATTTTATGAGTGCCTCAAAACTATTTTAGGCTGCGCAATTTGCACAGGATAACACTAGTCTATATCTTATATTATACTAATAGGAGAGAGAGTCTACCCCTCTCTCATTACTCTATTTTGAATTAGAAAAAAGTGAGGAAAAGTATGAATTTCTATTTAACTAACACGTGCATTACACACGATTTTATTTAAAAATCAAAGCAAAATAAAAATCACAATCCCTAAAATTATTTGGAGGGATTCATAAAATTATATTAAGATGATTTTAAAATAAAATTGTGCGTAATGCACATGTTAGTTAAATATAATTTAACTAATTTTATGAATCCCTCCAAATAATTTTAAGCTGTACCGTGTATCACTAGTATATAGTGAAATGATTATTAAAGGGCCACGCTACAATGTTGTCTCAACTTATTCCTTTATCAACTAAAGGTACAACCGTACAAGTCACTGGGAGCTCATTAATTATTTATCAAAGAATTAATGTTTACTTAGAGCATCAACAGTCCTGTGGTTTATTTTCATTTTATGTATTTTATAGTATTTTGAGCACAACAGTTGTGTGCTAGGTATGCATATTTTGATATTTTAGCTACAGTAGATACTATATTTAAGAGAGGAAATAAAAATATGCATATTATAGCGGACGAAACATCATGTTTCATCCTGATGCGGTTTGTTTCTGGGAGACGTATGGATGCACCAGGTGTGAGTTCTTACTCGATTTGTATTTGAAGGAGAAAGCAGCTGGTCGGACGACCCTCGGCTTGCCTAGCGGTACCTGCGACTGGTTGGGAGTGAGGTGGATGTCTGGGCTCGGATCAGAGGGCTCGGATCCGAGGTCTGGTGTACCTGCAGACGGTCTCGAAACACCGGGGTTGGTCCCGGTGGCAGACCCTCCGACGATCTAGTCAGTTACTTTAAGATAAGAGCAACAGTAACTAGGGTTTAGTGGAGAAAAGATTGATTACCTTTTAAGAAAGGAGAGGGCCTGGTATTTATAGGAGTTTCTAATCGGGTCTAGACCCGTTTGGGGCTGGGCCGGACCCGGTTACCCGATTGGCTGAAGCGGTGGAAAGTCGGGCGGTATAGGGCTGACGTGGCAGGCGCCGGAGTGGTTTCCGGGCTGACGTGGCAGAGCTCCGGGCGGTTTTCCGGCGCTGACGTGGCTGATCTGAAGGATCAGGAAGGACGCGTATCCTGAGGGGATCCGGTGGCTCAGGGTGAGCCACGCTTTATTCCTGACTCATATCACAAGCCCCACACTCCCGCAGGGTTGGGTGATCCGGCAGTGCGGGGGTGACTCATGGTCCTCGGGGGAAGGGCAGATGTCAGGGTAAGAAGTAGGGTCTGCTGTTCCCCGAAGATGGCCAGGGGCAGGAGGAATGGACCCCTCGTTGGATGTGCGGGAGGTGAAGTTTTTAGGAGGGGAGAGCCGGTAGTGCGCATGCCGAGCTTACTTGGTCGGCGACCGAGCTAGTGGGGTCGGCGGACGGACCCTACGGGTCGGCGGACGAATCCTACGGGTCGGCGGACGAACCCAAGGGATCGGCGGGCGACCGATTCGCTAGTTGGAAGTGCGAAGGGTCGTCCAAGCCATCTGATGGGACTCGTTTTGTCAAGCGTTGGGGATCGGCGTCCGAGTGTATGAGGTGGGCACTGTGGAGAGCGTTCTTGAGTCGGTGGTCAGGCTCATGGGGTTGGTTGGACGAGACCTAAGGGTCGGCGGACGACCGCCACGCTGGTTGGAAGAGCGATGGGTCGGTGTCCGAGGTCGGGAGGGCAGCCTGACGAGCGTTTTGCTAGTTAGGAGAGGCTTGAGCTCGGATCCGAGCGCCGAGGCCAACGCAGGGAAAGGAGGAGTGGTTCGAGTTTCGATCCGAACTCCGAGCGTTTACTGAGAATGGAGAAGGGGCTTGGTTCGAACTTCGATCCGAGCGTCGAGCTCCATGCTGAGAAAGGGCAAGTAGCCTGGCTCGATCTTCGATCCGAGCGCCGAGCCCTCACTGAGTAGGTGGGAGAAGTCTGGCCCGAGCTCAGGGGGTCGGTGGTCGAGACCTAAGGGTCGGCGGACGACTGCCTCGCTAGTTGGAAGAGCGAGGGGTCGTCCAGGCCATCCGATGGGTCGTCGTCCGAGGTCAGGAGGTCGGTCTGACGAGCGTCTCGTTAGTCAGAAGAGTGAGGGGGAGGTGAGACTCGTGCTCCGATCGTTAACTGGGAAGGGAGAAGGGGCTTGGTTCGAACTTCGATCCGAGCATCAAGCTCCATGCTGAGAAAGGGGAAGTAGCCTGGCTCGATCTTCCATCCGAGCGTCGAGCCCTCACTGAGTAGGTGGGAGAAGTCTGGCCTGAGCTCAGGGGGTCGGTGGTCGAGACCTAAGGGTCGGCGGACGACTGCCTCGCTAGTTGGAAGAGCGAGGGGTCGTCCAGGCCATCTGATGGGTCATCATCCGAGGTCAGGAGATCGGTCTGACGAGCGTCTCGTTAGTCAGAAGAGTGAGGGGGCTGTGAGACTCGTGCTCTGATCCGAGCGCCGAGTCCCCTCTGGGAAAGGCCTTTTGGCTCGAGCCTCGATCCGAGCTCCGAGTGTTTACTGCGAAGGGGAAAGGGGGTGTGGTTCGAATTTCGATCCGAGCGTCGAGTCCTATGCTGAGAAAGAGGGAGAAGCCTAGCTCGAGCTTTTATCCGAGCGCCGAGTCCCACTGGGTAAGGGAGAGTAGTTTGGCTCGAGTTTCGATCCGAGCGCCGAGCCCCTACTGAATAAGAGAGAGTACCTGGCTCGCGTTTCGATCCGAGTGCCGAGCCCCCACTGAGTAAGAGAGAGTAGCCTGGCTCGAGGGTCATTGATAAAGGGTCGGACAGAAGCGAGTGGAAGATGATGATCAGAAAGAAGATCTAGACTCTTCAGTGAAGCCAAGAAATGAGATTGACGAGAAGAGGTGGTGTGGCTCGCGTTCTCATCCGAACGTCGAGCCCCTCCTGTGAGAAGGAGAAGGTGTTTGGCTTGAATTCCGATCCGAGTCTCGAGCCCCACCTGTTGAAGGAGAAGGTGGTATGGCTCGAACTTTAATCCGAGCGTCGAGCCCCACCTGTGAGAGGAGAAGGCTGTCTGGCTCGAATTTCCATCCGGGCGTCGAGCCCCACCTGTTGAAGGAGAAGGTGGTTTTGGCTCGAATTTCCATCCGAGCGTCGAGCCCAACCTGTGACAGGGGAAGATTGCCTGGCTCTTCGAAAGTTCTCCTAGGATCTATTTTGATTCCGCGACGCCTGTTCGAATCGCCTTTTGGAAGACATGGGTAATGGGTTGAACAGAAGCAATTCGGAGATGAACAGAAAGAAGATCTAGACTCTTCAGCGAAGCCAAGAAATGAGATTGACGAGAAGGTGGTGTGGCTCGCGTTCTCATCCGAACGTCGAGCCCCTCCTGTGAGAAGGAGAAGGTGTTTGGCTCGAATTCCGATCCGAGTGTCGAGCCCCACCTGTTGAAGGAGAAGGTGGTATGGCTCGAACTTTAATCCGAGCGTCGAGCCCCACCTGTGAGAGGAGAAGGCTGTCTGGCTCGAATTTCCATCCGGGCGTCGAGCCCCACCTGTTGAAGGAGAAGGTGGTTTTGGCTCGAATTTCCATCCGAGCGTCGAGCCCAACCTGTGACAGGGGAAGATTGCCTGGCTCTTCGAAAGTTCTCCTAGGATCTATTTTGATTCCGCGACGCCTGTTCGAATCGCCTTTTGGAAGACATGGGTAATGGGTTGAACGGAAGCAATTCGGAGATGAACAGAAAGAAGATCTAGACTCTTCAGCGAAGCCAAGAAATGAGATTGACGAGAAGGTGGTGTGGCTCGCGTTCTCATCCGAACGTCGAGCCCCTCCTGTGAGAAGGAGAAGGTGTTTGGCTCGAATTCCGATCCGAGTGTCGAGCCCCACCTGTTGAAGGAGAAGGTGGTATGGCTCGAACTTTTATCCGAGCGTCGAGCCCCACCTGTGAGAGGAGAAGGCTGTCTGGCTCGAAATTTCATCCGAGGGTCGAGCCCCACCTGTGACAGGAGAAGGTGGAATGGCTCGAACTTCTATCCGAGCGTCGAGCCCCCCCTGTGAGAGGAGAAGGCTGTCTGGCTCGAACTTCGATCCGAGCGTCGAGCCCTTCCTGTGAGAGGAGAAGGCTGTCTGGCTTGAATTCCGATCCGTGCGTCGAACCCCACCCGTTGAAGGAGAAGGTGGTATGGCTCGAACTACGATCCGAGCGTCGAGCCCCACCTGTTGAAGGAGAAGGTTGTTTGGCTCGAATTTCCATCCGGGCGTCGAGCCCCGCCTGTTGAAGGAGAAGGTTGTTTGGTTCGAATTTCCATCCGGGCGTCGAGCCCCACCTGTTGAAGGAGAAGGTGGTGTGGCTCGCGTTCTCATCCGAACAACCTGCACCTCCTGTGAGAAGGAGAAGGTGTTTGGCTCGGATTCCGATCCGAGTGTCGAGCCCCACCTGTTGAAGGAGAAGGTGGTATGGCTCGAACTTTTATCCGAGCGTCGAGCCCCACCTGTGAGAGGAGAAGGCTGTCTGGCTCGAAATTTCATCCGAGGGTCGAGATCTACCTGTGACAGGAGAAGGTGGAATGGCTCGAACTTCTATCCGAGCGTCGAGCCCCCCCTGTGAGGGGAGAAGGCTGTCTGGCTCGAACTTCGACCCGAGCGTCGAGCCCTTCCTGTGAGAGGAGAAGGCTGTCTGGCTCGAATTCCGATCCGTGCGTCGAACCCCACCTGTTGAAGGAGAAGGTGGTATGGCTCGAATTCCGATCCGTGCGTCGAGCCCCACCTATTGAAGGAGAAGTTTGTTTGGCTCGAATTTCCATCCGGGCGTCGAGCCCCGCCTGTTGAGAAGGTCGTTTGGCTCGAATTTCCACCCGGGCGTCGAGCCCCACCTGTTGAAGGAGAAGGTGGTTTTGGCTCGAATTTCCATCCGAGCGTCGAGCCCAACCTGTGACAGAGGAAGATTGCCTGGCTCTTCGAAAGTTCTTCTAGGATCTATTTTGATTCCGCGACGCCTGTTCGAATCGCCTTTTGGAAGACATGGGTAATGGGTTGAACAGAAGAAATGTCGCACCAGTTGCTAGGGGTGATTTCTGTCGGGCAAACAGGAAGGGGTAGTATTGGAATTTTATCCTTTCTGCTGACGTCATGGCGCAAAGATCAACGTTTGTTTAGCCGTTGGATCTTGTCAGATGAGATCTAACGGCTAGATGCTTATTTGCGAAAATCGAGGAGTCGTTGTCTTCTTTAAAAACCCCCACCCCCCTCATTTTTTCTTTTCACCTTATCATTTATAATTCCCAACTTTCCAACTTTAGCGCAGGCATTCCGATCGCTGTTGGCAGTTTCTTCGGAGAGACGCGTAACTTTCAAAGCATCAGGTTAGTAATTTTCTTTTTTCACATGTCGCGTACTCAGTCTGGTTCCGAGGCTACTTCGTCTGGTCACTCGGAGATGTAGTCAGATTTAGAAACGTCCTCGTCACTGGGCAAGTACCAGGTTAAAGAGGAGGTTTTCTCCGAGCCTGGCTCCGAGGGCGATAGTGACGTAGCTCTAATCGTGCAACCGCTGAGTTCTCAGAGGCTAGGGAAGGAGCCGATGGAAGAGAGCGGTGCGGATGAGGATAGTGATGAGGATGAGGACGAGGAGTCGGATCAGGATGCTGGTGATGATGAAGAGGATGAGGAAGGAGAGCAGGGTGATACGGACAGTGAGGAGGGAGAGGGTATTGGTGCGCCAGAGGCCGGCCACGGAGAAGATCTGCCTCCGTTGCCCCCCTTGTCGACGCCATCGCCCGAGCGCAAGCCTCGGCCACGTCGGAAGAAGCTAGTACTCACCATCCCTCAAAGTCCTTCTTCGACTGACGAGGATGCGCCGAGGGCGGGCCTTGATGTTCCACCTGTTACCTTTCGAAATCCCGTGTCGATACGAATGTATCCCGATGATGTGAAGGACATCCAGCCGATCCCTCCCGTGCCTAGAGAAAACACAAGGACGAAGATTCGTGCGGACAATACTCCCAGCGTCTTGAGACCGGAGTACCTGAATATCATCAGGGCTGCTTACTACATTCCGAGGGAGTATGAGCTTCTACAACTGAGCCCTGGTATTCGACCCACGACAGTATTGGCTCCGGGCTACTGCATATTTTCGGAGCACGCCTTTATTTCGGGGCTGAGGTTCCCCCTGCACCCTTTTGTGAAGACGGTCTTGAACTGGGCGGAGCTGTCACCTATGCAGTACGGCCCCAACTCTTGGAAGCAGCTCATCTGCTTCATCTTAAAGTGTCAAGAGAAAGGGGTGAGGCCGAGGCTTTCCTACTTCCGCGCCATCTTTAGCATTGGTTCGCTCGGAGACATTGAGGGCGTATTCTTCTTCACGCCGAGACCGAACAAAAGAGTGGTGCATGGCCACCCGGATTCGATTAAGAATTGGAGGGATAAGTATTTTGTTGTGAAGACCGAAGGGTCATGGGACATCCCGACTCAGTGAAATTTTGTGAAGCCGAAGCGTAAGCCCCCGAAGAGGAATGAGTTAACCGCCAGGGAGTGGGGGAGGGTTGAACATTTACTGAGGGGAGACAGCATCGCGTGGCGCCGGGTGACCGAGGTTCACCTAGCAAGGGCCGGACTGAGTCCCGCCGACCCTAGTATGTTTCTTTCCTTATTTTTTCATCTTCCTGCCTTCGTGTTAACGTTTAGCCTTCCTTTTCTGTCTTGTTATAGGGATGACTACACAGCAGGCACACGCCAAGCAGATTCTGCTCGCTGCCGCCGAGAAGACGAGGCAAGAGAAGAAGAAGAAAGAGGAGCAGGAGCGCCTCGCTGCCGAGAAGCGGAAGCCTTCTGCTCAGCCTTCCCAAGCCGGAGGGCCCTCCAGCGTGCCTCCCTCAGCGCCCGAGGAGCAGCCTTTGGCGAAGAAGCAGAAGAAGCAACACCATTCGTCGCGGTCGGCTCGAGACCCAGCGGGGGATCGGGGAAAACGGTTGAAGTCCCATCACAACAGCTTCCCCCCGTACGTCCGAGCACGGCGGAGTTGGTGGGAAGGATGGCGATGATGCCTTTTGCCCCCGATTGGTCGATCCTGAAGGGTGACTCAATCCTCGACGGCCCCGTATCGATGGAGTTCGTCTCGAAGGCCATCACCGATCGGGACGGAATGGCCTTGGCGGCGCAGACGGCCGATCAGGCCTACATGCGCTGGGCCCAAGCCAACCTCTCGGTAAGTCGTCCGAGGCCCATCTGGTGAATAAACTTGTAATTATCGCTAAGTTTGATTTTTCTTGACAGTCGATGCTCCACGGACAGCACTTCCACAAGTGTCTGGAGAAGGAGATTACATACGAGCGGAAGCAGAAGGAGAAGTTCCTTCGGGAACTGACCAAGGCAACGGAGGACTTCAAGGAGGCTCGGGACATGGTGGTAGTGCACGAGGCCCAGATAGAGTCCTTGGACAAGATCCATAAGCAGGACCGAGAGGACCTGCTGAAGAAGATCGCGGCCGAGGCGGCGGAGAAGGAGAAGGCGCAGAAGGCCTTGGCGGACTTGGAGGCGGCCCTGGGGGAGACGTTGATGACGGCGCAGGACGAGGCTTATGAGCAGGCCAAGTCTCACTTCAAGTATATTTATCCGGAGTGCAACGTCGACCACCTCAGCTTCGGGTGGAAGCCGGATCTGCCTCCGACCCCAGGGGGTGATGGTGACGACGGAGGCCACCATGAAGAAGAGGTGCACCCCGACCCTCAAGACTAGATGTTTTTGTTTTTTCTTTTTTGTTGTAAATGCCCTCGGCGGACTGGCCACCGCAAATTTTGTATCGAACTTTTTGAGATGAAATGAAATATGAAATTTTTTGGGCCGACCCTACAACACTTGCATTTTGTGATACTTGTATTTTTCTTTTGATAGAGGCTGGCTCGCCAACGAAAGCTGGCTCGGGACCGAGAGGCTGCCAAAAATTACTTTTTGAACAAGTCGAGAGAGCTTGGTCTAGAGGTGGCTCGTTTGAGAAAAATTGTAGCCGACCGGGACTGGTGGGTTATTGAGGACTGGGCGGTCTCGGATACCTCTAGCGGGCGGTTGGCCTTCGAATCTTCTCTTCGCGAGGCCGTCATAGAGAAAGAATTGGAGATTCGTCAGTTGAAGCTCATACTGGGTGCCGGTCTTGTTGAAGAGGCAAGTAACTCTACTCCGGGGGGGTTGCTGCCGCCTTCGCCGGTTGCGACATAGCCGGATGATGCGGAGAGCTCGGTGGCGGGCACGTCCTCATTGGTTGGAATAGCCGAGCGTCACAGGAGCCCCGAATTCGAGTTCCCGGCCGAGTGAGTGAGTTGAGAGCCTTCATTGTATTTGCGTTTTCATTCATTGAGTTGTAAGCAATGAGTAATGAATAAGATCATTTGTTCTTCGGAGCCTCAATTGCCTCGGATGCCGAGTGTAGTTGGTGCGACTGCTTCAATAATCGCAACGTTTCGCCTTCCTAGGCATCATTAATGGCGACGTTTCGCCTTCCGCCGTTTCACATCCCCAGGCGTAATAAATGAGGCCTCAGGGGGCTATATAATCGCCACCCCCCCCAGTTTTCCATCAGTGAGTCATATGACTCGGATGCCTGTCTTTGACAGGCGTCTACAAAATGTAATGTTTCCGAGCATCCTGGATCGGAGGCACACCGATCACCCTCGAACAATTCGGGGTACTGGCTGTAGGGCCATGGGGCCCCGGGTTGTTCGTTGGTGAACGGTGGGCTGACCGATCGTTTGGGGTGTTCGTGACCGAAGCTCGGTGGCTCTTCCGCCGTCCGGGAACAATTTGGGGTTTTGGGCTTTTTCGAGCTGTAAACCCCGAGCTGTTCTCGGGCGACAGAGGGGTCGACTGATCTGTTTGGGTAGAGAGAGCCGCTAGTCTTTGGCCTCCCTGCCATCCTCGAACAGTTCGGGGTTTAGGTTTTGGAGAAAGCCGTAGACCCCGAGCTGTTCGCGGGTGAGAGGGTGGCCAACAATCCGACTTAAGGCCCGGGGCGTCCGCGGAAGGCGGATGCCTCCAAAACTAAAATAAAAATTTTTCCAACGCTTGGTGAGTGAACAGGCGGAAGGCAGCGTCGAGCGTCTCCGCCGAGCGTTTGGGTCGCGGTGCCCCGGGAGGGGACACCCGCCTTGCTCGGGATCGACGCCGAGCTCCTGCACTTGTTCTCGTGGAGAGACGGTGCGGGAGTGGCTGGCGAATGTCGCCTCGAGTCTCGGTTGATGGCCTCCGAGGAGGTCAAACCGAGCGAGGGACGGGTGCCGAGCCCCCACAACGGTGAGAAAGACAACTGCAGACATAGCGTAGCCCCGCCGCCGAGCGTTTAGGTCGCGGTGCCCCTGGAGGGGACACCCGCCTTGCTCGGGGTCGGTGCCGAGCTTCTGCACTTGTTCTCGTGGAGAGACGGTGCGGGAGTGGCTGGCGAATGTCGCCTCGAGTCTCGGTTGATGGCCTCCGAGGAGGTCAAACCGAGCGAGGGACGGGTGCCGAGCCCCCACAACGGTGAGAAAGACAACTGCAGACGTAGCGTAGCCCCGCCGCCGAGCGTTTAGGTCGCGGTGCCCCCGGAGGGAACACCCGCCTTGCTCGGGGTCGGTGCCGAGATTCTGCACTTGTTCTCGTGGAGAGGCGGTGCGGGAGTGGCTGGCGGATGTCGCCTCGAGCCTCAGTTGATGGCCTCCGAGGAGGTCAAACCGAGCGAGGGACGGGTGCCGAGCCCCCACAACGGTGAGAAAGACAACTGCAGACGTAGCGTAGCCCCGTTGCCGAGCGTTTAGGTCGCGGTGCCCCCGGAGGGAACACCCGCCTTGCTCGGGGTCGGTGCCGAGATTCTGCACTTGTTCTCGTGGAGAGGCAGTGCGAGCCGAGTCCCAGTCTTGTAAGAGAAGCGTGTTTGGACTCGCGATTTCATCCGAGTGACGAGCCCCATGCTTGGAAGAGAAGCGTGTTTGGACTCGCCATTTCATCCGAGGGACGAGCCCCATGCTTGCAGGAGAAGCGTGTTTGGACTCGAGATTTCATCCGAGTGACGAGCCCCATGCTTTCAAGAGAAGCGTGTTTGGGCTCGCGATTTCATCCGAGTGACGAGCCCTATGCTTGGAAGAGAA
Source organism: Hemerocallis citrina (assembly GCA_017893485.1). Taxonomy (NCBI): domain Eukaryota; kingdom Viridiplantae; phylum Streptophyta; class Magnoliopsida; order Asparagales; family Asphodelaceae; genus Hemerocallis; species Hemerocallis citrina. Next base: position 55,481,024 of record CM030362.1, on the reverse strand, counting down.
GCGTGTTTGGGCTAGCGATTTCATCCGAGTGACGAGCCCCATGCTTGCAAGAGAAGCGTGTTTGGACTCGCGATTTCATCCGAGTGACGAGCCCCACGCTTGGAAGAGAAGCGTGTTTGGACTCGCGATTTCATCCGAGTGCCGAGTTTGTGAGGGGCTCTTTATCTGTTTACAAGAATTGGAGCCACAAGCTTGTTTTTAAGAAAGCTGACGTTTACAATATATGCTCGTTACAGACAAGTCTAGGCACGACGTGCCGTTTACAGGACTTTACAAAAGACTAGGCCCAACGTGCCGTTTAAAATTATATTTTACATGGAGGCTATTCTCCTAAGAACTTGATCAAGTGTTCCGCATTCCAGGGCCTCTTGACAGGCTTGCCGTCGGTGTCGGTCAGGCGATAGGTACCCGATCGTACGACCTCTGAAACCTTATAAGGGCCCTCCCAGTTTGGTGCCAACTTCCTTTTCTGGCCGGGGTTGGAAACCGCCAGTTTCCAGAGGACAAGATCTCCGAGAGCAATATTTGTTGGGCGCACCTTCTTGTTATAGAACCTCTCGATTCTTTGCTGGTAGATGTTCCTTCTGATGGATGACTTCTCCCTGACCTCGTCAATGAGGTCCAGGTCTGCTCGCAGTTGCATGGAGTTGCTTGCTTCGTCATAAGCCATAATTCGGGGAGAGGGGATACCTATTTCCAAGGGAATGACGGCCTCAGCGCCGTACGTTAAGTTGAAGGGTGACTCCCCTGTCGGGATTCTTTTTGTTGTTCGATGGGCCCAGAGAACGCTCGGCAGCTCGTCGACCCATAGCCCTTTAGAGGAATTATCGAGCCGCTTCTTGAGTCCGTCGAGGATCTGACGGTTCGCGTTCTCTGCCTGTCCGTTGGATTGGGGATGGCATACCGAAGAGAAGTGCTGCTGGATACTGAGGTCTTCGCAGAACTTGCGGAAATGCTTGCCTGCAAACTGGGTCCCGTTATCCGTAACGAGCACTTGGGGGATCCCGAACCGACAGATAATGTGCTTCCAGAAGAACTGTTGAGTCTGCTGCTCGGTGATTGTAACTAGTGGCTCCGCCTCGATCCATTTGGTGAAGTAGTCGATGGCAACTATAAGAAACTTCCGTTGCCCCGTCGCCTTGGGAAAAGGGCCTACCAGATCCATCCCCCACATTGCAAAGGGGGTTGGACTGGCCATGGATCGTAGGTTTGCTTGAGGAACCCTTTTGATGGGCGAGAATCTTTGACAGGGGCCACACTTCTTGACGAGGTTTAGAGCGTCCTGCAGCATTGTGGGCCAGTAGTACCCGTGGTTCAAAGCCTTTCGCGCGAGCGAACGACTTCCCATGTGACACCCGCTAATCCCCTCGTGTAGTTCTTTGAGAGCATATTCGGCTTCATCGGGAGTGAGACAGCGGAGATAAGGCCGTCCATCCGAGGTTGTGTAGGACCTTTTGAAGAGTGTTGAGTCGATCATTGTGAACCTTTCCGCTCGGGCTCGGACCCTTCTTGCTTCGGCTCGGTCTTCTGGGAGCTCTCCCTTGACGAGAAATCGCCTAATTAGAGTGGTCCAGTCTTCGGGGGGAGCTCCATCTTTAATGAACAGGACCTCCGGGATGTCGATACTGGGTTTTAGCATGACCTCGATCAGGACCGTGCGATCGAGACCTTCGAAGGAAGCGGATGCCAATTTTAACAAAGCGTCAGCCTGGACATTCTGTTCCCGGGGGATCCTCAAAACGGCCGACTCGTCGAAGGACGATAGTAGGCGTTGAACTATAGCTCGGTAACGAACCATGCGATCGTCTCGGGCCTCGTATTCCCCGGTGATCTGGTTGACCACGAGCTGGGAGTCGCTGAAAGCCCTGATTTGCCTGGCACCGGCCTGATGAGCTAGGGTGAGCCCAGCGATCATTGCCTCGTATTCGGCCTCGTTGTTGGAGGCCGGGAAGTTGAAGCGGAGGCAGTATTGCAGAAGAAAACCGTCTGGGCCTCGGAGGATGATGCCCGCTCCACTACCTGCTTCGCAGGAGGAACCATCGACGTAAACTTCCCACGTCTGGTCGTTTTTCGTGTTTGCAGGGTGCTCGGAGATAGTACACTCCGTAATGAATTCCGCGAGCGCCTGCCCCTTGATGGCTGTTCTGGGCTGATAGCCAATGTCATACTGGCTGAGCTCAATCGACCATTTCACGAGCCGACCCGAGCTTTCTGGTTTGTAGAGTACGGCCTTCAGGGGTTGGTCCGTCAGCACTTGGACAGAATGAGATTGAAAATATGGACGGAGCTTCCGCGCGGCCATGACCAGGGCGTACGCTACTTTCTCCATCCGAGAGTACCTGGTCTCGGCATCGAGAAAGACCTTACTGACGTAGTATACGGGCTTCTGTGAGCCCTCTTCCTCCCGAACGAGAACAGCGCTGAGCACCTTCTCCGAGGCTGATAGGTAGAGCCAGAGTGGCTCTCCTGGTTCGGGCTTGCTGAGAAGAGGGGGGTTCGCGAGGTATTCCTTTAACTGGGCGAAGGCCTCTTGCTGTTGGACACCCCATTCGAACCCGTCGGTGCCGTGCAGGGCTTTGAAGAAGGGAAGAGACTTCTCTCCGGACTTGGAGAGGAAACGGCCGATTGCCGCCAGTCTCCCTGTCAGTCGTTGGACTTCTTTGATATTCCTGGGAGGGGCCATGTCTAGGATCGCTTGGATTTTTTCGGGGTTTGCTTCGATTCCCCTTTGGCTGATAATGAATCCAAGAAACTTTTCCGCGGAGATGCCGAAGGCGCATTTACTCGGATTAAGTCTCATGTTATGGGTCCGAAGTACCCAAAGGCCTCCTCCAGATCGGCTACGTGATCCTCCCCCTGCCGGCTTTTGACGAGTGTGTCATCCACATACACTTCTATATTGCGCCCGATCTGTTCCTTGAAGACCCGGTTGACGAGCCTCTGGTATGTGGCCCCGGCGTTCTTCAGCCCGAAGGGCATGACTCTGTAGCAATAGAGCCCCTGGTCCGTGACGAAGGACGTTTTGGCGATGTCGGGAGGGAACATGCGGATCTGGTTGTAGCCTGAAAACGCATCCATAAAGGACAGGAGCTCGTGACCCGATGTTGCATCGACGAGAGCATCGATCCTGGGAAGGGGGAATGGGTCCTTCGGGCACGCCTTGTTGAGATCTGTGAAATCAATGCAGATCCTCCAGCTCCCGCTCACCTTCTTGACCATGACGACGTTTGCCAGCCACTCGGGATAGCTGACCTCCTGGATGAAGCGCGCGGCAAGGAGTTTGTCGACTTCTGCATTAACTGCCTGTTGTCGCTCTGGCGCGAACTTGCGTCGCTTTTGTTCCACTGGTTTCGAGCTGGGGATCACGCTGAGTTTATGCATGATGAGTTCCTCGAAAATTCCCGGCATGTCAGATGGCTTCCAGGCGAACAGATCGACATTGCGCCGGATGCAGGAGATGAGATCGGACTTAAGGCGGGGTGCGAGGGAGCGACTTACTCGAAATTGTTTTGATGAATCTTCTGTCTCGAAGGAGACATCCTCCAGCTCGTCTGCCGACTCCGGCTCTGGCTGGGTCCTTTGGGGCTGCATCTCCACGGCGTCGAGGGGAAACACTCCGCTTCCTATGGCTGTCATATAGCAGGAGCGAGCGGCTTCCTGGTTCCCTTGGACCACTCCTACCTCGGTACTGGTAGGGAACTTCATCTTCTGGTGGTAGGCCGAGGGGACAGCCTGGAGAGAGCAGAGGCCCGGTCGACCGAGTATGGCGTTGTAGGCTGCCTTGACGTTGACAACCATGAAGTCCATGGACTCGGTTCTCTGGTTCGGGGCCGTGCCAGCCGTGACATCCAGCGTGACGATCCCCTCGATTGTCACCGGGACTCCAGAAAATCCGTGCAGGGTGTATCCTGCAGGCTTGAGCCTGCTTCGGGGGAGCTTTAGTTTCTCGAAAGCATCGAGGAACAGAATGTTGACCGATCTCCCGTTGTCTACCAGGATATGGCGAGCATCAAAGTTTGCCATGCTGAGATTGATTACGAGGGCATCGCAGTGTGGGAGCCGAACCCCCTCCAGGTCGTCACTCGAGAATGAGACGGGGAGTGGTTGGATTTGAGGGGGGAGAGGCCCTTGGACGGTGTTAACGTCCCGGATGAACGCCTTGCGGGAGGTGTTAGAATCCCCTCCCATGGGCCCTTCGTGGACGCAGTGCAATATGGCTTGGCCGTCCGGCTCTTCGAGCTCCTGCTCTGGCCCGGGGAGCTGCAGGGAAGCTCGTGGAGGAGGTAAGGTTCTCCTGTTCCTCGCGTCCCTTTGCGCTCGAGCATCATCCCGCTTATACTCCCGGAGGCACCCTCGCTGAATGAGGACCTCGATTTCGTCTTTCAGGGCACGGCAGTGGTCTGTGTCGTGACCGTTGTCTCGGTGGAAGCGGCAGTAGAACCGTTGATCCCTTTTCTTGCTAGTGTTGTTGGACGGTCGAGGGGGGTACTAGACGAGGTCTCTGTCCTCGATCGCCAGGAGTATGGAGGACACATTTTGTGTGAGTGGGGTATACCTTTCGAAGCGAGGAACCGGCGGTACCTTCTTCATGGTGCCCCCGTCCTTCGGAGCCTTTTTCGAAGGCTCGACTGCCTCGGCCTTCCGCTTCCCTTTTCCGAGCGCTTCTCTGGATTCGTCGGGGTTCAGGGCTTCCTCTGCCCTGATGTACTTCTCGACCCGGTTGAGGAGGTCGGGAAAATCGATCGGGGGCTTCTTCGCCAGAGAAGCTTTCAGCTGTCCATGGCGGACGTTGTGCCGAAATGCCGCAGAGGCGACGCCCGGATTGAGAGAGGAGACTGACCTCGCCTCTGCCGTGAATCTCTGGACAAACGCCCTGAGTGATTCCCCCCCTTCCTGCCAGAGCCCAAGTAAGGAGGCGCTCGTTCTTTCGGCCTTCCGGCTGGTTACAAAATGGGCGAGGAAATTGCCCTCCAGTTGATCAAAGGAGTAAATGGAGCCGGGGGCGAGTTTTGAGAACCACTCACGGGCCGGACCCCGAAGGGTGGCAGGAAACGCTCGGCACAGCAGAGGATCCGATGCGCTGTGAATCATCATGAGGGTTTTGAAACCCTCCATGTGATCAGCAGGATCCCCTTCGCCGTTATAGGTCTCGAATTGTGGGGGTCGGAAGTTCCGGGGAATTTCTACTTGGATAATGAGGGCGGAAAAGGGGGGTCGGACAGGTCTGTACCCCTGACCGGCTCTGACACCTCCGTCGCCTATGTGATCGATTCGGTCCTCCATTTCTTGGAGGCGCCTTAGGAGTACGCCATCGGCTTCGGGCTGGATTGTTGAGGAGCGAGAGACGCTGGCCTCAGCGTCTAACCTGGTTTGGGAACGGCGTGCTTCCTCCCTGGGGGCCCATTGGAGAGCCCCAAGGATTTCCCTTCGGAAATCCTGGAACTCCTGTTGAGTAACAGGAGCTCCCTCGGCTCGGGCCGGTTGGACCGGAGGTTGCCTCCCGACTCGGCTGAGTGCTGGCCTTCGTTCTTCCGGCGGTGGCCTAGGATGGCTCGGGGCCGAGTTGGAAGCGGCCCTTTCCCTACTGCGGTCAGCCTGCCGACTGGAGATTACCCTTCGAAGGTCGGGTTGGGTTGGAGGAGTGGGGGCCCGCTGGGACCCCTGACGGGAGGCCCTATGCTTGGATGTGCGCGGCCCGGCGTTGGTATTTGATGGGAGCGTGTCTCGTCGGTTGACGGAGGACGCAGCCCCCTTGCCTTTGGAAGCCATAGGAGTTTGGTGATCGAGGTACCTCGGCGGTAGTACTCGGGTCGGGTTCCGAAGTAGCTTTCCCACAGACGGCGCCAACCTGATGCGGTTTGTTTCTGGGAGACGTGTGGATGCACCAGGTGTGAGTTCTTACTCGATTTGTATTTGAAGGAGAAAGCAGCTGGTCGGACGACCCTCGGCTTGCCGAGCGGTACCTACGACTGGTTGGGAGTGAGGTGGATGTCTGGGCTCGGATCAGAGGGCTCGGATCCGAGGTCTGGTGTACCTGCAGACGGTCTCGAAACACCGGGGTTGGTCCCGGTGGCAGACCCTCCGACGATTTAGTCAGTTACTTTAAGATAAGAGCAACAGTAACTAGGGTTTAGTGGAGAAAAGATTGATTACCTTTTAAGAAAGGAGAAGGCCTGGTATTTATAGGAGTTTCTAATCGGGTCTAGACCCGTTTGGGGCTGGGCCGGACCCGGTTACCCGATTGGCTGAAGCGGTGGAAAGTCGGGCGGTATAGGGCTGACGTGGCAGGCGCCGGAGTGGTTTCCGGGCTGACGTGGCAGAGCTCCGGGCGGTTTTCCGGCGCTGACGTGGCTGATCTGAAGGATCAGGAAGGACGCGTATCCTGAGGGGATCCGGTGGCTCAGGGTGAGCCACGCTTTATTCCTGACCCATATCACATCCCAAATATTTTTTAACTTTTTTAATCCATTGGACGAAACATCATGTTTCGTCATGATGTTTCGTCCCATATTTTATAATATTTATAATTCATCGAATGAAACATGATGTAGGGACGAAACATGATGTTTCGTCCGATGAAATTAGATTTTTTTAATAAAAAAATCCCGGAGAAGAAAAAAGAGCACGGTGTTGATGTTTTGTCCAAGATAATGGAGTTTTTTTCGCAAAATTTTTGACATTTTTTGGATTCTATAGGTTGAATTGAATATAATATTCTATGGAGCATCTGATTTGGACGGTTGGATTGACATTGAAAATAACACCAACTTAAAAAGAAAAAAACGACATGCTCCTGGAGGAAACATCATGTTTCGTCCAACGGAATGGAGGGCTTTTTTTTTGTTGCAAAAGCTTTGGCATTTTTTGGGGATTCTATAGGTGTGATTGTATATGATTAACTATGGAGCATCTAATTGAGACGGTTGGATTGACATTAAAATAACACCTAAATTAAAGAGAGAAAAACCAAAAATTCCGGACGAAACATCGTCCGAGAGTTTTGTTCATTCAAAAATATAAAAAGAAATTAAAAAAATTGTTGGACAAAACATCAAGTTTCGTCCATTCAAATTTTCTCTAACTTTGTTATATTTTTTCATTTCGATATTGCAGCAAAACAACGAAATGTTATATCTATTTATCCATTTATGCATTTCATAGCATGCACAACTGTGGATGCTCTTAGTCCACTGTTCTTGCTAATTATTTTAGTTTTAAAATTAATCTCTCCTTTGCAGCTTCATCTTAATTTTACTAGTTGCAAACTATATTGATCTTATGTTGATATGTTTTTATTTTTAATAATAGGGATAGAGCAGCAGACTCCAGCCAAAATATATAAAACCAAAATATTTTATAAAGTCAAGAGACACATTCTACCAAGCCAAATTCAAAACATAGAAAGTACAGATGTCCCTCTTTCTTAGAAGATGATGCAAAACAAAAGCATAGGGAAACATAGGGGTGGGCCGGGTGGCATTGGTAATTAGTTTCGAAAGTGGATAGTTTGGATTGTATTTTTGATAGCAAAATGCTAGACATACATGAGTTTTACTCTAAACATATATTATAAATGCATTGGGACCCACTTCTCACTAAAAGACAAGGTTTTAACCTTGTCTTTTAGTGAGAAGTGGGTCCCAATGCATTTATAATGTATGTTTGGGGGTAAAAACTCATGTATGTGTAGTCATCCTCTTTTTGATAAGTGGATCATTTTGGGAAAATATTCCCGTAAGGCAGGGGAGAGAATGCAAAAATTTGCACGTGAAGATAAAAGAAATCCTGTGACTTCAATTTCAAACACGTGCACAAATGATTGTGTTAGATGTAAAGAAAGGGTAAGATCTCATCACCTTCATTCATGACATCTTTCCCCAGTCATTGACTCAGAATCCAAACCCAATAAACATCTACATACAATTTTCAGAGGACTTTCCGTAGGGGTGGCATTAGGGCCTGGCTAGCCCGGAACCGGCTCGGCCCGGCCCGCTCGGTCCAACCACGGACTGAACTGGGATCAACCCGCCTGAAATTCGGGGGCCGGTTCGATCCTCGAAAACCCAAAAAAACCCGACAAGGCCCGGCCCGCCCTGCTCAAACCCGGGACCGGGTTGGACCGGCCCGCGGGCCGTCCGTTAGCAGCCAGTTTTTTTTTTCCAGAATTTTTTTAAAAAAATTGTGTTTTTATAATTACTAAAATACATCGTAACGGATTTATACTAGCTAGTTTTTGGGGGTATTTTGAGAAATTCAAAATATACATATTCTATATACAAGCTCATTTCATTCAATTCTCTTCCAAATTCACTCAACTCTCTTTACTATCTCTCAACTTCAACAACATTCAACTACTCTCTTGCAAGGATCAATATCTACAACATCAACAACATCTAACAACAATCAACAGTATCAAGAACAACACTACAAGCTCTCAACTCTCTCTACCTTCTTTCTTCAATCTACATTTTATACTCATACGGTATTTTTGAATTTGTATTTATTTTAGAATTAGCATTGTTGTTTGTTCTCATTTATCTCTAATATAATATTATAATGGGAGAAGGCCTTAGTGTCATTTGTCAATCTACTAACACGTGCATAACTAATATGATGGAAGTCTTAGGTTCGAGTCGTACTATGTCAGGTTTTTTACTTAATTTTTTTAATATTAAATATGCATCATATGTGTAAATTAATATTCATCCATCTATCTATGATATAATATATATATTTACTATTTAATGAAAGAGTTTGTCACAAATAAATAGTTTAAAATTTTTTTTTATCTCAAAAGAAACTTCAATTTTGTCACCAAACAAACATGTGCATTGCACGTGCAACTTCGAAACTATTTTTCAACACGTGCTTCGTACGTACACATCAAAATTTTTCCTTCTTAATTTTTAAAAAATACTTGTATTGCCCATTCAGCTCCATTTTTTTTAAAATTAAGGCATTCATTGCACGTACTAATTACTGTTGACTTCCGCGTATCGCACATTTAACTCTAACTCTTTATCAAAACGTGCATCACACGTGAAAAATACTAGTTTCTCTTAATTAGATTGAGTTTTTTTATACTTCTTCTTCTTCGTCTTTTTAGATTTTTTTTAAAAATTTGGTAAACATACACTCGAATCTTCATTTAATTATTGTTGTTTTATTGAAATATTTGTTATTTTTGTTTAGAATTTTTTTATTAAAATACATCGGTTTATAGTAGAATTTTATTTTACTTTATTTGCTTTGTAGAATCATTTTCTGTAATATACACTAGTTTATGTTGGATATATAGGTATATATTCTCACTATATGAATAATATTATGTGTAATATTATTTTATGGGTAACACGTGTGTTACACGTACTAATTGTATGGATATCGGAACGCTGGTTGAGTGGGTTGAGAACCCAGTACCCAAACCAGTATTTATCTTATAAATACTGGCTTGTGATAGTAGTCTAGATATTCCAATTTTGATATCTAGGGTAAATATCACAAGCACATTAGTCTAGAATATTAAACCCTAATTTCTATTGTTATAATCTCTCATAATTTCTAACAATCTTGAGATATTTAACATTAATTCTGAGATTAAGAGAGAACTCGCCAAAAACTTCGGTCGTCGGAATCTGATGGCTATCCCGCACCGCCACACGTCTCTGGCGTACCCACCGCGAGCCAGAGGCCCGAACTCTGCCTTCTTCTTCATCTCCTTCTTGAAAAGAGAGATTTCGAAGTCATTTTGCCGGAATCCGCATCGTTTCCATCAGTGGCCAGTCCCGCCACTGTAGCTAGCGTCGACGGCGCCGCCGCAGACCACCACCAACCCCTTCTCACAGTCTCACTTCTCCTCCATCGAGATCGTGAGGGATCAAAGAGATCGTGAGGGACTAGATCAGATCTGTTAAGGGAAACTGGGAAAGTAAGATCCAATGTTTTCATTGGTTCACTTTGGTGTTCCGTGTTCAGTGTGAAGAAGGGATCTGTTCAACTCAAAACCCACAATCAGTTGAGTGGGTAAGATTTCGGTGTTGTGTTCAGATCCAAGAGCAGATCCCACTCCCACTTAACTCAGATCGGATCTTTGGATTCTGATTGATTTTTGATAAGGATCATTGTGTGCTATTACTTTGATTCATATGTGAACTAATAAGGAATCTCATTGGTTGAGATTTTGCGTCTCTTATTTGGGTGGAGCACAGGATTTGCTGCATCATATTTCCAAATCAGATCCAAACCCCTTTTATTCCTTGATTTTCATCAAGATACGGTCCACTCTAAACTTTAAGATTTGTGCTTATTCTTTAATGTTAATTTCTGTTTTAATTTTTATTATACACAGTTTTACAGAAAAATCATTCCTTTTACTGAAATTACGCTAGTAGTAATTATTCAGGATAAACTTTCTAGATTTTGGAATTTACTGTTTATTCCTATAAGATGAAAAAACTAAATCGTGTGTAAAAGATTCCGAAACTAGAAATTAAATATTTCATAGTTCTGAATTTAACAGTTGGAAAGTGAAAGCACAATAAGATATGTGGATGTAATTGTTGAAAATAATGTGGGAAGTGAGAATGTTGTTTAGACTAGATCCAAATATGTTTGGACTGGATCAGATCTAAATTAAAGATAAGTTCTTCACCAAATTTAAATTGTTATTTAATTATTTGTTTGAATTTTGTTGCTATGTGCTAAAGTTCAAAACCGTATTAAGCATTGTTTAATTAAATACAAATCTGAATAACTGATTTGGCTACGTGCTATGGATCAAATATTTATTTTGATAAATTATAGGCTTTGACTATAAAATTAAATTTCCAATTAAATTGTTGTGAATTAGATAATGCTAATAATTTGTTTAATTGGCTAATGTTTAACGATTTGATGAATGTAGGAACTTCAAAGTTACTTATAAATTGTGTGTATTGGAGACGATAGATTTGCATCACGGTATGATAAGTCTGCACTACGCAAACTTCTCCATTGAATTTGGAAAATACTTAACTTGAAGTGTCGGTATGATCTACTCTAATCTTTCTTAGTATTTTCATGTGATGAACATGTTAACGTTTTGTGCATTTGATCATATGATTGAGAGTTTTAGATCATAGTTATTCTCGCTTTGGAAAACTAGCATGTTTAGTGTTGTTAAGTGTTTTATCATACTATGTGTATAGATATTGTTACCGCTAAATCTGGTGTGGGGGTAAACAGACAGAATTTGTGAGTTCGAGGAAAACCTGAATAACAAAACCAAACCTGATCCGTCGGAGATTGATCGTTGACTCCCGCCGTTAACCTGCAAAAAGTGCGAGACACCGGGGGGGATCCCGGCGACGCACCCTCCGACGCTCAAGTCAGTAATCAGAAATGATTAAGAAAGAGCGTAAATTGAGAAAATACTGATTACCTCTTAATGGAGATGGATGGGGGGTATTTATAGGCGTCTTAGGGATCAAATTAGGGATGTAATCCCCGTGATTAGATAAGGAATATTCTCCTAGTCATCAGATAAGGAATTGAATCCCTAATTCCCGGTAAAAAGATAGATGTGAATTAGGGCCGTTGATTAGGATTAATCAGAAACCCTAATTCCATCTTTTCTGGACTGGATGTGCAGCGGGTTGGAACCTGTACCCAGTTGATGTGGATCTGTTTATGGGTTATTGGGCTTTGGATAAAGACCCAGTTCCCATTTCAGACCCGTTTGTAGGTGAGATTACCATTTTACCCCTGAACTTTAAGATTCGTGTCCGATGTGAACGGTCCCGATTTAATCCTATTTTTAGCCATATCACGAGCCCCCCACTTCTAAATACTGAGTTTTTCAGTCTTTGAGGAGTAGTTTTGTTGTTCTAATGGCGTACGGGATTTTATCGGTGTTCTTAAGGGAGTTTGGATCTTGTTCGGGGGTGTAACGGTGTTATTCTGGGCTTGTAAAATACCCAAAAATATCCTCAGAATTTTCTGGATTTTTGGTGATTTTTCCAGATTTTTCTGAATTTTTCCTCATTTTTTTTGAATTTTTTATTCATTTTCCGAATTAAATAATTAATTATCGAAAATAATTATTCTAATTAAATAATTATATTTCTCAGAATTTAAAATAATTTCTCTGAATTTATAATTATTTTTAGAATTTTTATTTAATTATTTTCGATTTTTAAACATTTTTTCGGATTTTTTGAATAATTAAAACAAATAAATAAATAAATAAATAAATTTAATATTACCTGGACACGTGGTGCGATCGTGTGCGTTGATCACGATCAGGCGAGCGCGCATCGGGAGGAGATAGAGGAGGCCATTTTTTGGTGTAACATGGTCGGTTCCATGAATGTTCGGCAAAAATGACCGAAGTCCCTATGGACGCCACGTGTCAAGTCAACAGTTGGCTTTTTCCCTTTTATTTTTTTTTTTTCTTCTTCTTCTTCTTCGCTGCTTCTTCTCCTCCGCTTCTTTTTCTTCGCATCTGCCTGCTCAAGCTCGGAGCTCGGCGTAGTGGAGAGAGGAGCTCGGAGGTGTTCGACGAAGGAGTCAGAGCTCGCGACGTGGAGGTCGACGGTGAGCTCACTGTCGTGGAGCTCGGCGCTTCGGAGCTCGTCGAAGTGGAGTGGAGCTCGCGACGTGAAGGTCGACGAGAAGTTGGGTTCGAGCTCGGCATCGGCGAGGGTGGAGCTCGTGGTTCGGCCATGGCGGAGCTCGGAGCTTGTTTGCGATCGGAGCTCGTGCCGTGGAGGAGCTCGCCGCTGGAGCTCGGCAGTGGGGGCGTGGAGGTGAAGCTCGGCCATGGATGTGGCGAAGTCGGAGCTCGGAGGTAGGCTGAGCTCGATGAGGGGGAAGCGAGCGTGATGAAGCGCCCGACATCGATGGTGAAGCTTCGTGAAGGATGGAGCTCGTCGACGCCATGGCCATGGGTTCGAGGCTTTGTGATGGAGCTCGGTTGAGGTGGAGCTCGGTGAGGAAGCAGCAGAGCTCGGCGTCAGTGAACTCGACGAGGAGGAAGTGGAGCTCTGTGGTGGTGTGGATTTGAAGTTCGAAGAAGCTTCGAGATCGGCACCGAAGCTTCGATGGCGTTCGGCAACGAGCTTGGCCATGATGGCGAAGGCGGAGCTCAGGGAGATGACGAAGCTCGGAGCTCGGCGTCGTGGTCAGCCATGGCGGACCTCGAGGAGGGAGCTGATGGCGAGTGGAGATGAGCTCGGCGTCAAGTTTGGTGTCGATGAGGTCGGAGGTTGAAGTTGTTTGCGAGCTCGGGATGGATAGCTCGATGCCGGAACTAGACGACGGAGGGGGTGAGTTCGGCAACGAAGGTGGAGCTCGGCCATGGCGATGGAGCTCGGCATGCGTTGGGTTTGTTCTTTTGATTTTTGGCGGGAGCGTTGTTGGAGAAGGAGATGGGAAGGTGGGTTCGGGTTTGGATCCTTAATGGGTCCGAACCTGGACACTTTTTTTTTTTTTTGTCGCTCCGATGGCAGATTGCTTCCAAATGTGTCGGCGAGTCTTTGCGAAGTGCTGGGTAAGTTTTTTCCATGTAACGCTCGGAGGCTGGTGCCGAGCGCAAGCCCGCAAAACGATCGGTGTCAAGAACGCTCGGCAGCGGTTGCCGGACTCAACTGTAGCCGAACTCAAGCCCGTAAAACGGTCGGTGGCAAGAACGCTCGGCAGCGGGTGCCGAACTTAACTGGTGCCGAACTCAAGCCCGTAAAACGGTCGGTGACAAGAATGCTCGGCAGCGGGTGCCGAACTCAAATGTAGCCGAACTCAAGCCCGTAAAACGGTCGGTGGCAAGAATGCTCGGCAGCGGGTGCCGAACTCAAATGTAGCCGAACTCAAGCCCGTAAAACGGTCGGTGGCAAGAATGCTCGGCGGCGGGTGCCGAGGTTTGAGACTTGTTGAATTTTTGGTGGTCTTGACTGCCAAACTCAAACCCGTAATACGGTCGGTGGCAAGAACGCTCGGAGCGGGTGCCGAGGTTTGAGACTTGTTAAATTTTTGTTGGTCTTGACGGCCGAACTCAAACCCGTAATACGGTCGGTGGCAAGAACGCTCGGAGCGGGTGCCGAGGCTCGAGACTTAGAAATTTTTTGGAGATCTTGACTGCCGAACTCAAGCCCGTAATACGGTCGGTGTCAAGAACGCTCGGCAGCTGGTGCCGAGGCTTGAGACTTGAAGATTTTTTGGAGATCTTGACTGCCGAACTCAAACCCGTAATACGGTCGGTGGCAAGAACGCTCGGAGCGGGTGCCGAGGCTCGAGACTTAGAAATTTTTTGGAGATCTTGACTGCCGAACTCAAGCCCGTAATACGGTCGGTGTCAAGAACGCTCAGCAGCTGGTGCCGAGGCTTGAGACTTGAAGATTTTTTGGAGATCTTGACTGCCGAACTCAACTGGTGCCGAACTCAAGCCCGTAAAACGGTCGGTGGCAAGAACGCTCGGTAGGGGGTGCCGAACTCCAATTTTCCTTGCAGAGTTCTTCTTGATATTCCCGGTGCTACGGAAGTCGGCTCGGGGCGTGCGACCCCTTGTTTCGAAGCTAATCCGAAGATCGTCAAATTCTCTTCAGGAGTGAGATGAAGATTCACCCTCCTTCATGGTCAAAATAGCTGGAGAATATCCTTGCACACATGAGGTTGAGGAGAGTTTTGGTTTTTGCTTGGGATCGGCGCCAATTTTGTTGGAGAAGATCGGCGTCAAAATAGCCCCCCTCTTCTTTTTTGTGTTGTTTGTTTATGAGAGCGTTCGGCGAAGGGGTGCCGAGGTTCGATTTTTTCCCCGTAACGAGGTCGGTTGGCGAACGCTCGGCAGTGGGTGCCGAACTGGAATTTTTCCCCATAACAAGGTCGGTTCCACGAACGCTCGGCAGTGGGTGCCGAACTGGAATTTTTCCCTATAACGAGGTCGGTTCCACGAACGCTCGGCAGTGGGTGCCGAACTGGAATTTTTCCCTATAACGAGGTCGGTTCCACGAACGCTCGGCAGTGGGTGCCGAACTGGAATTTTTCCCTATAACGAGGTCGGTGTCACGAACGCTCGGCAGCTTGTGCCGAGCTTGAATTTTCCCCCGTAACGAGATCGGTTCTGAGAACGCTCGTCAGCTTGTGCCGAACTCCAATTTTTCACTGCAGAGTTCTTCTTGATGTTCCCGGTGCTACGGAGGTCGGCTCGGGGCGTGCGACCCCTTGTTTCGAAGCTAATTCGAAGATCTACAACTTCTCTTTAGGAGTGAGACGAGGATTCACCCTCCTTCATGGTCAAAATAGCCCCGCAACGTCCTTGTCTTCATGAAGTTGAGGAGTGTTTTGGTCGTGGGGATTTTTGGAAGAGGAGTTCCACTCCTAGGGGCGGAGAAGCTGTGCTGGGAAAATCCTTGTGCCAGGAAGACCCTTGTAAGAGCCGTGGGAAGACCCATCCTTTGGGGTGAGCAAAACGAAGAGCTTGGCTTTAGGAGAGAGCCATTTGGAAGACAAGTTCGAGGAGCAACTCTAGGAGAGAGTTGTGAGCTCCGAACCTGTTCGAGGAGAGGTCCGTCTGGGAGGCAAGCGGAGTGAAGAGCTCGACTCTGGGAGGGAGCCATTTGTGAGACGAGCTTGAGGAGCGACCCAAGGAAAGAGTGGTGAGCTCCGAACTCGCTGAGAAGAGGTCCGCTTTTGGAGGCGAGCGGAGCGAAGAGCTTGACTCTGGGAGAGAGCCGTTTGTGGGACGAGTGTAAGGAGCAACTCTAGGAGAGAGTGGTGAGCTCCGAACTCGTTGAGAAGAGGTCCGCTTTTGGGGGCGAGCGGAGCGAAGAGCTTGACTCTGGGAGAGAGCCGTTTGTGAGACGAGCTTGAGGAGCGACCCAAGGAGAGAGTGGTGAGCTCCGAACTCGTTGTTTAAGTGAGGGAATCAACGGTTGTGGGAGCAATTCCGAATGGTGAACCACTTCTAGCTCGCTTAACAGCGAACTTGCGAAGTAGAATCGAGCCAAGTGTTGGACTCCGGAACCATTGTCGGTTTAAGGGTTGTGGGAGCAATTCCGAATGGCGAACTACCCCTAGCTCGCTTAGGAGCGAACTCGCGGAGTAGAGTCGAACCAAGTGTTGGACTCCGAACCATTCAACGGCTGTGGGAGCAGTTCCGAATGGTTCGCTACTTCTAGCTCGCTTGGGAGCGAACTTGCGAAGTAGAATCGAGCCAAGTGTTGGACTCCGGAACCATTGTCAGTTTAAGGGTTGTGGGAGCAATTTCGAATGGCGAACTACCCCTAGCTCGCTTAGGAGCGAACTTGCGGAGTAGAGTCGAACCAAGTGTTGGACTCCGAACCATTCAACGGCTGTGGGAGCAGTTCCGAATGGCGAGCTACTTCTAGCTCGCTTGGGAGCGAACTTGCGAAGTAGAATCGAGCCAAGTATTGGACTCCGGAACCATTGTCAGTTTAAGGGTTGTGGGAGCAATTCCGAATGGCGAACTACCCCTAGCTCGCTTAGGAGCGAACTTGCGGAGTAGAGTCGAACCAAGTGTTGGACACCGAACCATTCAACGGCTGTGGGAGCAGTTCAGAATGGCGAGCTACTTCTAGCTCGCTTGGGAGCGAACTTGCGAAGTAGAATCGAGCCAAGTGTTGGACTCCGGAACCATTGTCAGTTTAAGGGTTGTGGGAGCAATTCTGAATGGCGAACTACCCCTAGCTCGCTTAGGAGCGAACTTGCGGAGTAGAGTCGAACCAAGTGTTGGACTCCGAACCATTCAACGGCTGTGGGAGCAGTTCCGAATGGCGAGCTACTTCTAGCTCGCTTGGGAGCGAACTTGCGAAGTAGAATCGAGCCAAGTGTTGGACTCCGGAACCATTGTCAGTTTAAGGGTTGTGGGAGCAATTTCAAATGGTGAACTACCCCTAGCTCGCTTAGGAGCGAACTTGCGGAGTAGAGTCGAACCAAGTGTTGGACTCCGAACCATTCAACGGCTGTGGGAGCAGTTCCGAATGGCGAGCTACTTCTAGATCGCTTGGGAGCGAACTTGCGAAGTAGGATCGAGCCAAGTGTTGGACTCCGGAACCATTGTCAGTTTAAGGGTTGTGGGAGCAATTTCGAATGGCGAACTACCCCTAGCTCGCTTAGGAGCGAACTTGCGGAGTAGAGTCGAACCAAGTGTTGGACTCCGAACCATTCATTGGCTATGGGAGCAATTCCGAATGGCGAGCTACTTCTAGATCGCTTGGGAGCGAACTTGCGAAGTAGAATCGAGCCAAGTGTTAGACTCCGGAACCATTGTCAGTTTAGTGAGTTGCGGGAGGAGCCATGTAGAAGAAGCTGGACTCCGAAATCACCATTTAACGAGTCGTGACTCGGAGAGCTTGAGATGACGCAGGAGCAACAGTTTCCAATGAAAAAACGTAAAGTTTTATTGAAATAAACTAAGTGGCTGCTTCAATAGGGCAAGCCATTATTACATGCTATTGGCCGGGTTACAAGCATCGGTCTTATTTAAAAATCAAAATCCTACTTCTGCGATAAGGTGAAGACCTCTTGGGGGGAGCTGGGAGGTTCTGAGTCTTGAAGCTCGCCGGGCCCTTCGGTTCGTTTGTTGGCTTCTCAGAGGGGAAGCTCGGCCCCCTCTTTTTGGATGAACTTGGTCAGGCGTCCCCGCTGTACGAGTTCTTCGATCTCCTCCTTGAGAGCCCGACAATCATCCGTGTCGTGGCCGTGGTCCCTGTGAAAGCGGCACCACTTATCTTTGTCCCTCTTCTTACCAGGGGTATTCATTCTAGGGGAAGCGCGGAGTAGTCCTTCTTTGTCCACCTCCATAAGGACTTCTGATATATTAGCAATGAGGGGGGTGAACTTCTCAAAACGTGGAGTCGATCGGCGCTGGCCATTACTGTCCTTCTGGGATTTTTGGGACCCCTCTTCGCTTGTGCTCTTCCGTTTGTTCCCGGAAGATGTCTCCTCAAGAGTAGGGGGGTTGAGAGCCTCTTCGGCCCGAATGTACTTTTCACACCTGAGAAGGAGGTCGGCAAAGTTCTGTGGAGGCTTCTTAGCAAGAGAGGAACGAAGGCTGGAATTGAAGACATTGGATTGGAAGGCAGCCGTTGCGACGGATTGGTCGAGGAAGGCCATGGACCTGACCTCCGCAGTGAACCTCTTCACATAGTCTCTTAACTTCTCACCTTTCTCTTGCCTGAACTGGAGGAGTGAGATGCTGGTCTTCTCCGTGCTCCTGCTACTCACGAAGTGGGTGATGAAGAGTGTTTCGAGCTGCTCGAAGGAGAATATGGAAGACGGGGCGAGGCGGGAGTACCATTCCCGAGCCGAGCCCTTGAGAGTAGCAGGGAATGTCTTGCACAACAGGGCATCGAAAGCTTGGTGGATGAGCATGAGAGTCTTGAAGCTCTCAATGTGGTCAACGGGGTCAGTCTCCCCTGTGTAATTCTCAAATTGGAGGGGTTTGAAGCCGAACGGCACAGGTGCATCCACAATGGTTCGGGAGAAAGGGGGTCGAGTAGGACGTAGGGTCCTCCCCTTAAGCTCTTCTTCTCGACCTATCTGACCCAGGCGCCTCTCTACCTCATGAAGACGGCGATACATGGCGTCGTCCCTCCGACGGTAATCAGCCGAGCCTCTAGACTCGTCTTCGTAGGAGGGAGAGCGAGGGCTGCGGCGATGGTAACTTCGGGAGCGACGAGGACTTAGGGTACGCCGGGAGTTGGTAGGAGCGGGACGAGGAGATAGGGACCATCGGCGAGGGCTTCGGACTGGAGGAGGGGACGGGGCCTTCGGCTCATTAGGGTTTTGACGGAGGTTGAGTGCTTGTTGTACCATTGCTTGGAACTGCTGGAACTCGGCACGGGTGATTGGTGCCTCATTGTTCCTGGGCTGTTGCCGATCTGCGGGGGAGTGCCTCCTTCTGTAATGCTCGGGGGACTCCCTCCTTCCCCTTCGGACAGGGGATCTTCTGTAGTCTCGGCGGTGAGGGGATCGCTCACCCGGACGTTGTTGGCGGGAGGCTCCCTCTCGGGCCCGCTTCTCGTCCAGACGGTGGCGTAAGTCCTCCACCTTCTGCCGGTTTTGAGGATTATGAGAGGCCATGGAATTCGTAGAGGCTTTGTGTATGGAGACGCGGTCTTGATGGAGAGGTTGCTTCATGCGGGAGCCCCCCGCACCGGCATTCTGAGGACCGGTGGGACCCTTGGGGGGTTCCTGATTCTGAAGAAGAGGCTGATCTTGTTGAAGATGATCTTCCGCGGTAGGGGGAAGTTGTCCTTGTTGCTGAGCGGGATTAGGAAGGACTTCTTGCTGATCGGCGAGGTTGGGCCCGCGGTTGGACCCTCTGGACCTGACTTTTCTCGGAGGCATGGCTGGAGAAGATCGGACCAACGGGAAGAGGGGCTGTTATTCGTTTGGTTTTTCCACAGACGGCGCCAATCTGTTACCGCTAAATCTGGTGTGGGGGTAAACAGACAGAATTTGTGAGTTCGAGGAAAACCTGAATAACAAAACCAAACCTGATCCGTCGGAGATTGATCGTTGACTCCCGCCGTTAACCTGCAAAAAGTGCGAGACACCGGGGGGGATCCCGGCGACGCACCCTCCGACGCTCAAGTCAGTAATCAGAAATGATTAAGAAAGAGCGTAAATTGAGAAAATACTGATTACCTCTTAATGGAGATGGATGAGGGGTATTTATAGGCGTCTTAGGGATCAAATTAGGGATGTAATCCCCGTGATTAGATAAGGAATATTCTCCTAGTCATCAGATAAGGAATTGAATCCCTAATTCCCGGTGAAAAGATAGATGTGAATCAGGGCCGTTGATTAGGATTAATCAGAAACCCTAATTCTATCTTTTCTGGACTGGATGTGCAGCGGGTTGGAACCTGTACCCAGTTGATGTGGATCCGTTTATGGGTTATTGGGCTTTGGATAAAGACCCAGTTCCCATTTCAGACCCGTTTGTAGGTGAGATTACCATTTTACCCCTGAACTTTAAGATTCGTGTCCGATATGAACGGTCCCGATTTAATCCTATTTTTAGCCATATCAGATATTTTGACAAATTTATTGTTTACAGTTTGTATGAGATTACATATTTGCTTCTCTAATAATAACAATAAAAATAAAAATTGTATAAGATGTATAAAAATATCTCTAACTTAGGAGAGAGCATCTCTTAATGTAGGACATGACTCCGTTAGTTACGTTTTGTTCTTTCTCGTTCATTGTACTGTGTGTGCAAAGTTGAATTATAATATGTTAGTCATTATCTCATTTAGCGTTATGAAGATGATGAAGAACGAATAAAGAAAAAAACTCTTCGCTCAATGTGTTTGAGCAAGTGGACATTATTAGAACCATTAGAGAAAGCAAATAATTTTGTAAAAGGTGATAGAGTAATTTTGTATTAACTCTTATAATTTGCATATATTGTCAATCGCATGTATAAGTTGAGTTTAAAAAATGAGATAATTAATAATAATAGTTCTAATTGCGTATAGTTTCTGAACATAGCATAATTGGCTAGTATTTGAGAACTATATATTAAATTGTTTGTTCTTGTTAAAATATATAACTCTACTAAATGACACTTCATTAATATGAAAAATGTGAAGTTTGAATTCAGATTTTGATCACTAGAAAATCATTTTGTATGGTCTCTAGGAGTTCACAACTTTTTAAATCCATACATTCTGATATTTGTGATCTCAGTACATTTGTGACTATGTGAGATAATTGTTGGTCAGAAGTTTCTGATGGCTTTTGTAGATGATTAATATAAGTCTTTCATATATATGAAGAATGAAGTACTTGTTATTCTTAATGAATTAAAAAATCTAGTTAAATGCTAAAAATCAATGGTTCAGATTTGATAGAGGTAGTGAATATGTTTCAATGATTTTAGAGAAGTTTGCATACGGCATAATCTCTACTGCACGCTATTTACAACAGTCAAACGGTATTGATAAAAGTTAGAATCAAACACTTAGTAAAATGTTCAATTCTATATTATTGACCGTTGTTTAACTTGTATAAATATGAGTTAATCATAACTCTAATATGTTACTACACTTTAAATTGAATACATCTTGTAGATTATGGCATGAAAACACAAATAATTTTGTTAAAGTGAAAATTTGTGTTGTGATACATTTGTTAGAGTACACGACCCTAGAAGGCCTAAGTAGGACCTACAACAAATATTTGTGTGTGTTTAGAAAGTACAGAATGTAGTTCTATGGATAGATGTTGGATCTATCTAATTTGTGTTGGAAGAATCTAGACTTGCAGAGTTCTTTGAGGATATGTTCATCAAAGATAAATGTATGAAATAATCTAGTCCTACAGACACGGTCAATGATTCACAGTTAGAATCAAGAACCAGCCTTACTGACACATAAAAATCTGAATGACAAATGAGCTAAGAAGAGTCTTTAGTAGACAATGAGATAATTTTGTGCCATACAATAATACTTTAATTTAGTTGGTCTGCCGAAATGGGCTAAAACTATAGTAAGTAAGTGGGATTTTGTAGGAGAAACTTAATTTTGATTGTTCAGTAGCAATTTTAATGTATTTTAGTAGCTAACAGATTGACTGAGAAAAATGTCGTAGATTTATTTGATGTCTACTTACATGTTTGTCATATTGCTACAATAAGTATTCTTCTTACCCTTACATCTATTGAAAAAAAATTTATTCATAAAAGATATTTAAACAGTTTTGTACTAAAAGTTTTGTACTTGATGTTTTGTACTAAACAGTTTTGTACTGGAAAGTTTTGAACTAATATGTTTAGTAAACAAGATTTACAATTTAGTAAAATCATTGTATGTTCTTAAAACATGTATAGCCGACGAATAAATATTTACTTGTAGATGATTCTTGTCTACTTGTTTCAAGTTCTTTAGATGTGAATTTGGGCTAGTTTCTTGATTCTGAAAGTTCTTCTCATATTTGATCCGAGAGGGAGATGTTTTCTACTTACAAGTCAAGAACAGATCGTATTGAGAGAACAACGATTAATGAGATTTTTGAAGTAGTGGGTGAGGGAATAATTGAGTTGGAGACACTAGATGGTAAATGGATCACACTAGAAGATGTCATGCATATTCATTCAATGGAACAGAATCTGATATCCTTGGGGACTCTGGATGCTTGGGGTTGCAAATACACGGCTCAATGTAGAGTTTTGACAGTTTAGGATAGTCGTTGCAAGGTGATGAAGGGTAAGAGGAAGATTGGATAGGGTCAGCACAACCTCTACCAGATTTGTAGGTGCAGAAAAAGCTCGGTCGAGTGTTTTGAAGCTCATTGTTCCTAAAATATCATCTAGTAAGTCATCACCAGAATCACCAAAGCGAGATTGCACTGTTCGAATACTGTCGGAAGGTGGAGAGAGCCTTACGATAGGTGGAGTTTGTGTGGAGGGTGGAACCTTCATGATAATATCTACTGGGGTATGCCCTTAAAGGGGTATACGACTGGAGAAAATATGTGGAGGTAGATTCAACTAGCAGAAGAAGCCATTGAACCGAATTCTTTTACAAGGCAGTGATGAAAAGTGTCTAGAAGAGTTTAAATCACAAAAGTGTGGATTTATGCATATACAATCCAAGGTGGAGATTGTTGGGTTTAAGTCTTGCATACTTGTTTAATATAGAAGAGAATACAGTAATGCAAGTGAGGAATCGAAACGACGGATAGGATTGAAGATGAGAAGCAACAGTATTAGCAGCACAGGTCTAGCGTTCAGTTGCACCCCCCCCCCCCCCCCCCGCCAAGCATATGTTTGGAATAGATAGCATTGCGGTCGACCGCACACTTGGATAGTTGACCGCATCGCGACTGATTGTGTTTGGGTGCGGGTCTTGGGGATTCGGTTGAAGCCTAATTTCTTCTCCAAGTTAAATTGCACCGCTCTCATTATATTGTTATCTCTTCAGGTAATATTAAACGGCTATTGTATCAAGATTAAATCTAGGGTTTCTCTAGATATCTATATAATCAATATAACGGCACCAAAGAACGTTATGATTCTATTAAGTGTCGAATAGAAAAAGAGAACAGTACTTCGTCTGAGAGATGAGAGATTCTCCATTGTAAACAACAACTAGTTTCAGTTAGGCTTGAGAGTGGGTTGTGGAGACAATTATAATTTTTTTACATCTTCTGTAAGTGAATAATATCTCGGTTCTTCCTTTTTTGGATTAAGACGAAAGTTCCAACCAGATTAATTCTTGTGTGCTTTGTAATTGTTGTGATCTAATATTTGCTTGGTAGTTATATTGATTGTAACACATAAGTCAACAATATCTCGACGCTTCCGTAGACGATAACTTTCTTACAGTTTTCTATCCATATCTTTTGATATTAGAACTTTTTCAAAGGTAAATTCTAGACGCGCGAATATTGAAGTTTCACCAACACCCAATATTCAATACTCGTTACAACTTGAATGGAGAGATGCATGAATCCTTGATCCCCACACTTTGGCCTTCTTCCATGTAGATGAAAACTCATAGAGAGGTAATATTTTTTTTTCTTCTTATTTGTTCTATTGAACAAGACAAATAGACAATGCTACCTCCATGCATGAATAACTTTTTTTCCTAAGTTTTTCCACGGCGTCACCTTACACAATGACAAACTCAACTGCCTCCATGTCCCTTTCCACGTCTCAATTTTCTTTGTATGCGTTAGTCTTGTCTTTTTCTAATACAAAATTTCAGTACAGGAGTAATATTGATAAATGGTAACCCTAAATTGATGTTCACACTAAGAGCTCGAGCATCCACAACGGCGTTTCTTATATTTGAAATAATGACAGATATAAAAATAGAAAATAGAGAGTATGTGTGCAGTGGTCGTTTGTTAATTTTTTCTCAAAAAATAGGGATACGATTCAACATGTATCGTCTAGCATGTTCAGGAAAAAAAAAATTAATAATCGGAAGAGACGGAACATGTTAAAGAAACAAGTTGTTGTCCCGTCTCTCGTAATTTTCAAAAAATTTATTAAATAATAATCAGTTATTAAATAATACTAGTAACTAAATAGTAATTAGTTAATTAATTATTGATTAAAATAATACTAAATATTTATTAATTACTTTCTAAAGTGAGATTAGTTGTTAATTAATGGGTTAATTAGGTTGAAAGTGACATCTTCAATGTCAAACAGGACATGTTGTCCCTCTTGTCGATTTTTTAGATTGGACGGGACAACATGTCCCATCTGATCCAATTTATTTATTTATTTTGTTCAGACGGTACATGTTGTACCGTCTAATTATTCAAAAAAAAAAAAAGGCCGGATGAAACAACTTGTTTCGTCTGATCTCATTATAATGAAAAAATAACAGGTCGAAATAATATGTTCCGTCCACTATAATTTGAGAATCACCAGTTCATTTATCAAATATAAAAATTTATTGTAGCAATTTTGTCAAAATATGACAAAATAGCAAAGGACTACGTGCCATCGTTTCTCAAACTTTAAAAAAATAGCAAATATAGTAAAGTGACTGTGGATGGTGCTTACTCATACCCCGACATCACACGTGCGATAGACTTCGTTGAACAAGAATTTTTTCCCAGTGTATTCGTTCAACATAATTACTACGTACTTTCCCAGTAATATGCTACATCATCAAAATCGGTACCATTATATTTGAATAGGAAGAAACTAAATAGAAATTAATATTTTTTGGCCACTTTGACCTCGAACGTTTACTAGCCCTTTTAAAATTTTCTAATATATACAATATTACTATGCTAAAATCATATTTTGTCCAAGAATTTTTTTTTTTTTCTTCCCTAAAACAAAAGTGAAGAGCAAATGTGGGAGACAACCTCACTATTTTTTCCATCCAAATTTTAAACCCTAATCATATCCACTAATCAAACCTTAAAAGCCTACAATATTGTTATTAGAGAATTTCCAAAATTTTGGTTTTGTTATTTTATTTTATTTTATTTTTTTGTAAAAAAAAATTATGTGCAATATATTACACATTACACAGGATTATATTAGTCTTTATTATACCTGAAACAACTGAAATACCTTTGTGAGAAGGCAGATTAGAGAAAAAAAAAGTGGAGAAGAAAATGTGAAAAAGGAACAAAACTATATTTAAGAAACAGTCAGGTGGCAGTCTTTTTTTTGTTTTTCTTTTCACACATACTAGGAAGACAATCCATACATACCTTGGATGAAAGTTTCATTAATTAGTAGCATCGATGAAAAGCTACAATTTTATATTAAGATATACTAGTGTTATCATGTGTAAAATTGCACAAACTAAAATAATTTTAATGAACTCATAAAATTATATGGAACTTTAAAAAAGTGTGAGAGAATTGAGAGGAATTAGCTCTCCAAGAATATAGTTTAGTGAAATTTATCCTAAAAGATACGCTCACAACCCGACTTTTGTATACATCATGACCGGCAACACTCAGGCTCTGACCCACCTCATCTCGACCCTTCCCTCCCTCCCGTCCCCCTCCTAAATCTACACCCTATCAGACGCCTTCTCCCTCCTCTCCCGCATCTCCACCATCCTCAATCGCAGCGACGTTCCCTTCTCCAACATCCCCCTCCACCTCTTCGTCCGCCCCACCCTGCTCTCCGCCACCTACCTCCTTACCAAATCTTATTCTTGGACTGGATATCGCATTCATCTTAATCTTCAATCCGTACTCTTTCCAAAATTTAAATTTCGGAATTTCAAAAACATAAATTAAAAATTGAAAATAAAATGAGGTAGTAAATTAGAATTTCAGAAATTAACACATACACCTTACATGAATACAATTTATTTCGTTAAGCAAAATTTCTCAAAACTATTTTTCACAAACACCTTGCGTGCTACATAGGCATTTCATCGAACACTTAATAAGCAAAACAAAATTTTAGAAATTAAGTATCAGATTTATAGGTTTGAGGCTTTTATTTTATTTTGTTTTATTTTTTGTTGAGTGCATACTACACGTGTTAATCGATAAGAATACTTAACTTTTTACTTATAAACGCATCTTCTTGCACTCCGCATCTTCTTGCACTCCGCATCATCGATAGCGACGATGATTGAGGATTTCTTATTTTTCATTAATCTGTAGTCTTCCACTTTAACTCTGGTTAAATTGAAGGATTTACATTTGAGTCGTCTTGAGGAGGCTTACCAATTTTTTCGTTCTTAACTTTTTAATTCTATTTAGCTTACTGCGGTCTAATTTGTGATCCTCGTCATTCTATTTGCATGTTTGAGAGGTTTTAACCTCCTTTTGACTATTCTTTCTCTGGGGAGCACTTGTTTTTTTTTGGTGGCTGCTGCTGGGCTTTTGTGATCCGACTATTTTGTCTCCCCTCTGTTTTGAGCTTCAGCTGAAGCTAGATGTTGCTGTAATTTTTGTTTATATGGTACTTTATCCCCCAAAACTAGGTGGCTTTTGATGTTGTTGGGGCACTGATCGAATTTAACTTAGGTTCTGTATGGTGGAGTTTATTTACTTCTGGTTTATGTTCGGTTTTGCTTGTTGTTTTGG
Source organism: Hemerocallis citrina (assembly GCA_017893485.1). NCBI lineage: Eukaryota > Viridiplantae > Streptophyta > Magnoliopsida > Asparagales > Asphodelaceae > Hemerocallis > Hemerocallis citrina. The sequence continues at coordinate 55,454,495 of CM030362.1, read as the reverse complement.
CTCTTAGCTCCCTCCTATGGGGGGAGCCCAACACAGTGCTGTTTTCATCACTCATTATTTTTTATTGTGTTTGTTTGTGGCCTAGTTCGTCTCCCCAGAGGGTCTAGGTGCTTGGACAAATCCTAGGTGAGGGTGGCTGATCAGCCTCGCTGGCCGGAGACCTCAACTAGCATGAGCTGATCTCTTCTCGTTGCTCCTACTAGTTGGGATTGTATAAGGAGTTGGTCTTTGGTTTCGGTGAGTTTTCGCCCTCCCGGCTACTCTCTTTTCTTTGTCTTCCTGGCTCTTGGATGTTTTAGGTGTGAGTTTGTTGAGTTTGTTGAGTTGTGAGTTCTTGTGGGTGCGCATTCGCCAGAGCATTCCGGACCTGGTTCCTCTTCAGGTTCAGGCTTTTGTGGAGGCCGCGTTTTACGCCCACCTCTTTTAGTAGTGGTCCCCCTCGTTGTGGTCTTCGTTTGTGGTTTTCGGTTGCTTCAGTTGTTTCTGTCTCGTGCGCAGATTTTCTTTTAGTTGTTTTCCTGGTCTGTTTCCCCATCTCGATGCTATCCTCGTAGTGGTGGCGGATCGTCTTCTGAGCTACATTCAGACAGACCAAAGGCGAGGTGCGGGTAGCGGGTCTTGATTGATGGTCGGATCCCGCTTTGATGGTGAACCAAAGCGTCGCTTTGCGGTCCGATTTCCCTGCGTCATGCCCGTAGTGTAGTTCCTAGTCTTCGTTTTCTTTGTGTTGTTGTTTCCTGGCAATTTCCTCTATTGCGAGCGTCTGTACTTTTGCATTTTTCTTCTTAGGCTGGTGGTGGTTTTACTGCTTGTAAAATTGTTTCTTGTTATAGCTTGCTTGTTTTTATTAATATATCTTGGGCTGGAATCGTATGATTTTATCCTTGTTATCAAAAAAAAAAAAAAAAGATAAGAATACTTTCTTTTGCTCTTTTTTCTCTATTTCAAAATAGATGAAGGATAGAGGGAGTAGACATTCTCTGCTAATAGCATAATATATAGATATAATTTCTCCTAAATTTATTGCAACTAAGAAAGCTATCTTTTTTCTAAGCCATACTTAAAATCTAAAACCGTATCTTTTCCTCAAAACACGAATTTTATTTTCAATAAAAAAGAAGAGCTAAAATAAAAAAACATTACCCCAAGAGGTTTAATGATAACTACCCTTAAACTCTTTTCCTTGCAAAAAATTGTGCTTCATTTTTAAAGGCGACTGAGCTAGAATTGATGTATAAATGATTCTCTCATCAAATATACTAGTAATATGCACGTACAATACACGTTCTAATCAATCAATATAAATGATTCTCTAATCAAATATACCAGTAATGTGCACGTACAATACACGTTCTAATCAAATTTTTGTGTGTATGTAATGTGTATAGAGTTAATAATAAGGGGTAATCTGCCTCGAACTTGAGACCTCCCTTTACTCATACATATTCCTTACAAATTACTCCTAATAGCACAAATTTTTATTTTATATGAGTGACACGTTTGTAAATAATTATGTCGTAAATAAATTTGAACTTTGAGGGTATTATCATAATTAACAAGAGTTGAGTAAATAAATGGTTAATATAACTCTCACTTAAAAATAAACTAGTATTTTTCACGTGCGATGCACGTTTTGATAAGAGTTTGAGAATTTTCACGTTCGATGTACGTGTTACGAAATAGTTTTGGAGTTGGACGTGCGTTGCACGTAATTGGAAAAAATATTTTGAAAAAAGCTACAACTTGTACGTGCAATGCACGTTTTTATAAGTAAAATTTGAATTGTACGTATAACAAATGTGTATGTTTTGTGTTAAAAATATATTATAAAATTGTTTTGCACGTGCGTTGCATGTTTTAAATAAGTAATTTTCTTATTTGTTTGTTTTTGTTGTAATTAATGGAAGAGTTGGAGTTGCACGTGCAACGCACGGGTTTCTATGTTGACAAATGATAATCCCAACTCTCCCATTATAATATTAGAGATGATTAAAATTAGATGATTGATTACCTACAAATGACAACTCCAACTCTCTTATTATAATATTAGAGATTAGAGATGTTCTTAAATTGTCCACAATAGGTTTTCCTAAGAAAGAAATTGATAATATATTTTTTTGATTTTTGCTTAACATTATCTACGTCAGAAATTTAAAAATTGTCAAGAAGTCAAAGAAGCTAAATGAAAGTCACACCCAAATGAAGGGTTAAGAATTGTTTTTCCCTTGGAAAATATACATTATTGAAGTACTATCTAAGATACAACAAAATAACAGACACGTGAACAAGATGCCAATAACTTGTCCCGTTATTTGCTGACCAAAATGTCGGAATCAAAGTCATCGAGTTGCAAATTGGACCACCAATAATCAAAATCAAGCACACAAGTTACTTGTTGGAAGTTAACGACGAATCTTCTCCATTTACAACGAACAGTACTGCTATAAATTCGCTCCAAATTATCCCCAATGCTTAACTTTCATCACTACTTCACCATTAGCAGAGTATGAAAACAATGGTGAGAAAATCTAAGAAAGAGAGTGAGAAAGTTCCAAAGGGTTTTGTTCCTCTACTAGTAGGAGATCATAATACTAAGGAGGAAGAAGAGAGGTTTTTGGTGCATGTTAGTCTATTGAACCACCCAAATATGTATTGTTTGCTCGAGACTGCAGCCCAAGAGTTTGGGTACGATCGGCAAGGAATTTTGAAGCTACTTTGTGGAGCTCAACATTTTCGGTGGGTTGTGGATGCGATCTCAAACGGGAATACTTAATTGGTTGACGTTTGTTGTTTTAGTTTTTAACTTCTTTCCTCTTCATGTAATATATTTGTCTCCGAATTTGTTCATTTGTTTTAGTATTGAGACATGAATCTTTTTTCTCCGCTATGATTGACGAGAAATGAAAATGTCAAATTTTGCATTTCAAGATGAGTATTAGGTTGTTCCGGTAATTTGGAATTAATTAATTAAACATCTAGTTTGCTATTTATTTTGCATTTTGTTATTCGAAGTTTAGGATATTGATGAACTGAGAAACCAAAGCTAGTGCATGCCTTAATTGGGTAACCAACATAGATTGCTTAAGAGCTGAGAGCTGCTAGTAGTTTAATTTCAACATTTGATGTAATTGTGGCATGCATAATCGAGGTACATGTCAACTTTGTGGTTGGACTCTGTGTTGTGAAATTCCAAATTTCATGTAGTTAGAGTTGTATATATATTGTTTGATTTCTTGTACTTTGGAAATGTTGCATTAATTATCTAACGCCGGTTCTCTAGCTCACATAGTCACATTAGACACATCACACCGGAATAATTACTAGATTCTGCCATTAAATTCCATAATAGTTTCTTGATTCAATGTATGACTTCGGTTAATAGACTTACTAATCATCAAATTCCAGTACGTATCTTACTATATTTTAATCTTATTTTTAGCTCATGTGTATCAGTACTCCTGTGATCGTGACAGGATTCGATGAATGGTAACCCAAAACTCATTATCATAATTAATAGTTTTATAATTAATGAATATTAGAATATATACAAGCGGTAAAATTCTTAATCCTCACATGACTTTGAAATGTTCAACTAGTGTCGACGGAGTCTTTGTTTCAAATGAACTAGATTTGATTGCCACCGCAACATATATTAAATACAAATTTTTTATATTAAAAAATAATGTTGTTAGAGCATCCACAGTCGTTTCTTATATTTGGCAAATTATCATTTTATAGCAAATCGATCGCTGCAGTGGTTTTCTATTTTGCCATTTTTTAGCAAATTTGCTATATATATTATACCGTCCCATTAATTTTTTTTTTAAAAGTGGGTCGGACGATATACATATACCGTCCGGCCCAAATTTTTTTTTTCCAATCCAACGGTCAGATTTAGTCAATATATATATATATATATATATATATATATATATATATATTGGAAAATGGTGGGACGGTATAACATATACCGGCCGGTATATGTTATACCGGATCACCATTTTATAGTTAATATAGTATAATTAGGTTTAGTGGGTAGGTTAGGTGTAGTTAAATAGGTTTAGTTAGTGTTTAATTAGGTTTAGTTATTATTATATTATTTAATTTATTTAATTAATATAGTTTAATAGTTAATAAGTAATTAACTTTTTTTAATTTATTTTTAAAGGATGAGACGGTATAACATATAATGTCGCTTGCTTATTTTTAAAAAAATGAGAAACATATAGCAAACGACCACTGCAGCAAACATCCCTATTTGCTATTACTGTAGCTGCCATTTTTTAACATATGAGAAAAACGACTGTGGATGCTCTTACATGCAGTTTAGGTTTTGGCCGACAGAGACTACCCTCAACATACAAAAGGCGTATTAGCTAAAATATAGGTATTGAACACTCAATCATACATACACAACTTAATTCGAAGTTTTGGTCTAGTAGTAAAGCTAGTCTTTGATAAATATGGTGATAATTATGTTTGAGATTATGAGAGATTATAACAATAGAAATTAGGGTTAATATCCTAGACTAATGTGCTTGAGAAATTTACCCTATGTATCAAAATTGGAATACCTAGACTACTATCACAAGCCAGTATTTATAGGATAAATACTGGTTTGGTTACTGGATTTTCAACCCACTCAACCTGCGTGATATCCATACAATTAGTACATGTAACACACGTACTACCCATAGAATAATATTACACATAATATTATTCATATAGTGAGAATATACCTATATATCCAATAATCTCCTCCTATATTCTCAATATATAAACGTACTGGATTATCTCATCAGTTCAACATGAAGCTGACTGGCTGATAGCAGTCTTTAAATAGAAGAAATGCATCACTTAATGTACAGTTCATACGGACTAAATCAATTATAAATCTAAATAGTTCAAAAAAGAATAAACCAAAATAATTAGGTAGTTCCCAAACCATATCACAACAGAATAGTTCACAATGAATAAACCAACTTGAGTAATCTGTCATAGTTTCAAAATCAACCAAAGCAAATAAACTTCAAGAACAAAATATGAGTTTTAAGCTCATGAACACAGGAGTCATAAACTCAACAGAAGTTTTACCAAGCAAGTAATAAATTTAATCTCGAGAGAAATAAACCAAAACTATATCCTTGCAAACTGCTTTATATTTACTCCTCCATTTTGAGCAAATTATTATTTTTGAAATCTATATTGACAGATTCAACCCCTTCATCTTTGCTAGCTTATTGAAATCAAGAATATCAAGAGACACATATCTAAGAATTCAAACGAATTGAATTTCACAAAGTATCTAGTTCCACAAAAGAACTTAATACAATTCATAATTAACTTAGCAAAAATGTAACACAAGCATCATAATCAAGTTTCTTTAATTAAATAAAGAACAATAACTATTACAGTTTCTACACAAGAACTATACTATGTTTCATATTGAAATGATAGAATAGTAAAATCAATTATGGTTAATTCTGAATCATCAAAAGTGAAATGAAATAAGAATTCATAAAAGAAATATATCATCAAAACTGGAATGATATACCGACATTCTAAACATCGGAAACACATCGACAAGTTTTCATGTTTCGTATTGGAATAATATGATTATTCTAAGTAAATTTTCTAGATATATAATACCATCAAAATTGGAATGACAATATATATTTGTGGAATTTATGTGGAATCATCAAAATTATCTAAAATATGTCAACTGCCTAAATTTGATGCTTAAGTTTGAACTTCTCTATGGCTCCAATTGGATTCTAAATTTCAAAACACTTAGCATGTTAAAGCCTTGACTCGATAGCTTTTAACTCCATTTTCCCCCACAGTTTTGATAAGTAGATCACTTTCAAGTCTCTTAGCAAAAGCATTAGTCAAATTTTATTTTAATTGCACTTTATTTATGAGAAAGTTCAACTAGGCTTCTTTCAGCCTTAACATACTCATCTTACTATTATAGAGTGAGTTATGAGCTACAGTGCATTACAGCTTGATAGTCGCATAACAGAATTAGAGAGTTACTTAAACTTCTTAATGGATAACTAGCAACAATTTTTTCAATCCCCTCAGCCTTTTCTCCTACAGAGGATAACACAGAGGTATGATTTCATGGATGATAGCACAATGCCTGTTTGCCTTTTAATTTCTATAATATTTCTGTTTCTCCTAGTGTAAATACATATCTACTAGTTATCGACTTTTACTAAATTCTGAGCATCATAATGCATCAGATCAGTCATTCATTCGAAGAATGACTAGAGTAGTACAAAGCAAACTCTTAAATACCACTCAGGTATCTCATTAGCCTCTTAAGGGTATTCAAATATGTATGAGATTATTAGTGAATCTGCAGATCATACCTACCTCAAAGATTATGTCTATTCTGGTGCAGATCTTTGTATACACGAGACTGTCAATTCCTTTGGAATGATCTACCTGTCTCATAGTTGCACCATCATTAGGTGTCAATCTTTTATCATAATCATAAGGTGTTTCAAAACACACTTTCAATCACTATATCCCCACTTTTGAAATATATTTTGATTTGATGAGTTTGACTAAGAGTTATTCATTGCCAACCGAAACTCAACCTTATACCTCTGGTGTCCACAATACCTAAGTTTTTCATGTTGAATTATTTGGATAACACAATTTTAACTTCATTTGTAATAAAGAGGTCACTTCCAAGAATAACCATGTCAACGAATCAAGTAAATAATCGCCACTATTTGACACACCACAAAGTTGAAGGCACTGATCTGAATTACTTGATTCATATACTAGGCTCTTTCAGAAATTTGTCAAATTATTTATTCATCGGCTATACATATTTTAAAAACATATAATGATTTTAATAAATTGTAAATCTTGTTCACTAAATATATTAGTTCAAAACTTTTCAGTACAAAACTGTTCAGTACAAAATATCAAGTACAAAACATTTAGTACAAAACTGTTTAGACATCCTTTATGAATAACAAAATTTTCAATAGATGTAAGGATAAGAAGAATACTTATTGTAGCAATATAACAAACATGTGAGTAGACGTCAAATAAATCTACCCCATTTTTCTCAGTCAATCCGTTAGCTACTAAAGTGTATTAAATTTACTACTGAACAATCAAAATTAAGTTTCTTGTACAAAAACCCCACTAACTTACTATAGTTTTAGCACCTTTTGGCATATCAACTAAATTAAAGTATTATTGTATGACACAAAATCATCTCATTGTTTACTAAAGACTCTTCTTAGCTTATTTGTCATTCAAGTTTAAGTGTCAGTATTGATGGATTTTTATTCCAACTGTGAATTATTGACCGTGTCTGTAGGACTAGTTAATTTCATGCACTTACCTTTGATGAACACATTCTCAAAGAACTTTGTTTGTCTAGATTCTACTAATACAAATTAGATAGATCTAAGATCTGTCCAAAAAACCATATTCTGCACTTTCTAAATGCTCACAAATATTTGTTGTAGGTCATACTTTAGGCCTTCTAGGATCATGTACTCTAACAAATGTATCACAATACAAATTTTTACTTTAACAAAATAATTTTTGTTTTTATGCCATGATCTACAAAGTGTATTCAATTTAGAGTGCAGTAATACATTAGAGATATGATTAACAATACAACATCACTCATAATTACACAAGACAAACAACAGTCAATAATATAGAATTCAACATTTTACTAAGTGTTTGATTCTATCTTTTATCAATATCGTTTAACTTTTGTAAGTAGAGTGCAGTAGAGATTATGTAAAATGCAAACTTTTATTAACTTGTTAAAACATATTCACCACCTCTATCAAATCTGAACCCTTGATTTTTAGCATTTAACTATATATATATATATATATATATATATATATATATATATATATATATATATATATATATATTCATTAAGAATAACAAGTGCTTCATTCTTCATATATATGATAAACTTAATAAACTTATACTAGTCATCTACAAAAGTGATTAGATACTTCTGACCAAGAATTATCTCGTCTAGTCACAAAGCTACTGAGATCACAAATATCCAAATGTATTGACTCAAGAAGTTAATTGTGTGCTCCTAGAGACCATACTAAATGGTTTTCTAGTAATCATAATTTGAGCACAACTTTCATATTTGTCATATTTAATGGATTGTCATTAGTAGAGTTATGAATTTTAACATGAACAAACAATTTAATATATAGTTCTCAAATCCTAGCCAATTATGCTATGTTCAGGAACTATACACAATTAGAACTATTATTATTAATTGTCTCATTTGTTAAACTCAACTTATACATGCGATTGACAATATATGCACATTATAAGAGTTAATACAAAATTACTCTACCACATTTCACAAAACTATTTGCTTTCTCTAGTGATTGTAACAATATCCACTTGCTCAAACACATGAGCGAAGAGTTATTTCCTTTATTCGTTCTTCATTATCTTCATAACGCTAAATGAGATAATGACTAATATATTATAATTCAACTTTGCACACACAGTACAATGAACGAGAAAAAACAAAACGTAACTAATGGAGTCATATCATGCACTAAAAGATGCTCTCTCCTAAGTTACAGACATTTGTTATACACTTTATATATTAACTTTTATTAGAGAAGCAAACATACCATCTCACACAAATAGCAAATGTTATGTCACCCAATATATCTATACACATAGTATGTAGAGGCACACTAAATAATTTAAAACATTCTAGTTTCAAAGTGAGAATAATTATAATCTAAAACTCTTAATCATGTGATCAAACGTACAAAATGTTAATACATTCATCACATGAAATACTAAGAAATATTAGAGTAGATCATACTGACACTTCAAGTTAGAAGTATTTTCTAAATTTGATGGAGAAGCCTGCGTAGTACAAACTTATCATACCATGATGCAAATCCATCGTCTCCAATACACACAATTTGTAAGTAACTTTGAAGTTTCTACTTTCTTCAAATTGTTAAAGATTAGCCAATTAAACAAATTATTAGCACTATTTAATTCACAACAATTTAATTAGAGATTCAATTTTATAGTCAAAATCTATAATTTATCAAAAAAAATATTTGATCCATCGCACGTAGCCAAAGCAATTATTCAGATTTGTATTTAATTAAACAATGCTTAATATGGTTTTGAAGTTTAGCACTTAGCAACAAAATTCAAACAAATAATTAGATAACAATTTAAATTGGATGAAGAACTTATCTTTAATTTAGATCTGATCCAGTCCAAATATATTTGGATCTAGTCTAAACAACATTCTCACTGCCCACACTATTTCAAACAACTACATCCACGTCTCTTATTGTGCTTTCACTTTCCAACTGTTAAATTCAGAATTATCAAAAACTTCTAGTCTCGGAATCTTTTACACATGATTAAGTTTTTCCATCTTATAGGAATAAATAGTAAATTTCAAAATCTTGAGGGTTTTTCTGAACAATTACTACTAACAGTAAAATGAGAGATTTTTTCTATAAAACTGCCTAATAAACATTAAACAGAAAATACCATTAAAGAATAAGCACAGATCTTAAAGTTTATAGTGGACCGTATCTTGATAAAGATCAAGAAGTAGTGGAGAGTTAGATCTGAATTGGAAGTACACTGCATTAGATCCCGTGCTCGGCCAAACATGAAACAGCAAAATCTGAAACCAATCAAAAGACACTAGATCTGATCAAGTACTAGCACTGCAATGGATCAGATCTTGGGCTTAAACTCGAAACGGCAACCAAGCCCCAACCAAGTGTCAGATCTGAGTTAACAGATCGGATCTGGTCTCAATCCCAAACGTGGAACACCAAAATCCACCCAATCAAAAAAACGGATCTGGTCCTGATCCCTTTCCTTCTCTCTGTTGGTGCTTGGGAAGAGAAAGACGAAGTGGGTGGGCCAGCGACTGGTCGTGAGGCGGCGGTGGTTGCGTCGACGTCGGTGACGCCAGCGGCGGTTCCGCCCAGCGACGGTGACGACCTGCATCGATGCCAACAGAGACTGGCCTGAGTGGAGGCGGCCTGAGTCGACGACTGGCAGCGGAGGCACTGTCGAGCGACAGGTCGCGGTCGACGCTGGAGTGCGGCGGCGCGGTCGGCACTGGCGTCCCTGGCGACGCTGGCTGCTGTTGGATTCCGACGATCGATTAGGTATAACTCTCTCTCTTAATCTCAAAATTAATTGTAAATATCTCAAGATTGTTAGAGGTTATGAGAGATTATAATAGAAATTATGGTTAATATCCTAAACTAATGTGCTTGAGATATTTACCATATGTATCAAAATTGGAATACCTAGACTACTATCACAAGCCAGTATTTATAGGATAAATACTGGTTTGGGTACTAGGTTATCAACCCACTCAACCCGCGTTCCGATATCCATACAATTAGTACGTGTAACGCACGTGTTACCCATAGAATAATATTACACATAATATTATTCATATAGTGAGAATATAGCTATATATCAAACAAATTATTGTTTATGAGCCGGTTGTTTTTGTATTTGTATTTTTTAAAAATTTAATTTAATTTTTATCTTTATTTTTTTAGGCAACGAACTCCTCTATACATGTGTTTGATGATAAAATCTACAAATTATAAATCTATTTTATCTTTTCAAAACAATAAAGTTCCTCACCTCGATCCTTAATCCATATTTCATATTAGTTCGTTCATTGTTCTCTTAGAAAGATTAGTCATTGTCTGCATGTACAAGCTGGTGGAGGGTCAATTTAGATGACGAAGATATGGTCAACAAACTAGAAAAGTTCATAACCCTAGTAGCTACACTGCTACAAATTAACGCAGATAGGAGAGTGCTCACTTACGTCCACCTATTTATGAATTTTTTCCCAAAACGATCCATTTTTGCAAAGTTTTTCCCAAACCGTCCTACTTTTTTTTTTAATTCCCAAAGCGCCCCACTCGGTCTTTCAAAGACCGAGTCTAGTGAAAGACCGAGTCTTTTTGCACTAGACTCGGTCTTTGAGAGACCGAGTCTTTACTCTGCGTTTTTATAACCGCAGATCCCCTTTCTTTCTTCTTCTTCTTCACTTTCGATTGTTTTTTCTTTTCGCTCTTTCCCTCAACGAATCCGTCGCACTCGATACTTTTCCGTTCGATTACTCTCTTAATCGAATGTTGAACTTCCCAAAACCAATTACTCTCTAATTCATTTTTGATTTTACCAAATCCTATTCCCCAAAATCGATTCTTTCTTTAAACCCTAAACCCCGAATACCCATAATTGGATGATTTCGGTTGTAGGATCTTGCTCTTCTCGCCAATTTCGTCTTCGTCTTCGGATTCTCCTACTTGTTAGGTATATTTCTTAAGCTTTTCCTAAGCAAAATTTGTGTTAGTGTTGATGCTATTGTGAAGTTCATTACTTGAATTTGACTTATTGTTGACAATGTTGATTAGTTTATTGATGTTATTTTTACTGTTAATTTTGCTTAGCATTGATGTTCCAAAAGAAAGAGTTGAGTTATTGATGTTCAAAAAGAAAGAGTTGAGTTATTTTTAGTATTAATAACTCCAATTTTGTAGAGTTATTGATGTTGAAAAAGAAAGAGTTGAAAGAGATGAAGTTGGAATGAATAGAATTTTGTTGAAAGAGTTGAAAGAAATATTGTTGAAAGAGTTCAATTCTGTATAGAATTTTGTTGATAGAGTTGAAAGAGTTCTTGAATCATTGTTGAATAGAATTCTGTTGTTGAGTTATTGATGTTCAAAAAGAAAGAGTTGAGTTAATTTTAGTATTAATACCCAAATTTTGTTGAACTATTGATTTTCAAAAAGAAAGAGTTGAAAGAGTTGAAGTTGGGATGAATAGAATTCAGTTGAAAGAGTTGAAAGAAATATTGAGTTGAAAGAGTTCAATTTTGTATAGAATTTTGTTGAAAGAGTTGAAAGAGTTCTTGAAACCTTGTTGAATAGAATTTTGTTGTTGAATCAATTTTGTATAGAATTCCATATAGTATGTGTTGAATCTAGTTTTTTAGAATTTTATAGAATGTAGGTTATGTTTAGAATTTGTTAAATTTGTTATACTCTAGTTTTTTTGCTAAAATTAGAGAATCTACGGCTTTGTTATATAGAATTTGTTTTTATATCTAGCTTTTGTTTTGTTAATAACATTTTTGTTGAACTTGTAGGATTTGTAGTCTATTGTAAATGGCACGCACAAGGGGTAACATGGAGGTAGGAGAAAGTAGTAGACCTCCACGTAATCGCGGTGGACGTGATCGTGGTCGTGGTCGTGGTCGTGGTCGTGCTTCTACCGATGCTACTAATGTAAGTAATTAAATGTTGATTCTAATAGAATTGTATTATATTTCGGTATACTGATGTAAATGTTATTGTTATGTAGGTTGAATTCAATCCAAATGAGGCGGGCCCTTCGTCGTCATACATCCCTCCTGTAGGCCCCGGACCACTCGACCCTTCACTTCTCACTCTCCAGCCGATGCATCGATCACAGTATGTTTGGAACGGCGAGGCTACGGAGTGCCGTTTTAGGACTGGTTATCCGCTACCTGTGCACCCATGCATACACGAGATGCTTAGAGATTGTGGGTTCTACGGTATTGCCATGATGACATCCATCAAGTGCGATCGTCCACTTCTCGAAGCACTGCTTGAAAGATGGAGGCCCGAGACACACTCATTTCACCTGCCAGTCGGGGAGATGACGGTGACTTTACAAGACGTTGCTATACTAACCGGACTTCCAATCGATGGAGAGGCAGTGACAGGATCGATGGACTTCAATCCCGTGTATATAGTGGAGGAGTACTTAGGGGTTGAAGTGGAAGCTGGCGCGATAAATGGGAAATTTATCCGCCTAAAGTGGTTGAAGGATACGTTTAAAGATAGATTGAATGACGCTTCAACTGCAGCGGAGGTGGAGTGCTACTGTAGGGCGTATATTCTAACGCTATTCGGCACGGTCTTGTTTCCAAACTCGACCGGGAATACCGTAGCACTGATGTTCTTGCCCTTAATCGCCGATATAGGTAGGATCGGCCGTTTCAGTTGGGGCAGTGCAATACTATCGGTACTATATCGGAGTCTGTGTCTGTGCAGTATAGGTTCGAACCAGATGAATGGACCTCTAATTTTACTGTAGATATGGAGTTGGGAACGGATTCACGTAGGTCGGCCCGTAGTACGGATCCAGTCCCAACATTGGAGAGTTCTTCCTGAAGATATTAACATGCTACCTCCGATCGGTGTGTATTGGACAGGAAAACTGACATGGACGGCCAACCCCAATAGGTGCTTGACATACTACCGCGACGAGCTGGACAGGTTGGCCGCTGACTGTGTAGTGTGGACCCCTTACACAGAGGAGCGACTGATCCGACTGCCACCTATCTGTACGTTCAGGCGTAATTTGTAGCTCACGAAAGCACCTCTAATCAACTTTGGGGTTGTTGAGTTTTACTACCCCGATAGGATCTTATGGCAGTTTGGTCTGCACCAGGGGATTCCAGTTACCGTGTCATTCAATGCCGAGATGCATAACATTACTGGAATGGGCCGTACACCGGGACACAACTGGGCCACTTGCTTCTTCGATTACGTTCAGAGATGGAACATTAACTGTTTCGAAGAAATCATCGTTGACACTCCACCTTTTGACCTCTCGTTGCATGGTGTGTACTTGTCTTGGTACGAGAGAGTCACTAGACGGTTCATTTCCCCACCGTTGCAGGCTCCTGCTGGAGTCGTTGTACCGATACGTCGACCAGGGACCGAACCAGTAGATGAGCATTCCGTGAGGTTGCCGATGTACCAACCAAAGGGATCCGCTATTCGTGGCTTTGTAAGTTTTAATGTTTCGTTTTAAATTTTCAAAATTTATATATCAATATGTTTTTATATATTTATGTGCATCTAATTCAACCTTTCATGTTTCTCAGTTGACCCAGACTTGGTCCCTTGCCAAAAAATGTGCTTCTATGCTAGCCGATCAGACGAAGGTCACTGTATGGGAGATGTTATCGTGTTGCCGTGCACAGGCTGATCTTGTGGGGGAGGGCGCAACATTAGATGCAATACTTAGCATCCCCACACATCGAACCGGCGGTCGTACTGGTCAACGACGAAAGAGAACTGTTCATAGGACGCCACCTCAACCTCGAAGTGATTTGGAACACGAGCAAGAAGCAGAGCCTGATATTGAAAGGGGTGATGAAGAACAACTCGTTGGGGATGAAATTGAAGAAGAGCCGGAGATCCCGTTGTCTGCACTGACACAGGCAACTCCCCATCGTCGTAGACGACAACGAAAACCCCCAGACTACTTCACACCAGACCCTTGACTTGTGATGTTATTAATATCGTTAGTTTGTTGTAATAATTTTTTAATTTGGTAGTTGTTTTAATATTTTACATTATACTGATTTTGTAGCATTTTTTTAAAATGTTCTTCTGTGGTTTGATGAAGTTATTAATATTGTTGATGTGTTCGTGAAGATGACGTTAACAATATTGTTGAGATGTGGTTGTGATGTAGATGTGGTAGAGAGTTGTGGTTTGTTGTGGTGGTCTTACCAATGTGGTGAAGTGGTTGTTGAGTTGTGGTGAAGTGAGTTTTGTTGAGTTGTGGTGAAGTGAATGTGAAATTTTAGTACCTCAGTTGTTTTGTATTTTAGTACCTCGGTTGAATTTTGGTGCTAAGTTGGTATAATGGTTTATCAGGTGCTCAGTTTTTTAATCTTCTGTTGTGGTTTGTTGTGATTTTGTAGAATATGGTAAGAGATTGAATTTTGAGTTGTTTGGTGGGAATTTTGAGTTGTTTGTTCAGGCATTTGAAGAAGAGGTGGTTGGATGGGAATATTGAGTTGTTTGTTCAGGTATTTGAAGAAGAGGTGGTTGTTTTGCAAAGTATTTAGAACACTCAGCATTTGGCTGTAGCAAAAAAAAAGACACAGCAAGAAGACTCGGTCTTTCAAAGACCGAGTTTAGTACAACTAGACTCGGTTTTTGAAAGACCGAGTCTTGTTGCTGTGTCTTTTTTTGGTATCAGACTCAAGACTCGGTCTTCCAAAGACCGAGTCTTGTTGTACTAAGCTCGGTCTTCGGCTCGGTCTTTGGAAGACCGAGTCTTGATTCTGATAAACTCCACAGCCCAACAACCTCTCTGGAAGTTTGAAAACAACACAGTCGGTCTTTGAAACACCGCTCTAAAAACACTTAGACTCGGTCTTTGAAAGACCGAGTCTTCAATCAAAACTTCACAGATTGAAGACTAGGTCTTTCAAAGACCGAGTCTAGGTGTTTTTAGAGCAGTGTTTCAAAGACCGACTGTGTTGTTTTCAATCTTCCAGAGAGCTTGTTGGGCTCTGGAGTTTATCAGAATCAAGACTCGGTGTTCCAAAGACCGAGCTTAGAACAACTAGACTCGGTCTTTGGAAGACCGAGTCTTGAGTCTGATAGAAAAAAAACCCTCAGCAACAAGACTCGGTCTTTCAAAGACCGAGTCTAGTTGTACTAGGCTCGGTCTTTGGAAGACCGAGTCTTGTTGCTGAGAATTTTTTTTAGCTACAGCCAGAATTTGAGTGTTTTTCAATCTTTCAAAACAACAACCTCTTCTTCAAATGCCTGAACAAACAACTCAAAATTCCCATCCAACAACTCAAAATCACAACAAACCACAACAACAAAATCACAACAAACCACAACAACAAAATATAAAACTGATCAAGTGATAAACCACTTGACCAACTTAGTACCAAAATACAAAACAACTAATAAACCACTTCAAAATACCAAACAACAAACCAACTTAGTACCAAAATTCACCACACCTCAGCAACAAGACTCACCACACCTCAGCAACAAGACTCACTTCACCACAACTAAACAACCACTTCACCACAACTATCCAAACTAAGTGTTCATTTCGAAATAAATATTACAAACACAATAGGAAACACAAAATGAAATTTCAATTGTTTTGAGATGCTATGTTAGTACATCGACGCTTGTTGTGTCCTTCCAACCCGCACCTTGAACATTTCATTCTTGTACCCCTGCTAGAACTATCTCTCACATCCATATCGTTGCGTATTCTCATGGATTTAGGCCGGCCTTTCCGTGAACGTCGCAAACTAGAATCTGGTACAAGTCGTGGACCGTCGATAGTAGGCCAATATGCTTCATCTAGAATAGGACTGAACACAGGAGCCCAAGTTTGTGCTAATGACGTGATAAGGTAAAATTTATCAACATAAGGCTTGTGATCGATTGCACGATATGCACAGGCTGCTAATACATGAGAGCAGGGAATATGATATAGATGAAACTTCATACATGTGCATGTTTTCTCACCCAAATCCATGGTGTGCAAGTTCCCACCCTTCCGTTCTCCATTTACCATGCGTATACCCGTTTTGACAGAAAAAACTCCAGGCTGATGATGAAACATTGTAACCACATGTTGATTTGCTC
Organism: Hemerocallis citrina; assembly: GCA_017893485.1. NCBI lineage: Eukaryota > Viridiplantae > Streptophyta > Magnoliopsida > Asparagales > Asphodelaceae > Hemerocallis > Hemerocallis citrina. Next base: position 55,437,990 of record CM030362.1, on the reverse strand, counting down.
TTTCACGGCGACTATCAATCAAATCATGTACACGTTTAGCAAAAATCTTCCCTTCACATAAAAGCTTACTAGCTTCCTGTCGACGAGTAGTAAAGTAAGAGTTGAGACGTAAAAAAATCGTCTCAACAATCGCAGTTACTGGTAAACTACGAACTCCTTTCAGTACTGAATTGAAGCATTCTGACAGGTTCGTAGTCATCATTCCATATCGTCGACCTTCATCTGCATAAAGTGCCCATTTCTGAACCGGCTTCTCCTTCAGCCAGTTAGCCGCCTCGACATTGACGGTTTCAAGTTCGGCGTGTTTGGCCATGAACTTTTTGGGTTGGTGTTGACAAGCTATACTTTTGGCCTTCTTGCGCAATGCCTTGCTACCAAATTTACTTAAAAAATTTGTGGCAAAATGACGCATGCAATATCGATGAAATCCATTCGGTTCGTTCCAAGCTCCGTTTTGCAAATCCATAGCAGACAATATACCAGCATGACGATCCGAGATAACACACAACTCAGTGCGATCGGTGACATAATGCCGGATGCAAGTCATAAACCATGTCCACGTATTTATACTCTCTCCATCAACCAATGCAAATGCAAAAGAAAATAAGCAACCATTCGCATCCGGAAAAACAGCAATCAGCAAACAACCCTTGTACTTACCGTACAAGTGAGTTCCATCTACACTAATAACCGGTCTGCATGACTTGAAACCTTCAATCGAAGGACCAAATGCCCAAAATACTCCCTTGAATGTTTCCTCGCTGGGGCTAGACTCATATTTATCCCAGTGGACAACGGTACCTGGATTTGCTGCTTGAATTACTGTTAGTAGAAAAGGCAACTTCGTGTATGCTTCTTCGAATGTACCGTACAACCTCTCAATTGCCTTTTGTTTTGCTTTCCAAGCTTTCTTATATGAAATCTGATAATTATATTCTATTTTCACAATCTCAATAATTGCCCCCGGTGATACAGCAATATCCTTCTTCACCACACCCACAATCAAATTACTAACAAGGTTAGCATCAATTTTACAGTGGTCTTGATTCAACGTGGGATTCGTACAAGTATGAGGGCCAACTATCTTCTTCACCACAAAATTTCTCCCTCCTTTTGGAACAATAGCTCGTAATCTCCAAGGGCATCCACCATCGCTTACTCCTGGGGGACCTTGTATGATCTCCTCTATTGTACGTTTTCTAGGTGCCATTTTACATTTAACAGTGTATAGCGACGGTGATGTTTTCAATGTGACAAATTCACGATGTTTCTTGATAGAATACACCTTCACAGCATGCAGAAGGGAGTCTTTACTAACAAACTCCTGTCCAACGTAAAATTCGTCTACATTGGATGAACCAGAAGACTCTTGTGGATATGGGGGTACTCTAGCAGCTTCAGCCATCTCCTCCGTAACATGAGCGTTAACATTAGCATACCTATCAGTAGCTCTCACTTCATTAGAACTATTGTTCGAAGGATTTACATTAGCTACATCATGATCTTCTTCATCTTCATCAGTTTCTAGACTTTCATCATCGTCTGTTTCTTCCTCTTCTTCATCATCATCTAATAAGCTGTTGTTAACCACTGCATTTTGAAAGAGTTCAAACATACTGTCATTTGGAACAGAGTCAGGAACTGGGCTTGGTTGGCGTAGCAGCTCAACATTTACAGAATCCGGAATTGTTGTATTTGTGAAGGTGTTCTCTTGTGAGGATACCGAATTTGGTTGTGAAGATTGATCGGGGTTAGGCCTCGACTGCTGTGTAGGTACTACCCGTATGAAGCTTGCACTGGGGATATCATGTGGCTGAGCATTTACAACTCGAATTTGCTGAATATATAACTCTAATACAGACCAAGCACAATTGGGATCAAATGTCCTAGCAATCAATGACTTCAGCGCATTATCAGTAGGTACGGGCACTGTCATAAAATACTGAACACCTCCTCTTCCTGCTGCGTATCGAGCTAAAATTTTCACATTCCATTCATTCCTATCCCAATTAGTAACTTCATAGATTTTCTCAACTAGTTCTTCAAATGTAATGGTACGGGGTACCCAAACTATTTCCGGTTCCAAATGACTATAACAACAATCATTCTTTGGATCACGAATAATTTCACCACCAAAGTATAACCAAATAGGAATCTCAAGATCCATACCTAGGTATATTTATTAAAATATGCGAGTTATTATCTAAACGCAAACAAAATCTATACCAAATTTCAGAAAATTAAAGGCCAATATTCATCATACCTTCACAAGCGTCAAGAACAGAGCCGTATATATTTCGGTAAAAGAGTTGAAGTTGCTATCCGCTTCAAATTGAGCAAAAATCAAAAAAATGGATCTTTCAAAATAAGGGTTTTGGGTTATTATAGTGGAGATGGTTAGAGGGTTAGGAAGATATTGGTAAATATATTTAGATTAAGATTAGATTTTGTGGGTAGGAGGTCGCCCTAGATTTAGGAAGATGGGTTAGAGAAATAGAATAGGTTAAAGTCGAGAAGAAGAAGAAGAAAGAAAGGGGATCTGCGCTTTGAAAAACGCAGAGTCAAGACTTGGTCTCTCAAAGACCGAGTCTAGTGCAAATAGACTCGGTCTTTGAAAGACCGAGTCTTCACTCTTTGATTTTTCAAAGCGCAAGACTCGGTCTTTCAAAGACCGAGTCTATTTGCACTAGACTCGGTCTTTGAAAGACCGAGTAGGGCGCTTTGGGAAATTAAAAAAAAAGTAGGGCGGTTTGGAAAAAACTTTGCAAAAATGGGTCGTTTTGGAAAAAAATTCCCTATTTACATACTATATTAATAAATTTTTTCTGTGACTAAAAAAATACGTTCAGTTATACACTTAGTTATATATATATATGTATGCACCCATTATACATAGTCACAAACAAATCGCCTTTCAAGTTGGTTTTAATTAGTTTGGACAATATCGGCTTTTAAGTTAGTTTTAATTAGTTTAGACCATTTATTTGACCCATGTTTTCTCATTCATCTCTTCATATCAGTAGTCAAAAACGTACCGGATGAAATGTATTGTTCTTCATTCATATACAATACTAAAATATTTTTTTGTTAAATTAGGATATATTCTTTACGGTAGAAGCTATTTGTTTTCATTAAAACTGAATTATAAATTAAGACTGAATAATAAGAAACTAAATATCTTGACCTCTTAGGTTGATTCGATTCTCCAAATTTTTAAAAGAAAACAGGAAAATGAAGATTCTTAATTTCTTGTAACCCCTACAGGCTAGTTTTTATAGCAGAAAAGAATAATCAGAGTTGAAAGAGTTTCCCATATTAAAACGCATTGGGTTAGCTTGTGGAAATTGTCTCAGAGTCCAAGGTAATTTCCAATATTTAATCTTTTAAGTTTTAACAGTAAATATAGTCTTTTTTTTTTTTTTGGAAATATATATAAAATTTTATGCAAGCGAGATTTAAATCATAATAAACTATTTGCCCACTCCTAAATATTCTGTTGTACTATACCACAACAACACTTGCAATTTGAACTTGTATGGATAACAAAGGCGATTTGTAATTTCTCAGTTAACTCGGGTTATTGAATGACGGGGCATTAGAAGTTCAAAAGCGAATAAAATTTAGAAGTCGAAAGTTCCGTCTAAGGTGAAAGCATTCCTGTGGCTGGTACTCAACAATGCTCTTCTGTCTAAAACGAACTTTCAGAAACGCAATATCCCGATCGATGTGTTGTGTCAACGATGTAACGGGGGGAGGAGGACACTAACCATATTCTCATGCTATGTCCTAGCGCTAGATTGATTTGAAAAATCATGGGAACGAAATTTGACACGAAAAAGACTCCGAACAGTATAGACGATATTTGGGGTAGGTGGAGATTGAGATACATTAATTCAAAAAAACATAGGATCATATGGGGTATACTGGTGGGGGCTATTGTTTGGTCACTCTAGCTTGATAGAAATGATTTATGCTTCCGAAACAATACATGTTCTTTTCATATGTTGTTGAACAAAATTTTGGTGCTAATAGATGCTTGGACAGGTTATACAGGAACAAGGAAGATGTTGCGTTTGGAGGCAACAGAGTAGTGGGAGTTCAGCAAGCTGCAGAGTCCTCCGAGCTTATGTTTTTGTATGCTAGTCAAGAAGGAGGATATCTGCTTTGTTTTGGGTTTGGTTGCTTTTGTTTATGTATGGATATTTGGGTCTTCTGTATGTAAGGATTTCTGTAAGGAACCGGTGTTCTTTTAGAGTTGTAATGGTGTACTTTGTTTCGTTAATTTTTCATTAATGGAAAATTACTTATTTCTCAAAAAAAAAACAAAGGCGATTTGTGCATTGCAGTTCATGGAGTTTTTGCATAAAAAAAATCATGAAATTTAAAAGTTAATAAAAAGAGCTAAAGGAGCTAATAGAAAAACCATGGTCAAAAGAGGGGCTTCAAAGTAATACGTTTTTTAATATGCTTGGTCTTGGCTGCTGAGTGCTGAGTGGTTAATAAAAAAAATAAAAATAAAGGCTAGATATTTTTTATAAAAAAAAACTCTCTCAAATATTGCCCGAGTTTAAAAAAATTACACTCAACTTTATTTTTATACGAAAAACCCTCTCTCAACTATATTTTTGAAGCTATGGGTGAATGAGATTTTTTTTTTAAAAAAATGTGTTCAAAAACATAGTTGAGAATGGTTTTTATATAAAAAAGTTGAGTGTGAATTTTTTAAACCGGATAATACTTGAGTAAGTTTTTTTTTTATATTAAGCCAAAAATAGACAAATGAGTAATAAAATGCTTATCTTCAAATACTCGACCCCCCCCCCCCCCCCCCCCCCCCACACACACACACACACACAAAGCTTGCGTATAAAGTACACAACATATATATTTTAAAAACACAATGATGTATAAAAATATTGAGTAGTAGTTGGATATGTCATCGTATTTGACCAGTATGTCGATGCAAACAAAGACCAACAAGAGTTAGCAAACTCCACAATCTCAATATCATTCCATTGCTTGTTGCCTACCAAACAAAACACGTATATATTTTAAAAACACAATGATGTATAAAAATATTGAGTAGTAGTTGGATATGTCATCGTATTTGACCAGTATGTCGATGCAAACAAAGACCAACAAGAGTCAGCAAACTCCACAATCTCAATATCATTCCATTGCTTGTTGCCTACCAAACAAAACACGTTACCTCTTGTTGCTTGCTTTCTTCCTTTTAACTTCTCAGCTCCTTCCTTTCAGTATATATGTATGAACTCTATCCTCTTCTACTATCAATCATCTCACTCTCTACAGCTCAGTTACTCATCTTCATCTGAGCTTTGTGCTTGAACTTAAACGTACCCTTCGAGAAAATGAACAAGTCCACAATCATCAACAACAACAACCATAAACAGTTGCCTAAGATTGATGCTGAAATCAGAGATGCGAAAATTCCTAAAGGGTATGTTCCGATTTTGCTTGTAGGGAGTGAAGCCGAAGAGAGAATTCTAGTACGTGTCAGTATATTGAAGGATCCTTGTATATCTTCACTGCTTGAGACGACAGCGGAGGAGTTGGGTTACGAACAGCAAGGGATACTTAGGCTCCCCTGCGAGGCAGAGCATTTCCGATGGATTGTTAGTGAGATATCAAAGGATTTATAAATTGGACTGATTTGTTTATACATATGAATTTGGATTCGCTAATTCCTCTCTCTGTTATATTGAATTGAAGTTGTGTGTTGTGAGAAGATGAGAATTTGTAAATTGTGAAGTATATAAAGAAATGATATGGAAGTTATATATGTGCAATTAATCTTCAATTTTACTCAAGCTACTGTTGAGAAATTTACTTTCATTATTCATTGAAAATTTACTTCTGCTATTTTAATTTAGATGGTTGATATATTGTGTACAATGTTATATATTTCCCATTTGATAACTTCATGGGACTCTTCGAGCTAACATGTATGCTGAGAGAGCACTCTTTTTTTTTTTCTTTTTCTTTTTTTTTTTTTGAAGGGCGGGGGGGGGGATGTCCATCAGTCCATGCCTTGAACTCTGGTTAAATTTCAATTATATATATATTTAGGAGAGGTTATAATTTGGAAATTCTTCATATGCAGCGTTAGTTGAATTCTTGCCAAAGTTAATGTCAAGGCATCTAAGAATGATAGCGAGCACTAAATATTGGGTTTATGTTTCGCATATCTATATAATAAAACACAAAGAAAGTTATTAAGTGGCTATCCTTTAATTCTCTCAAAATAACTCTTTTATTTATTTAATTATCTCTCTCTCTATATACAGTATTATACACGTGCGTTGCACGTGGAAAAAATGGGGAGGGGAATGAAAAGGACAAAAAAAAATCTACCAATACGGACGCTGCACGTGTTGACAAAATGACACAATGACAAATGACACTAAGGCCTTCTCCCATTGTAGTAGTAGATATATATATATATATATATATATATATAGGGAAAAAGGGGTATGAGCAACTTGCTCATTTAGTAAATAAGCAATTGATGATGTGGCATACATGTGATTGAAAAAGCCTTAAAAGGGTTAGTTATCCAATGTATCACATTCATGCCACATAATCAATTGCTCATTTACTAAATGAGCAAGTTGCTCATATCCCTTTTACCCATATATATATATATATATATACACACACACACTGGTATTTTTTACGTGCGATGCACTTTTTGGTAAGAGTTGGAGGATTTTCACGTGCGATGTATGTGTTAGGAAATAGTTTTGGAGTTAAACGTGCGTTGCAAGTAATTGGGAAAAATATTTTGAAGAAAAAACTACGATTTGTACGTACAATGCACGTGTTTATAAGTAGAATTTGAGTTGTGTGTGCAACATGAGTATACTTGGTGTTAAAAAATATTAATTTTTTTTGCACGTGTGTTGCACATTTTAAATAGGTGAAAATGTGAAATTATGTTAGTTTTTTAGTTTTTGTTGTAATTAATGATAGAGTTTGTGTTGCACGTACAATGTACAGGTTTGTATGTTGAAAATCTACAACTCCAACTCTTCCATTATATATAAAGATATATGCTTATGGAAACATGGATTTTTTTTTACAACTAATTATTGTCATACTATTGAAACTTAAGCTACATTATTATTGATTTACTGTTTATAAGACTTTTCATATGCTGTATCGTTCTAAAGACGTGCCTAGCCCATGGGAAAATCTAGTAAGGTAATAATTAATTGTAAGAATCTAAGCAATATATGGAATCAAATTAAGCGGTCTAAATGAATTATGCATGTCAAATAGAAGATGGAGTTTTTTGGAAGGGTTAAGTTCATAACGATAACCAAAGTTTATACTAATTTTAAAATAACCCCCGAAGTTTATACTAATTTTAAAATAACCCCCGAAGTTTTCATATTTTCATAATAACACCCAAAGTAACTATATATATGTCATAATAGTACCCGTTGTTAGTTCCACCGTTAAGTAAACAAAATATTCGTTGAATATTCTCTTTATCAGGTTTTAATTCATTAAGAAGAATGTGAAATAACGAAATTGTCCTCATCTCCTTATACATAAAAAACCCAAAACCCAAACCAACCACAAATTTCAGACACTACCAAATAAATATATAGGATAATACTAAATTTTGGGTACTTGGCTCTTCACCCACTCAACCCGGTCCAATAAATCACATATATTATGTACACCTCTTGTGTTGCCCCTTATAATATTATACATAAAAATATTCTATATATATTGAGAATATACTTATATATCCAACAAGTATTTCGGGTCCAAACATAGTAGTACTTGGTAAGAACGAGGATCTTTATGTGAAAATCATAAGAAAATACCGTATTAGCCAAACTCTGATGGTTGGATAAAGCTTTGTAGAAGTGAGATTATAATGGAACTTCTCATCTCTCATCCTCCTCACTGCATCTCTGCTTGGCATACATCTGGTTAATTTCCTCCTCGGTCAGATATAATTGAGCAGATTTGTGTAACATTCCTCAGTACATGCCGTGTAAATAATGTAGCGACTGATTGATCTCGGAAATTTTCACGGGTCCATGAGAAGGGGAGGACCTCGCTATTTCGGAACCACAATCAGGCCTATCTCCTGGCTCCGTCCGAGCATGGAAGGGGGTAGCTAGTCTTTATGACGTTGCTGTTTCCTTTCTTCTCTGGTGAGTCGAGGAGGAGGATGAGACGTCGTTGCCAGAAAAGAGACGCATTGTTGCGGATGGATGGAGGCTTAGCTTGAGGGGCAGACTTCCTCGGGATTTTAGATAACTCTGAAGACCGGAATGCCGCCATGGTTGAGAGTCTAGGGTTTAGAGGAGGGAACAGATGAGTTAGATGAACTGTTATATATATACTAGTATTATACACGTCCACACGTGCACGTGGAAAAAATTGAAGGGATGATGAGAAAGGATAAAAAGAAAATAATTTCCAAACTGATCCACTTTCGAAAATATTGACCAAATGAGAAGGATAAAAAAATAATTACCAAACTGATCTACTTTTGAAAATATTTACCAAACTGGTCCACTTCCGAAAATATTTACCAAAGTGAGTCATTTTGCCAACACGTGCGCTGCACGTGTTGGCTTCAAAATGACAGCCGGTGACCACTAAGGCCTTCTCCCATTATAATATTAGAGATATAATATTAGAGATAAGTGGTGTCACACCATATCAGTCCAAGGTGGGACCAGTCACCGTCTCCTCATCGTCGTACTCCTCCACCTCAAATGCTCAGGTGATTCTCCCTCTTGATTTGCCGCCGCAACTGTAACCCAAATAAAATAAGATGCATAATATGAGTAAGATTATCATACTATTACAAATTCTACGAAAGTAAAATGATATCTCTGTCAAGCTATAAAACTCAGATCATTACGGTGATAGCGATATATCATGCTTTCCTCATCTCACGTCTCTCACTAGCGAAGGTGGGTCATATCTATAGGTCTTCATATACTTGCGGATATACCAATGTGCCGAGGGCTATCAAGACCTCGCATAGCACGATCTTACTTCTGGGGCATTCTAAGAAATAGATGAACAGTTATATTGACGGAAAAGAAACTATCTAGGGTCAGTTGAAGATGTTTACCATGGTCGGACACGATTGGTTAACCAAGGGTAAATACCAAAACAGTATGAACTATTGGTTAGACACGGTAAACTTCCTCATCTTTTACTCAGCTGAAAAAACCCCTCGTAGTATCAAATTTTTTATTAAGTATAATTTTATGTTTTTAGAATATTTAGTATCAAAAAATTAAACATTAAAAATTACTAATTAAACTTCATACTTCAACTAAGAAAGAGCCTTAGCTGCTTCTTTTAAGAATAGTTTGTCAGCTGATAAATTTTTATGAAGGCGTCTTAATTTATTCAGAGATATGAGAAGGTTAAGATCGTTCTTGAATTTCGACGTGCCTACAAGTCCGTCTTTGAGCCAGAACTAGTTCATTATATATAGAATTTCTACAAAAACAAGTGGTTCAAAGGATTTCATGACTATTATACTAATATTATTATTCTCAATTTTCCCTCTTTCAAAGGTCTGAAAACATATTCCTACTTACTTGCTAGACCTAAATACCGAAACTGTGGAAGAGAGTCGATGATTTAGCCTTTAAGCTTTATTTAGATGGAATTTTGTTTGTTTGCCGTTTTTTAAGTCGATGAAACTATGAAAGATCCCCATATCACATAATTAATCACATGGACCTAGTTTTTTTTTTTTTTTTTTTGATAAGAAGACGGCCGAAGCCATCGTTTCATTAACGAGATAATTAAGAAAACCAGTACAACCAATGGACCTAGTTTTTCCTATTTTGTTAATGAGCGGTCCCAATCCGATTTTATATTTAAAATAATTAAGCATCAAATTGAGAATGTAGAACATATTCTTCCCATCTCGTCCCATCTTGTCGTATGACCCCTTCATTCCAACTTGCCATTTAAATTAACTAGTAATCTGCACGTGCGATGCACGTTCTAAATATAAAAAAATTTATAGAGTAAATAATAAGACATAATCTGACTTCGAACCTGAGATATTTTTTTGCTCATACATACTCTTTACAAATTATCGCTAGTGACACAAACTTTAATTTTATATGAGTGTCACTTTTATAAATAATTATGTCGTAAATAAATTTAAACTTTAAGGGTATTATGATAACCAATAACAGTTGAGTAAAAGAATGCTCCCACTTAAAATGAATGGTTGAGATTAGATGTTTGAATGTCTACAAATGACAACTCCAACTCTTCTATCATAGTATTAGAGAGATTAGAGATTTTTGAGATTAGAGATGATTCTATAATGTTAATAGCGCAAATGCGCAATTTATCCAAAAAATACTATTTTAATAAATAATTAAAAAAATCTACCTGAGTTAAAAATATTCATCCAGACTCTGAAATTTTTTTCCCTTCCCATCCCAGATTGAAAAGAAATTGGGTTTTCCTTATTGGATCATGATTATGAGGTCGTAGATGAAGGTGACTTTCTTCTTAACATTATAGTGGTCACGCAGAGATATGCTAACAGCTTGGTAATGAAGCTCCGACAAGGATTGAGCCATGTATGAAAGATGGTTGCTCAATCGCTTACGCGGGTTGGGGGATAAACTAGAAGTCTAGAATAGTGTGGGTCAATTTATACCTAGTGCTTAGTTTTTAATTAAATAATTGTCCTTTTAATTAGCTAAAGTGAAGATGATAAATACTAGTAATTTATACGTGCGATGCATGTCTTTATAAATATATAATTTTTTTTAAAATTTGAGGTTGTCTGACATCAAACCTAAGATTTTTTTTATATTAGTTATGCATGTGCATTGCACGTGTTTGTTTGGTTATAAAGGAAGTTTGTTTGATGACAAATTCTCCCATTAAAATAGTAGAAATTTTCAAACTAGGTTGGTTTTGCTAATTATTTAAATATAAATTTCTAATTAACCAAGGAGTCGATGAAATCAAACTCCAATTAATTAACAAATTTAGACCCAAGCCAAAAAAGCTGTAAACCCTAATAAAATCCATACGGATAAAACAATAAACACCAAGTGAGTCGAAACTTCACTCCAATATTTCTTTCACTATATATACAACTATATATACACAAGAACAAACCTATATTCTCTCTCCACTACAACATTAATCTTCTTTCTCGGCGTTTTTTTAATTCCCCAGCATTTATAAACGCCGGTGTAGCAACTACCGACATTTTTTAAAACGTCGGTACATACGCCGGAGAATCGAGCGTCGCGGAAGAGCACGGGTCTATACCGGCGTTTTAAAACAAACGCCGGTATACCTCTATAACTACTCCGGTGTTTACAAAATGCCGGCGTAGAGGTGTTCTCATTCCCTTACAACGCCTTCCCCGGCATTTTAAAAATGCCGGCGTAGGCTTTTTAAAATTTTGCGTAAAATCAACCCCGACGTTTATAAAAATGCTGGTATAGGTATATATATATATATATATATATATATATATATATATATATATATATATTTAAATTCCAAATTAAAAAAAAAAAAAAAAAAAAAAACTAGTCAAATTCTTAAGTTGAAACCAAACATACATACAACTCCATTATTCTCTTGTAATTGTACATGAGATTTTGGATACATACTTATTTAGCCTATAGGCCCTATACATCACCCAAAATATTTTATCCTCTTGTCATTTGTTTGATAAATAAACTTGCTTGACAATTATTCAATTAACAAAGAGGATTATCAGTTGCAGACTAGTCATTGATGCCAATCTAAGTAGAATACTTGAATTGATGTATAAACAGTCTATAATCAAAGAAAACTAGATAATTAGCATATGCAGCATGTGTTTTCTTCTTGAACAGTTCCTCATTCAATGTCTCAATGCATAGTAATTGCATAGTAATTGTTACCAATTACCAATGAGCGACAAAATGAAATATTTCATACGTGCCAACTCCTTAACCTACTTATATATAGGCTGGAATTACATATACACCAAGTCACAATTAAAGGATTGGTTTTGTGCAACTGCAATTGTTCCTACAAAAAAGAATCACTAAAACTGCAATTGAAAAAATCCATCAAATTCCAGCTTCTAATTTCCAGTCAGAATTAGGAGTGTGGAGACTATTTCTCATGATTTACACTCATAATTAGGAGTATTATATACATGGAATTATTTTATAGCTGCAGCTTTTCTCAGCTAATATCCACGAACAAATAGAAGCACTTTAGAAATGGAATTCACAAACATAGTAAGGGTGTACTAAGTATTTGTCGGAGCTATTGATAAAACGATCAGTAAATCATAGCAAGATCCGCTATAATTCAAGTTCTACACAAATAACACCGATAAGGCAATAAGCATTCATCTCAGATTAATACACTAAACATGAAATAAATTTTGCGATCTAATAATAATAATAAAAAACTTAATGTTCAATAATGTTACTGCATCGTACAATTCACTCTGCAGGAAAAACCCTACTACAACATTACAATATACAAGAAACATTAAAATGTGCTTCTAAAATATTCCCCCAATTGTATCCAAGTTAAAGAATATATCGTAGAAATTATGCAACAATATCACAGAGGAAAAATAAATAAAAAGTGAACTGTAATTGTTAGCCATTTTTTCTCGAATTGCAATCTAACTAACAAAATGAAATATTTTCAACTGTAATAAATTATCTTTCTAAAGATACCACTATTTACACAATTCTCATTATGAAACTTATCCATGCTTTGATCTAGTATGGGTAAAACCAAGATGAAGGAATTAGGCATGCATACATATTAGTACAAGCCAGGTATGAAAATTTTGAGTCCACTTTTGTGTCGGAACAAAAAATTGGTTTTTAGATGTCTTTTCAGTGACCATGTATGTCAAACCGGTTAGATAAAGCTATAGATACCTAAACCCCTTTCCTTTATCATAGTGTGCAAATCTACTACAACATGAAATATCATTTACCCTCCAGATACCAAAATCCCTGTATTACTATAACTTAAAATCATTATTAAAGGGGACGAGCTCTCAACCATCAGCACAAAAGTATCCAACTTATTAGCAATTGGATATTGGGAAGCATGATGAAATATAGAATTAAATCAGAAATGTAAGAAAAAAAACTCAGAAGGCACTAGAAGACTATACCGCAGAGGTGTGACATTAAAGATGCTGCATCAATATAATCTGATATGATAAGCTTCTCATGTTCTTTTCGACCCCAATAATAAGCCCTTAGGGAAAGTATATTTGGATGCCCGATTGTTCCAAGTTTCTTTGCTTCCCTATAGAACTCTTTCTTACTTTTTCAATGCCTTCTCTCAGCCACTTCACAGTCAGTACACGACCACTGGATATTGTTGTCTTATAACTGTCTATATAGTTAATATAATAAATGAAGATGAATCAACAGAAGACTTCACAAACATGCAACATCAGTATTATATCATATATGGATTGGCTGTGGATTACATTATGATCAGTAAACATTAGGAACAATTTTCTCACTCAGCCATCCCCCATTTATGACATTAAACTAGGAGTAGATTGTGAATCATGACTGAGGGATTATAAACACAAGTTGAACTTATGGAATATCAAATGAAATTTCCAACAACAATCGTTAAATAAATAAACAAACAAATAAATAAAGCTATAAACTAGGAAGCACGGACTCTTTACGGGGGAGCCTGCACCCGAATCGGACTCGAATCAGACTTGGGTGCGGCTAGGGTGCGGCGCAGTGCGTATGGGATGTGGCAGAATTCACACCCCTTATATTTTATTAAAAAAATTGGGTTGAGTGCGGGTCGGGTGCGGCACGGGTGCAGGTCGGGTACATTATAAAAAAAATTGATAACTCATTTCTTCCTCTCTCTCTGTCTCATTTCCACCCCTTTCTCTCTCTCTTATCTCTTTCAATCCTAATTCCAAAACCCCCAAATCTCTCAAATCTCCTCTTCCTTAAAATCCCAAATCTCATCTTCCATTAAATCCCAAATCTCTCAACCATCATCGTCGTTGCTTCTCTCCGCCGTTGTCGTCTTCTTTCTCGTTTGTCGAATTCTTCCACCACCGTCGAAGCTTCTCTTCGCCGTCCACTTCTTCCTCTCCCGCCATCGTCTTCTCTCCGTCGTTGTCGTCTTCTTTCTTGTTCGTCGACTTCTTCCACCACCGTCGAAGCTTCTATCCTCTGTCGACTTCTTCCTCCGCCGTTGTCGACTACTTCCTCTGCAACCGTCGTATTCTCTCCGACGTCGTCTTCTTCCTCCGCCATCATCGTCGTCTTCTTCCTCTACCATCGTTCACCTAATTCCTCTCTCCTAACAAAACCCTAGATATGAATTCCTCTCTTATAAAAAAATTTCACTGTTACAAATGCCTTTTTTTTGAAGTTTCCAGATTTCCTTTTTACCTACAAGATGAGGATTGCTGTAAATCCATGCTTGATGCTTGCTGTGAATCCATGCTTTTTTTCCCATGCTTTTTTTCACCCATGATTGATGCTTGTTGTGAATCCATGCTTGATACTTGCTGTGAATTAATTGCTTGCTGTTACAACTTGATGTTTAGTATTCTTAATGTGAATCCGTACTTGATATTGTGAATCCATGCTTGATGCATACTATTCTTGCTTGCTTGGTTGCTTGTTATTCTTGCTTGCTTGCTATTCTTGCTTGCTATTCTTGACCTTTTTGCATGCATGCTTGCTATGAATTTTTTGCTTGCTGTTATAACTTACCATACTTGCTCTTCTTGATGCTTGTTTGTTAAAATGCTTGTTGTTCTTGATGCTTGAGTCTTGATTCATGACAAAAACGAGAAGGAAGAAAAATTGATTAATAGATGAAATTTATTGAATAACATAGACTATGAATCGAATACTTTTGTAGGTCATTTAAATGAATACAAGAAGTATGAGTTCCACTGATGCAAATCCTACCGCATCTAATCTTCCTCAAGATGATCATTATCATCTTTGGAGTTATGTGACGAAAGAAGCAAAGATTGGGGACAAGGGTGGAAATTGGAGGTGGTCGTGCAAATTTTGTAGGAAGCAAGTTACTGGATCATACTCGAGTGTAAAGGCGCATCTTCTGAAACTCGGTGGCGTTGGTGTAAAACCTTGTTTGGTGGTAACTCTCCAAAATATAGCTGAGATGCAAAGAGTTATGGAAGAATCTAAACAGAGGTTGAGACCAGTTAAAGTTCCTCTCCCACCTACTTCTAGGGCTTCAATTTGTAGTTCAAGAACGGGTTTCTCCTTCCTCATACTGGGGGTTGATGGAAAGAAGAGAAAGGGTGTGGAGAGCTCTATAGAGAAAGCATTCAATATGGAAGATCGAGAGCAATTAAGAAGTGAAATTGCGCGGATGTTCTACTCCGGTGGCTTACCATTTCATCTTGCAAGAAATCCACATTATGTGAAGTCATTTTCTTTTGCGGCGAACAACAACATTTCTGGATTTGTATCACCGGGCTACAATGCTTTGAGGACTACGCTACTTCAAAGGGAGAGAACAAACATAGAGAACATGTTGGCTCCAATAAAAGAAACTTGCGTGGAAACCGGAGTGGCTATTGTTAGTGATGGATGGTCGGATACTCAAAGAAGGCCTCTTATTAACTTTATGGCGGTGTCGGAAAGTGGGCCTATGTTCTTAAAAGCTATCAATTATGAGGGTGATTATAAGGATATGTTCTACATTGCACATTTGTTGAAAGATTTAATCAATGAAGTCGGCCCTAAAAATATTGTCCATGTGATAACGGATAATGCATCGGTGTGTAAAGCGGCGGAAAGTATTATTGAGAGTCAATTTTCTTACATCTTTTGGAATCCTTGTGTAGTGCATACACTAAATCTTGCTCTTAAAAATATATGTGCCGCAAAGAACACCGAAAGAAATGATCAAGTTTATGATGAGTGTCATTGGATCACTGAAATAGCCGGAGATGCGTTGACTATAAAGGTTTTCATTTCAAATCATTCCATGAGATTGGCTATCTACAATGAGTTTGTAAATTTAAAATTGCTTTCGATGGCGGAGACAAGATTTGCTTCAACTATCATTATGTTGAAGAAGTTTAGATTGATCAAACATGGTCTCCAAGCAATGGTCATTAGTGAGAAGTGGTCTTCTTATAGGGAAGATGATGTTGGGAAGGCTCAATTTGTGAAAGAGCTCATTCTTAACGATCTTTGGTAGGACAAGATCGACTACATTCTTTCATTCACAAATGCAATTTATGACATGTTTCGATTTGCCGACACCAACAAGCCCGCTTTGCATCTTATATATGATATGTGGGATTCAATGATTCAGAATGTGAAGAAATCAATATATAGGCATGAAGGCAAGGAAGACAATGAATTTTCAAGCTTCTATAGTGTTGTGCATGAAATACTAGTTGATAAGTGGAATAAAAGTAGCACACCACTTCGGTGGAATAAAAGCAGCACACCACTTCACTGTTTGGCGCATTCCTTAAATCCGAGGTAATTCTAAAGTTAAAATGTTTATAAGAAACAAATTGAAAGTTTATCTTTTTAAGATTAAAGTGTTAAATGTGTTTATTTATTTTAATTTAGGTATTATAGCAAATCATGGCTCGATGGTGCTCCCAATCGTGTTCCTCCACATAGAGATTTGGAGATTTCAGAAGAGAGAAACAAGTGCTTAAAAAGATACTTTCCAAACAATGAAGACCGAAAAAAAGTGTTTGTCGAGTTTGCTTAATTTTTTGGAGCTTCTAGTGAGTTTAGCAATTTTGAGTCTTTGAGTGACAGATCGGAATTGGAACCTAAAGATTGGTGGTTATGCTACGGTGCTTCTTGTCCTTTGCTACAAAATTTAGCATTGAAACTTCTTGGGCAACCTTGCTCCTCTTCTTGTTGCGAACGTAATTGGAGCACGTATTCCTTCATTCACTCAATGGGGAGGAATAGAATTCAACCACAATGTGCCGAAGACTTAGTATTTGTGCACACCAATCTTCGTCTCTTTTGAAGAAAGAGTGAAGCATATGTGAAAGGGCAAACCAAGATGTGGGATGTTGGTAAAGATGCATTTGATCCTCTTGATGGTGCCGGTGAGCTTGAAGTTGCAACCCTCTCTCTTGATGAGCCGGAAATGGAGGCCATGCTCCTTTTAGAGAATGAAGTTGGGGATGATGATAATAATGCTATCATACTTGGGGAATGATCACTTAATTGTTTTTGTTTATGTATTGTTAACATTTTGAGTAGTGGATGATACATTGAAGGTTATCATTTATGTATTATGCTATTTTGTCCTTTTTTAAATCTTTTGGTTAATGAATGATTATTGACGATGATTTTGGTTTTTTATACGAAAATATAAATATTAATATAAATATATAATATGAAAATTAATTGTTTAAATATTAGCTGAATCCCAGCCGCACCCGCATCCCACTGTTTTTAGAAATTGCCGCATTCTCGCACCCGCATCCCCCACACCCGCATCGGTACTTCCTAGGCTATAAACCTCAAAATTTTGTGGTAAGATCATTGATTCAAGCCTAAACTTCACTAAAACAATTTCACACTCTAGTGCTTGTTTCTAACTTTTCTATTTTATTCCATTTTGCGCTTATAATTTGCATTTAGTTAACAACAACAGTTGAATTGAAAAAATTGCCACCAGTAAAATGCACAAGAGGGTCGAGTCAATCATTAAATTTTCAAGTGAATTGTAAACTTGACACCTTATAGCTAAATGGGCCACTAATAAGATCATTATTGCCAAATTGACTATAACTAATCATTCCATTTACAAATAAAAAGAAAAACTAAAATGCAAGTATCAAGAGGATCACCTCTTCAAATTCAGCTAGAGGCCGACGATGATATCCTCCTCCTCGCATAAGGCGAAGATGCCTGGATAGCTGTGGTGGATCGGATCCGGATCCAAATTGCGGGTCCTCCATTGCCGACCCGAACTCCAACAATGAAGCAAGCATCATCTCTTCACCCCCGCCATGTCTATCTGCAATGCAAGAACCTCTCTACGACCCAAGATACCAATTTGACAAAAATACCCTCCAACAAAGATTAAATTAAATTTTTTTGAAAAAAAATTCCGACGTCACGATGAGCAGCCCTTTCTCTCTCTGTCTCTGCGGTGGGCCACCACGCATTCCACCGACACCTCCACCCCGAACACCACCCCGGGAGCGCACCAGACGTCACTGACATCAGCCACGCCGCACGATGATGTCTACTTCTTTCTCTTTTTCTGAATCCAGTAAAAATCTAACCAAACACTAGAAGATTGAGGGGTTACCATGAGCTTGAGGAGGGCACCATGGCCGGGAAGAGTGCGGGGACGACGACGGACCGCGGGGACGATGGAGAGCACAATGATGGTAGCCAAGGCAGAG
Source organism: Hemerocallis citrina (assembly GCA_017893485.1). Classification (NCBI taxonomy): domain Eukaryota; kingdom Viridiplantae; phylum Streptophyta; class Magnoliopsida; order Asparagales; family Asphodelaceae; genus Hemerocallis; species Hemerocallis citrina. The sequence continues at coordinate 55,419,533 of CM030362.1, read as the reverse complement.
GCGGGAGAGCGTGCGCGAGAGAGAGAGAGAGAAAAAAAAAATTGGAAAAAGAAATTTGGGGATCGATTAGTGAAATGCTATAGGGTTTGGATTTGGGGGAAATTTATTCCAAACCATATTCTGGCATTTTTAAAAATGCCGGTGTATGTTGTACATACCCCGGCGTTATTATAAAACACCGGTGTAGGTACCTAAAATTTTAGGATCTCGTTATGATCCAAGCCTTCCCCGACGCTACTAACAAAATGCCGGGTTAGTTTTTCTGGGGTAGTCCAAAAATGTTGTACTGTAATGATGAAGTCCACGATCATCAGCAAGTACTTAGAAAAGAGGGACTGCGAATGCTACACTACAAGCATTCCAAAAAAATATTTGCCGATATTGTTGGTGGGGAGCGAAGAAGAGGAGTATTTTTTTTTATGTGACTCACTTGAAGGATCCTTGCATATGTTCGCTACTTGAGACGATGGCTCAGAAGTTGCGGCATGAGCAACAAGGAATTCTAAAACTCCTTTTTGAGACAGAGCATTTCCGATGGATTGTCACTGAGAACGATTTGTCGACAATTTGTTTTGTTATTGGTTATTTTTGTTACATTTGGGATTCCATTAATTCCTCTCTTACCGTCTAAGCTTGATATATATATTGGGGAGCCTTCAATTACGAATGAACTGTAATGCCCCGAATACCAAAATACATTAATTTGAAGCTCAATAGGATCTACACTTCACTTCGTACAATTTATAAGGAATTTTGAAACTTTTATTACAACATTGTTCTTTTACATCAATAACGCAGCAGAAAATAAAGGAAGTACAACATGATAAATATAAAATTGTAATAACTTTAGCATTTAAGTAATCATCAGCATCAAATTCATCTTTATTTCTTCTTGTAAATTCCAAGTTCTGCATATGAAACTGTGGACACGTCAGTTGCTTACAACCGACGCAATATTATAAACGGCGATCCTCACTATGTCGTAATATTACCATTCTTTAATACTTTAACAACCACAAACTTGGATGTAAACAAAGTGTAAAAGAGTGACTATCCTAATGATATCAGTGTATGCAATGACTTAATGCCTAATGCATATGTTTACACTAGGATGACACTAATACATACTTGTTCGGATTCTATGCATCCCATACTACATAGGTCTGAGGGAAGATACCTACGTACTCCACATTATAGGGTTAGATCCCTCGCCATGCAACCTACTACGATGACTACTATAAGATTTTGACACTTTGCAAGTATTGGCTCTCGCCCTTAGAATACTGGAGATTAATCCCTCTCCGTGGATCATTCTGTGGCCCTTACGTCCATCGTCCCGGAATACTGGGGATCATCTCACTCCGCAGGTCATTCTGGAGCCCTCATTGCACAAGTATCCCATGAGCGTCGCTCTCGTCCCGGAATACTGGAGATCGTTCCCACTCTATGGATCATTCTGTGGCCCTTACGTCCATCGTCCCAGAATACTGGGGACCGTCTCTCTCCAAGGATCATTCTGGAGTCCATAATTCACGTTTGCACTCATCTCTTCATATCACCAACTAGTGCCTATTCTTAAGTTTAAGTTATGATTATTAAAATTTAGAGTCTAGCTTACTCCCCGGTCTAAAACACAATACTGAGACAGTCAACCCATACTGGTTACTTCTCACAATTTCATAAATTTCAACTGCCAGTAATCTGGGCCTCTCTCACCTTAGAATAACAACCGTCTCAACTGAGACAACAAAGGTTACAACTAACCTCATCAAGATAATTCATTATTTTTTTTCACAATCTCTTTCTTATTCATTTTCTTTATAATCTTATAACATGAAGTAACTCACTTCAACTTTCATTATCAGTTTAATCAATTATAGCCTTGTATGCAACCCAAATATTCTTAATCAATGATTAATAACTATAAAATCTCATCAAGATGAATCTAATTGTATTTCAAATTTTTATCTTTCTTTAATCATACAAGAGTCACATCTTTATTAAGAATTAAGTTCTTCAACCCATTGTTGATTGTGAATTCCACTTCTAATCCTCGAAAGTATGTGTCAAAAAATTGTGGAAATATTTTCTAAAACTTAAATAATATTTTAGAGAAATAGTAAAAAAAATTCCCAAATATTATACTCTTTAAAACTCGAAAATACATCCCAAAAAAATCAAAAGGAAAATAAAAGAGGACTGGCGGTTCGAACCTGTGACCCCCGCCCTGCTACAGTAACCGCCCTAAATCGCACCCAAAGACCGGTTTGCCCAACAACGGCTAGTGAAAGAAAGCTCTTCCAATGTTTTATGTATAAGCAGGCTGTGTTTTTAAAAAAAAACATGTTTTGAAATAACAATTGAGCCTCTTCAAGACTCGAATCCACGAAGCAAAGCACTGTAAACTCACACCGAAACCCAATACTCCCAAACTCGTTCTCTGTTATATATATGAGTAAAAATCTTGTTATTCTTCTAGTCTGTTTATAACTCTTTTTTAAAATTTTTGATTTCTCAACTATTTTGTATCATAAAAATCTAATTCTTTCCAAATATTTTCTTTCAAAAATATTGTATAATAGCATATATTTAAACTTGTAAAACTCTTATTTTTGACAATATAATAAAATTTTCCTCCCAAATTGCATTAATGAACTCATATTACTAAACTTTAAATAAAAATATTGTCCCTCTTCAAAGCACCTTTATAAAATTCTTTATACCAATAAAAATATATACTAGTAAGTCTATTTCCATATTTCTTTACTGTAATAGAATTTTAGAGTTTTTTCATACATGATGCATTATTTTGACTTTCTATATGAACATTCTAATATGCATCAATTAGAAGATTTTCATTCATACAACCCACTAGATGTTACTTTCTTTTTCCTCTTTCTAATTAACATGAATTCTAGCCATTAAATTGAAACACAACAACATTTCAACAAGCCATGACATAATTAAAATAACATTGTGCAATCTACATTCATCATATCAATCAAAATTCTACAACTACTCATATGTCAAACTAGCATACTTCATCCTACCAAATTTAGAAAGTATTCAAGAAATACCCACCTTGATGAAGATTGTAATGTAGAAGAAAAACTCCTAGAAAAAGCTCCTAGCTCTAACAAGATTTCCTAGCACTTCTCCTCCTAGCAAGAACAACTCCAAGCTCCTCCAATGCCAAAAATCGAAATCTCTTAGCTCTCTTCCTTTTCTTCCTTTTAATTCTTAATTTTGGTGCAAATGACAAACAATAAGAGAGGGAGGGGGGGGGGGGGGGGGGGGGGGGGGGGGGGGGGGAGGGTTATATACGGGAATTGTATGCCTAGGATTCACTCCACTACCCCCATGATCTCTCTCCACTACCCCCATGATCTCTCTCCACTCTCTCCACTCTCTCCAAACAAGGCCGGCCATACCCCTATGTGCATGCACGTGCATATGTAGTACACAGTGCACACTCTTCTCATTTATTATATTTTTATATTTGTGTATCTACTAGTTGTTCCAAGAAAAGCGTAAGAGTGTGTACAACTAATTGTAGGATTCTCTCAATGGGCTTCTTCTTGTGGGTTTAGTTCATTTTTATTAATTTATTTTAATGGGCTTAAAGTCTTCTATTATGCCTATGAGTTGTAATTAAGAAATAGGCAACTAAATGAGATAAAATAAATGAAAGGAAATTATCCACAACTTAAATAATTTTTAGGATGAAAATAATGAGATTAAATTGCACGTGTGTTGCACGTGCGTTGCACATGCAAAAAAAATAAGAAAATGTATTTTTATTTAAAAATTTCATACGGGATGTTACATGAACTTGGTGCGAACTGCCTGTGAAGCTGTCCGATCTCGTAATCATGATTTAATAGCTTATATATACAATTATAATTTAAACCATTACCGCTATCCCCAATAACGGCACTCATTCGCATGCGCAGTTTGCGCCAAATTTGTTTGCAACTGAATGCTTTATTATATACATATAGAGACGTCTTCAATTGCACACCCCTCTCGTGCGCACGATCCCGTAGCCGTCTAATCTTCATTGTGATCTTGATGAAGATCTGATGGCTTTCATTCTCCCGCTCTCTCCCTTAATGTGATGGGTGTAAAATAGTCGTTTCACCCCCATCAAACATGCACACTTTCATCTCCTTCTCTTATTCATTTTCTATATCCTCTTATCCCGCTCTAAACACCAAATCGAAAAGAGAAAAAATCCTAGCTACTTCTTCGACGTGATCTTCCCCAAATTGAAATCGAAATCTCTTCCCCAAATCGAAATCGACCAAACCCTCTTCCCCAAATCGAGACCATAACCCTGAATTCGAAATCAAAATCGATTTCCCCAAATCTCATCGCCCCAAGTCAGAACCCTAATCCCCAAATGAAAACCCTCTACCTCCTTGAAACCCACTACCTCTCTTCCCCTTCACCGTTGCTTGCTCCCGAAATCAAAATCCTACAACTTTGGAATCCGACGAAACCCTAGCTCTGAATCCCCTCCCCCCCCCCCCCCTCTCGCCACTGCTTGCTCGCTTTCACTTTTCTCCTGCGAAAATCTAGCAACAGACGTAGCACCATCTCCCGACGATCTTAGGTATATTTGTTTTTTTTTATCTTCCTCTTTGATCAGAACACTAATTTCTTGAAGTAATGTAGTGGAATGTAGCTGATTATAATTTGCTGAAATTCTTGAAATAATGTATGTGCTGGTATTCATAATTGTAGTCATCAAAAAAAACTTGAAATTATTTGAATTCTTGAAATAATGAAGCTACTTATAATTGTTGTAATTTTTTTAACTGATCTTCATCTTAATGAACTATTATTGTAACCCCCATTCCTGGAAATACGTATCTTCTGAATATTTCCTGTATTTCGATATTTATAAATTCATTATTTGTTAAAATTGTTTTGGATTTTATATTAAATTATTTTTCTGATAAATAATTATATTTGTTTCGAATAATTGTGTATTTTAATCTACTTTCTATGTCTTATTGATCAACTCTCTATATTTGAGCATTAAAACAAATATATTATTATTATTAGATGATTTTAATAAAAATTATTAAACCCGAATATCATTTTATTGTATGACTTTATTATTTTTATAATTATAACTATTAATTGTTATTCCTTGATTGTTTAATTAAAGTACATTTAACGAATTATTTCGTTTCGTACTTGACCTAATTTTCTTGGCGAATTTCGATTTATTTTAAGCCAATTTATATTTATTGTGTTACTTATTTATTCATTTGGACTTAAATTTTTGTTCAGGGAATTCTTTGTTTTTCTTAAATGAACTATTTCTTGTTATTCCTATTTTTTTTCTTTTATTTAATTGTGGGTATTTTTTGGTTGAACCCTATTGATTTTGATCTATCCCTTAATTGAACCGTAAACCCAATTTCATGTGTTCTTGATCCAAAACTGCTTTTATTGGACCCTAAACCACTACCAATACCCTAATTATACCCTATAAATACAACCCTAGTCTAGTACAAACCCTAAAAATTACACAATTTTGAAACCCTAGCCGTCTACTCTCTCTCCTCTCTCCTTTCTCCTCCTGTTTCTCTCTCCCCAATTGGAATTCCCGCCCAAACCCAAATCCCCTTTACTGTTCATCTTCCCCAACCCCTGAACCCACCTTCTCCCAGTGCTGCCTCGACCTCCGGCGATGCCCCTCGTCGTCAAACCACCCCATCGCCCCCACCAGTACATCCCCCTGACCCCTCCCCCTCTGATCGTTCGACAGTCCACCAAGAAACACCCAAACCCTAGTGCTTTCGCTGTTCCCTTGCTCGGATTCTGTAATACCCTGATTTTTCAATTAATGAGAAATTATTTATTTTGCACGTGTTGTGCACGTGCAATATTTTGTTTGGGTTATTTTATCATAATGTGTATAATTATTTAATATTTTTTCTAAAATTATTTTAGTACAAAAAGCCTTCTTTAAAAGCCTTATTTGATTTAACTAAAAAGCTTTCTTAAAAAGCCCAAAAGCATTTTATTTTATTTATTTTTATAAATTATTTTGGCCCAAAAAGGAAGCTCATGAATTAATTAATTTTAATTAAACTTGTCATGTAGAAGACTTTTTTAAACAAAATTATTTTTATACAATTTTAGAATGTACAAATTTGGCCTAGTTGCATGCACGTGCACTACACGTACACGTGCAATGCACACCTTACTTTTGAGGCCGGGTAGCATTCTTTTGGAGGGAAAATTGAATTTTGGTGTGGAGAACATGGGGGTAGTTTCAAGGAGGTGGGTAGTTTTCCTAACTCCTACTTGGATCTAAGCCTTTCATTTTGCAACCACCAAGATGATCTTAGCCCTCCATTCCCCTCATTTTTTTGTATAAATACCCCCCCCACCTCATGGCTAACTTTTCATATGCAAAGTGTATTTCTAAGTTATAGTATTATTATTGTGGGAGTTATAAAAGATAAGAGATTGTGTGGGTTCTGTTGCTTGGAGTGGCCGGCATCACCAAGAAGCTTTCGGTGTGGACTTGAAGGAGCTTTCGGCATAGGCTTGGAGGCTTGGAGCTTGAGCGCTTTTGGCTAGGAGGTGGTGCGTTCATCTACAAGGATTCGATTGCTTTTGGTTGTGTTTCTCTCCAATTGAGGTGGGTAAAACATTTTATATTTCTAAAGTAGGTCCATGCTTAGTTTCAACCATTAAAGATGCATGAAAATATTAATAAGAGCCCACTTGAATTGAGTAGTTAATATGTGAATGGTTTGAAATGTAGTGATTAACTTATATGGCTCTAATGTTAAGATTAAATTGTGTGTAGATTGCCCCATGTTTACTAGTGTAAAGTTGTGGTAATGATTAAATTAAATTAAGAGTGTTGTTATTATGATTAGAGACATAATGTACACTTGTTAATTGTGATAGATGGACTTTCATGTTGATATGAATGTGGACTATGGAAAATCATATGTGATTGGTTGAATTAAGAACTAATAACAGTAGATTATCTCCATGAAATTATTTAATAAAAAGACTAGTAGATTGATTGTATGACAATGTCGAAAATGCAATAATGTATTTTAATAAATAATTTTTGGGTCTTGTATGTGAAAAATACATTGCATTAGCACCAAAAAATTATATTATTTTACTGGTATGAACTTTTATGACTGAGGATCTAATCTGGAAGTTTTTTGAAAATTTTATCAAAGTAATAAGAAGATATGGCTTATTGAATATCGAGTTATTTTTAAAACAGTACGAAAATGATACAAATGGGATTTTATTTGAGTTAGTGACAACCCGAGCCAGTGGCTCAGGTGGTTGGGACCCCGGTTGGCTTCTCTGTGTCGGACGGTTCGAATCCCAGGCCGAACACTTCTTTTTAAAAAATTACCCTAAAAACTATAGCAGCGAACTCAGGGTATAAATATACCCCAGTCGCTCATATGACGTGATCGGCGATCGGCCTAGTGGTCGGAGCCATGTGCTGTCTTGGTGTGGCGCCTGGTTCGATTCTTGCCTTCGGCATATTGGAAAAAATTTTTTTTGGGTGTTTTTGAAGTCCAAAAATTATGAAATAAATATGGTAATTCTCATAAAAATACAAGGAATTTTATAAGAGTGATTTGGGTATTTTTAGAATGAAATACAATATGGTTTGTGAATAAAAGGCATAAATGGAACTTTGGGTATGAGATATACACTTGTGGATTTTATAACTTATAAAGATAGGCTATTATAAAGTAATTGGCATAAGTGCTTGTGGCGTGACATGATTTTAATTATTTTCATTATAAGTATTGTGCAAGATATGAAATATGAAGGTTGAAATGTGATATTATGAAGTTGTATAAATTCATGTATGGTTATGGAATTAAAACCATGATTTATGAAAGAGGAAAAGAAATTGTTGGCTATAAGTAGGAATTGTTTTCATTATGAACTCTTGAATTAAAAGTATTCATCGTGGACTTGTGAATAAAGTGTAATCATGAATTGAAAAAGAATGAGTATCAAACTTGACATGGAAACTGTCAGGAGTTAAAGATTGTGAAATGAAATTTGAAATAGAGTAGCTAAGTCTCCCCGGCACTGAGAAAGATGAAATGAAATGAAATTAGACCAAGGTTGGTCATGTTGAAACAAATGAATAAGTCCGGTTGATGGAGAGACTAACTCTAGTGATTATTTTGTTCATGATTTTTAAATAAAACTAAGGACTAGTACATAGTGGAGATGTGATGAAAGTAGAAGAAAAACATGAGTATGAGGGCCAACGGATAGCGGTGTGAGAGCGATTCACAGGTTGCCTGCTTGATGCGTCAAGACAGTGCGTGGGCGCTACTCCGGAATTATCGCCCCGGTGGCGACGCTCGTGGGATGTTCGAGTGGCTATGGGTGGTGCCATTGTTCCATGGCGGAGGCTGAATTGTCCATAGGTTGCCTGCTCGATGCGTCGTGACAGTGCATGGGATTCCCCTCCAGGCTGCCTGGACATGGGCTCATAGATCATAGGACATCTAAGACACTACCGTAGTTACGGTAGTAGTTAAGGCATAACGGGGGATTGAACCCTATCAAGATGAAGAACGAATAAGGGCTTGCCCTCGGACCTATGTAGTATGGGATGCATAGAATCCGAACAAGTGTGCATTAGTGTCATGTAACATAATTAACTGCATTAAGGACTAAGTGCACAATCACAACACGACATCAATAGGGTAGTCCCTTTTAGTTTGAAATGTGACAAGTTTGTGTTTGCTAAATATGAAATGTTAAGTTATACTATTTCCGGCAAAGCGAGGACGGCCGTGTATAATGATCGTCGGTTGAATAAACTGACGTACCCACAGTCTAACATGCAGGTAAATGTTATGCTAAAGATTAAAGAGGATTTGGATGCTTAAAGATTTTATCAAGCTGTTGTACTTGTACTTAATTGTTGTATTTTACTTCCGCTGTGCAAAAGAAAGATGTAATTATGATGTAAACTCTGATGTATGATGAAAAGTTTTAATTTCCCTGTAAAAGTGTGCTAAGAAAGTGAAAAGATCCTGTAGAACATCTCGAATTCAGTGTATTTGGGATTCGGGGCGTATCAGAGTGGTATCAGAGCCACACTTTCTACACTTTCACACTTGTACAAATTTATCGGGAACGACACCCTAGATGTGGACATTAGAGTGTGTGTTTGAATCTAGAGATTTAAATGTAAGTGACTTACATTTGTGTTGCTCTGAGATTTATGCCTTCTTCTCTCTATTTCTAAGATGGCTGATCACTTCGACCCTGCTGGAGGCGACGACTGGCACATCATTGAGGAAGAGTACCATCCTGGACAGGCAGATTCCGAGGACGAGTACTACCCTGGACAAGCTGATTCTGATGATGAGGAGTACCCTGAATCCCGAGAGATCACCCCACCTCCGGATTCATCTGATGATTCTTCTTCCGACGAAGAGGAAGTACCAGTTCCAAGTGGTCTTGTGACTTCTCTTCAGAGGCAAGTGGAAACCCTGAAGGAGAGAGTTGGATTGTTGGAGGCTCAGCTGGAGAAGCGGAAGGCTGACTATTCTGTTCTTAGCCATCGGATTTGGGAACTTGAGAAGAAAAAGAACCTAACTGATGTGCTGAAGGATGAGGTTGATGAACTGCGGGAAGAACTTCGAGCAGCGAAGAGGACCCGTAGGAGTTAGAGTGTTGTAGCTTCTGTTTTCTTTCCGTTCTGATGTCAAAAAATGTTTTTAAATTCGAATGTATAAACTTTTGGAATTCAATGAAATGGAAGTTGGTTTAAATTCTTGTTATATACTTCGAATTTGACGGATCTTTTGCATCAGAACATGTCGAGAAGAGGAGCAAGGAATGGGGAAGGTTTGGATCTGGAGACTGAGCTTGCTAGGGTCTACCAGACGCTGAATGCAGTGGCTCAGAACCAAGCTAGGGGGCCGGCAAATCCAGTGCCCGAGGCGATAAAGCTGGTGGAATCGTTCAAGAGAATGAAACCACCCGTATTCGAGGGAAAGTCAGACCCAGATTCGGCTGACAACTGGATACGGCAAGTGGAGACAATCTTTGAGGTATTGGAGACACCGGAGGGTAGCAAGGTCAAGTTGGCAACCTTGCAGCTGGAGAAGGATGCAGCGGTTTGGTGGCAATCCGTGAAGAGGACCATGGGAGGTCTGTTGTTTGGCTGGGAGGAATTTCTGGAGGAGTTCCGCAGCCATTATTTCCCCTCCGACGTCCAGGAGAAGAAGGCGATGGAGTTCCTGTCGCTTCAGCAAGGCAGCATGTCAGTGAGAGCCTATGAGACCAAGTTCACTCAGCTCTCCAGGTATGTTCCAGAACTGGTGGCGGATGAGGCCAAGAAAGCTCGCAAGTTCGAGCATGGTCTGAGGCCTAGCTTGAGATCTCGTATGATACCCCTTGGTATCAGGAGGTTCGATAAGCTGGTCAAGAGGGCGGCAGCGACGGAGGCGGATATGGAGCAGTTCCAAGTTGTTCAGAACAGGAGGAACAACTGGCAGTCTGGTAAGAGGCCTGCACATTCGGGGAGTTTCAGGGGGCAACCATCTGCACAGAGGTTCAAACCGACAGGGGCGAACGCTATTAGTGTAGCTGGAGGACCTGGAAACAATGTGGCGAGACCTCCTGCGGTGACTTGCTTTAACTGTGGGGAAGCGGGACACTACCGATCTCATTGTCCCAAACTTCAGCGCAGTAATAGCGGCGCACCAACGCAGCAGGCTGGGAAGAGGCCGTACTAATCAGGGCGAGTATTTGCCTTGACAGAAGCTGATGCTGAGGAGGCGGATCAGGTCATCTCTGGTACGAGGGCTGGTGTTTAGAGTCTTTGTCATTTCTTTTCCCTTTGTTTAGTGAGGCTGTTATGTAATGATGTATATTATGTAACAGGCGAACTCTATCTTAATGGAATTAAAGCTGTCGTATTGTTTGATACTGGATCCTCTCATACTTTTGTGTCTCCAAAGTTTGCTAAAGTGTTGGGAGTTGAACCGAAGATTTTCCCAGGCAAGATCCTATCAGTAGCTACTCCATCAGGGGAAACTTTAACCACTGATCGGTATTATGCTGATTGCGAGATCGTGATTGGGGATAGAATCTTTGGCATTGATCTGATCGAGCTGACTATCTTGGGAGTCGATGTTATCATTGGCATTGATTGGATGTCGGTGTACAGTGCGAGCATCGAATGCAAGACCAAGACAGTGACAGTGAAGGCTCCAGGTGGACCTGAAGTCGTGTTCCAAGGGAAGCGGAAATGTTCTAAGCTGGTGGCAACTATCCGCAAGGAAGAGACTCCTGTGGAAGTGCAAGGGATTCCTGTGGTTCGGGACTATCCGACTGTGTTCTTGGAAGATTTTCCTGGGTTACCTCCGCATCGTGATGTAGAGTTCAGCATCACTGTTCAACCGGGAAGTGCACCCATTTCTAAGGCACCTTATAGGATGGCTCCAGTGGAACAGGATGAGGTGAAACGGCAGATTGAGGAACTGTTGGGAAAAGGCTTTATTCAACCTAGTGCGTCACCTTGGGGAGCACCAGTGCTTTTGGTAAAGAAGAAGGATGGATCGATGAGGATGTGTATCGATTACCGAGAGCTGAATAAGGTCACTGTTCAAAATAAGTATCCGATTCCTCGAATTGATGACTTGTTCGATCGTCTACAAGGAGCAGCTGTATTCTCCAAAATAGATCTTCGATCAGGTTACCACCAAGTTCGAGTGAAAGCTGAAGATGTGCACAAGACTGCATTTAGAACTCGGCATGGGCATTACGAATTCTTAGTTATGCCATTCGGAGTGACGAATGCACCTGCAATCTTCATGGACTTGATGAACAGAGTTCTAAGGCCGTTTATTGATTCTTTCGTCGTGGTGTTTATCGACGATATTCTCGTGTACTCCAAGTCTGAGGAGGAGCACACTGAGCATCTGGCAGCAGTGTTGCAGAAGTTGGAAGAGCAGCAGTTGTATGCCAAGTTATCCAAGTGTGATTTCTGGAAATCTGAAGTGGCATTCCTAGGTCACATCCTTTCTAAGGAGGGAGTAGCAACTGATCCTCAGAAGATAGAGGCAGTGAGAGATTGGGCGAGGCCTACTACAGTGAAGGAAGTCAGAAGTTTCCTTGGGATGATTGGGTATTATCGGAGATTCATTCAAGGTTATGCTCAGATAGCTGTACCGCTTACAGGGCTGACCAAGAAGAATGTGAGCTTCAAGTGGACCGAGCAATGTGAGGCGAGTTTTCAGGAGTTGAAAGATAGGCTGACTACTGCACCTATTTTGGCTTTGCCTAGAGCTGGTGTCGAGTATGACGTTTATAGCGATGCTTCACATCGGGGGCTTGGTTGTGTCTTAATGCAAGAAGGAAGAGTAATCGCTTATGGGTCTAGGCAACTAAGACCGCATGAGAAAAATTACCCGACTCATGATCTGGAGTTGGCTGCGATTATTTTTGCTTTGAAGCAATGGAGGCACTACGTGTACGGTGAGAAGTTGAATATGTACACGGATCACAAGAGCTTGAAGTATATATATCAGCAGAGGGATCTCAATCTGAGGCAGCGGAGATGGTTGGAAGTGCTTGAGGATATGCGACCTGAGATCAAGTATCATCCCGGAAAGGCTAATGTTGTGGTGGATGCACTTAGCCGCAAGAGCAGTTTGGCCTGTTTGATCACGACTCAGAGGCATCTGATTGAGGAGTTGGGCCGAGCTGGTATTGAGGTTGTCTTGCAAGGATTGGGAGCATCTTTGGCTCAGTTGAGGCTTCAGCCTACTTTGAATGCCAGGATCATTGCAAGTCAGGAGGTTGATGCTGATATTTTGGAGATGAAGGAGCAGGTTGGTGCTGGCAGGTTGCCCGGTTTTCAGATCAGGGATGGAGTGCTGTGGTTCGGAGACAGGCTGTGCGTTCCAAATCAGGCGGACCTGAAAGAGAGTATTCTTCAGGAGGCGCATGCTACTCTTTTGTCAGTACATCCTGGGAGTACTAAGATGTACAAGGACATCAAGCAGCATTTCTGGTGGTCAGGTTTGAAGCGGGATGTGGCTGAATTTGTCGCGAAGTGTGAGGTTTGTCAGCAAGTCAAAGCCGAAAATCAGAGACCCGGAGGTCTATTACAGCCGTTACCTATTCCGGAATGGAAGTGGGATAACATCAGTATGGATTTCATCACGGGATTGCCTAAGAGTTCTAAAGGCAATGATGCAATTTGGGTTATAGTCGATCGACTTACCAAGTCCGCTCACTTTTTGGCGATGAAACTCACTGCTTCGATGGACAAGTTGGCTGATATGTATGTTGGTGAGATTGTCCGACTTCATGGCGTTCCTTCGACTATTGTGTCTGATCGAGATGCGCGGTTTACTTCGCATTTCTGGAGGAGTCTTCAGGCAGCTTTGGGTACCAAGACGGATTTCAGCACTGCTTTTCATCCGCAAACCGATGGGCAGACCGAGAGAGTCAATTGTATTCTTGAGGATATGCTGCGGTGTTGTATACTAGACTTTGGAGGCAGTTGGGAAAGGCATTTACCTTTGGTGGAGTTTGCCTACAACAACAGTTTTCAGGCCAGTATTGGGATGGCGCCGTACGAAGCTCTGTATGGCAGGAAGTGCAGGACTCCTGTGTGTTGGTATGAAGTAGGGGAGCGTCAGTTGTTTGGTCCTGAGCTTGTGCAGCTGACTTCTGAGAAGATTGATCTGATCAGGAAAAGGTTGGTGGAAGCTCAGAGCAGGCAGAAAAGCTATGCAGACAATCGGAGAAGGGACCTTGAGTTTGAGGTTGGTGACTTCGTCTTCCTGAAGGTATCACCCAGTAAAGGTGTGGTTCGTTTTGGCAAAGGCGGGAAGTTAGCCCCGAGGTTTATAGGCCCGTATAAGATATTGAAAAGGATCGGGAAAACTGCTTATCGGCTTGAATTACCGGAAGAGTTGTCTCAGGTGCACAATGTCTTTCATGTGTCTATGCTGAGAGGTTATATTCCGGACCCGAGTCATCATTTGCCTGAAGTGCCGGAGGGTTTGCAGTTAGACCTGAATTACATCGAGTCTCCTGTTGAGATTGTTGATCGTCGAGAGAAAGTCTTGAGGAATAAGACGATTCCGATGGTCAAGGTAGTCTGGAGAAACCACTTGGTTGAAGAGGCTACTTGGGAATCTGAGGAGAGGATGTTGAAGGACTATCCTGAGCTTTTTGCTTGATTGTATTTTGTATCTTTTGTTTTTGTTGTGTGTGTTGTATTTTTGTTTTATTTCCTCGCTCTTGATTGTAGTTCCGGGGACGGAACTATTCTAAGGAGGGAGTGCTGTAATACCCTGATTTTTCAATTAATGAGAAATTATTTATTTTGCACGTGTTGTGCACGTGCAATATTTTGTTTGGATTATTTTATCATAATGTGTATAATTATTTAATATATTTTTCTCAAATTATTTTAGTACAAAAAGCCTTCTTTAAAAGCCTTATTTGATTTAACTAAAAAGCTTTCTTAAAAAGCCCAAAAGCATTTTATTTTATTTATTTTTATAAATTATTTTGGCCCAAAAAGAAAGCCCATGAATTAATTAATTTTAATTAAACTTGTCATGTAGAAGACTTTTTTAAACAAAATTATTTTTATACAATTTTAGAATGTACAAATTTGGCCTAGTTGCATGCACGTGCACTACACGTACACGTGCAATGCACACCTTACTTTTGAGGCCGGGTAGCATTCTTTTGGAGGGAAAATTGAATTTTGGTGTGGAGAACATGGGGGTAGTTTCAAGGAGGTGGGTAGTTTTCCTAACTCCTACTTGGATCTAAGCCTTTCATTTTGCAACCACCAAGATGATCTTAGCCCTCCATTCCCCTCATTTTTTTGTATAAATACCCCCCCCCCCCTCATGGCTAACTTTTCATATGCAAAGTGTATTTCTAAGTTATAGTATTATTATTGTGGGAGTTATAAAAGATAAGAGATTGTGTGGGTTGTGTTGCTTGGAGTGGCCGGCATCACCAAGAAGCTTTCGGTGTGGACTTGAAGGAGCTTTCGGCATAGGCTTGGAGGCTTGGAGCTTGAGCGCTTTTGGCTAGGAGGTGGTGCGTTCATCTACAAGGATTCGATTGCTTTTTGTTGTGTTTCTCTCCAATTGAGGTGGGTAAAACATTTTATATTTCTAAAGTAGGTCCATGCTTAGTTTCAACCATTAAAGATGCATGAAAATATTAATAAGAGCCCACTTGGATTGAGTAGTTAATATGTGAATGGTTTGAAATGTAGTGATTAACTTATATGGCTCTAATGTTAAGATTAAATTGTGTGTAGATTGCCCCATGTTTACTAGTGTAAAGTTGTGGTAATGATTAAATTAAATTAAGAGTGTTGTTATTATGATTAGAGACATAATGTACACTTGTTAATTGTGATAGATGGACTTTCATGTTGATATGAATGTGGACTATGGAAAATCATATGTGATTGGTTGAATTAAGAACTAATAACAGTAGATTATCTCCATGAAATTATTTAATAAAAAGACTAGTAGATTGATTGTATGACAATGTCGAAAATGCAATAATGTATTTTAATAAATAATTTTTGGGTCTTGTATGTGAAAAATACATTGCATTAGCACCAAAAAATTATATTATTTTACTGGTATGAACTTTTATGACTGAGGATCTAATCTGGAAGTTTTTTGAAAATTTTATCAAAGTAATAAGAAGCTATGGCTTATTGAATATCGAGTTATTTTTAAAACAGTACGAAAATAATACAAATGGGATTTTATTTGAGTTAGTGACAACCCGAGCCAGTGGCTCAGGTGGTTGGGACCCCGGTTGGCTTCTCTGTGTCGCACGGTTCGAATCCCAGGCCGAACACTTCTTTTTAAAAAATTACCCTAAAAACTATAGCAGCGAACTCAGGGTATAAATATACCCCAGTCGCTCATATGACGTGATCGGCGATCGGCCTAGTGGTCGGAGCCATGTGGTGTCTTGGTGTGGCGCCTGGTTCGATTCTTGCCTTCGGCATATTGGAAAAAATATTTTTTTGGGTGTTTTTGAAGTCCAAAAATTATGAAATAAATATGGTAATTCTCATAAAAATACAAGGAATTTTATAAGAGTGATTTGGGTATTTTTAGAATGAAATACAATATGGTTTGTGAATAAAAGGCATAAATGGAACTTTGGGTATGAGATATACACTTGTGGATTTTATAACTTATAAAGATAGGCTATTATAAAGTAATTGGCATAAGTGCTTGTGGCGTGACATGATTTTAATTATTTTCATTATAAGTATTGTGCAAGATATGAAATATGAAGGTTGAAATGTGATATTATGAAGTTGTATAAATTCATGTATGGTTATGGAATTAAAACCATGATTTATGAAAGAGGAAAAGAAATTGTTGGCTATAAGTAGGAATTGTTTTCATTATGAACTCTTGAATTAAAAGTATTCATCGTGGACTTGTGAATAAAGTGTAATCATGAATTGAAAAAGAATGAGTATCAAACTCGACATGGAAACTGTCAGGAGTTAAAGATTGTGAAATAAAATTTGAAATAGAGTAGCTAAGTCTCCCCGGCACTGAGAAAGATGAAATGAAATGAAATTAGACCAAGGTTGGTCATGTTGAAACAAATGAATAAGTCCGGTTGATGGAGAGGCTAACTCTAGTGATTATTTTGTTCATGATTTTTAAATAAAACTAAGGACTAGTACATAGTGGAGATGTGATGAAAGTAGAAGAAAAACATGAGTATGAGGGCCAACGGATAGCGGTGTGAGAGCGATTCACAGGTTGCCTGCTTGATGCGTCAAGACAGTGCGTGGGCGCTACTCCGGAATTATCGTCCCGGTGGCGACGCTCGTGGGATGTTCGAGTGGCTATGGGTGGTGCCATTGTTCCATGGCGGAGGCTGAATTGTCCATAGGTTGCCTGCTCGATGCGTCGTGACAGTGCATGGGATTCCCCTCCAGGCTGCCTGGACATGGGCTCATAGATCATAGGACATCTAAGACACTACCGTAGTTACGGTAGTAGTTAAGGCATAACGGGGGATTGAACCCTATCAAGATGAAGAACGAATAAGGGCTTGCCCTCGGACCTATGTAGTATGGAATGCATAGAATCCGAACAAGTGTGCATTAGTGTCATGTAACATAATTAACTGCATTAAGGACTAAGTGCACAATCACAACACGACATCAATAGGGTAGTCCCTTTTAGTTTGAAATGTGACAAGTTTGTGTTTGCTAAATATGAAATGTTAAGTTATACTATTTCCGGCAAAGCGAGGACGGCCGTGTATAATGATCGTCGGTTGAATAAACTGACATACCCACAGTCTAACATACAGGTAAATGTTATGCTAAAGATTAAAGAGGATTTGGATGCTTAAAGATTTTATCAAGCTGTTGTACTTGTACTTAATTGTTGTATTTTACTTCCGCTGTGCAAAAGAAAGATGTAATTATGATGTAAACTCTGATGTATGATGAAAAGTTTTAATTTCCCTGTAAAAGTGTGCTAAGAAAGTGAAAAGATCCTGTAGAACATCTCGAATTCAGTGTATTTGGGATTCGGGGCGTTACAGATTCTGCCGACCAGCACCGCAGGCACCTCCGTCCACATCGTGCCATTCGTCGGCCGCCGTTGACGCCGTGCCCCCGCCAGTGATGCCGCCCCCTTGATGTCGTGGCTGATTGTTCAGTGGTTCTCTCTCTTGCTCTGTTGAAGTGTTGTCTCTTTGCTATTGTGTGCTGCTATTTTGTTAGTTCTCTTTTACACATTGTTCACACGTGTTTTATTGTGTGTTCGTGAGATCGTGTTGTTGCAAATTTGTGTTCGTTGCTCCGGGATTCTCATCCCGTTATTCTCGGTATTCAAATTAACCGTCTAACAGGCAAGTCACCGACCACTTGAATTGTTAATTGTATCAAATTTAAGTTTTTTTGAAATTCTTGCAAGTAGATCGTATTCGTTATCATATCGTTGTATTGATTATCTTCGTTGGGTCTATTGAGGGTTTACACGAGCTAACCCCAATATTCTTGACATTGTGCCACTTTTGACTCCAAAGTTTCGAAATTTCATGAGTGCATATAGAATTGGCAATAGGGTTGTTCATATAATCGTCACACAAATAAATTATCGTAGAGACAATTGATAGGTTATATGTTGTTTGATCGATTGATGGTTGATTGATGATAAATTTGTATATGTATGTGTTCTAATTTTATTTATCATATTTTGACACCCATCATACTGATTACACAATTTATTGACTAAAGAATTGATATCCATATAGTCTAATTAATTTATTTTCAAGAAATCTACACAAATCCTATATATTGTTTGCTGACCTATATATTGACTGTTGTTTTTGAACAAGTAAATGATCTTAAAATGAAATACTTTCTGAACACGAATTGTAGCCTTATCTTTCTAGTTTCTAGAACATCTTGAATTTTTGAATTCCGAGTTTTGTAGCCAAAGTTATGCCCGTTTGACTACAGCTATGTTTTTACCTTCAGATTTTCAGATTCTCGTATCTCCCATGCTTAAACAGTAAAAAGGCTAATCAAATGATAAAAATTTAATCTAAAAATTTTCAGACTGTTGCTTAACATGTTTAGGAGTCCAGAAAATATTTTTTTATGAATTTAATATTGACTTTTTGCTGATTCTAAAATTAAAACAATAAGATGTCAAATTTCTACCTGAACATAAAATCTGTAAAGAACATTGTGTCTGACCTAGCTACTGTTATCAGAATTTGAACTTTAAATGTGCATTGGAACCGTGTGGAAGTCTAATTACTAGAATTTCTGACGGATTCAATTTTTGGTTTCTAAAACAGCGGAAAACTGCATTTTTGTACAGACTGCACTTGCTGTCCAGAATTTTAGATTCCACTTTTTAATAGATTAATTATTCCTATATCGTATATTGCATGAATTGATGTATGTATGTTGCATTGCATAATCCTAATGAGTTACTGTCATCATTCTAATTGTCCTATTTCATTTTATCATTCTATTGTTCCCCTATTGTAACTACGGTTCACCTCATATCCCAAATTGCATATTGTATTGTTGCATTGATAACTAATTAACAAGCCGGGGTTTAAGGGTTGACTTTTAGTAGTGGACAATATAGGGACTGTACTCAGAGGAGGGACCCGTGTTTCCCTATTTATTAGTCTATTGGTCTATTGGTCATATCGATCATCGATTAATTGTAGATTACTGACTACAGTATCTCGATTGATTCGGTCATCGGTTATTATTGAATATCGTTGCCGAGTACATGAACTATAGAATCTACCACTATAGTCTAAAGCGACATTGATTGTATGCATCAAACCTGTAGTATGGGATGCAGTAGTACATGCATTAGTTATGATTAAAATGAATAATAGACTTAAGGATTGACACAATACCGACATTGCATATTGTTCCTCATTGTTTCTATTGATATCGAAAATTGGCTAAGTATTAACGTTATTGATCATTAATTACTGTTATCGAATATTACATCATTGTTTATAGCCAATTGCACTGATTATCATGATTGTCCCATGTTATTGATTCCTATTGATCCATTGATTTTATTTTTACACCGTTATTCCATTGGTCCCTACTTTCTCTACTTGCTGTCCATGACTTGCTCTAAGGATAATTTTTCTCTTCTTTTTAGATGAAGTGTTCACAGGTAATGAAGGTGAATTGCCTGGTGGATTGGAGAACAAAGATTCTGAAGATCTAATGTTTTCCAGTTGCTTATTATTTTATTGAGCTATTGTTATTTTATTGTAATGGGCTTATGTCCCGAAAATTGCTATTTATTTCTAGACGTTGGATTATTATTATTGTATTTGGATTTTTTTATTGCTTCATTCCAAGTATTATTATTCATGAGCTTATTATTATTGCCTGCGCAATTGTTCTGTATTGGTTATATTGTTGAGTTGATCAGTTAAACAGCTTATGGGTGACGTTAGTCATTCGCTGAGTCAATGTTATGTACTCGTATTCCGTATTTTTGGAAAGCGGAGCGTGACAATTATGTAGGGTTTTTAGTAATTCATTTCTTCAAATTAAGTGTATTGTGTGGCTCCTAATAGAATTTTGTTGTGTGTTGCAAAAATTTATACATGTATTTATTATTCATTTCTTGAAATTTGATTATATATTTCTATTTTCTAATAGGTATGGAGAGTGGGGAAGGCTTCTCACAACTTGGTGACATTTTCTTGTTGGTACAAGAAGGTGATTTTACACTCATAGTTGACGAGCATCTAATACCAAAGCAGGGTATGACATTTGATACCCTTGAATAAGCAAAACATTTTCGTTTGATATGGGGGTAAATATTCAATTCGGTTTGATATTTGTGTTTTCTATTCAGTTACTTTGTTGTATTTATTTGAACTAGTTGGCATGGCACCCCAATGCAGCCCTAGTTAGAAACAAGTTCTGAGCCTACTATTTTTCCTTCTTTAAAATTGTTGAATGAATTCTTGCTGTGTTAAGCCCCCCAATGTGATTTTCCCCCTTATTTGAACACAGAAGAGGAGAATGAAGCAGCATTTTGCTCCATGAATTGTAACCGCAGCTCTAGGAAGCAGCTCCAGGTCGCAGTAGCTGCTCCAGGTCGCAGTAGCTGCTCCAGGCAGAAGTAGTAGCTTCAGGCAGTGGCGTGTGAGAACTTGACCGCATGAATGTTAATAAAAGGGTTGTATATTTTCTAATTCTTGAATTTGATGAATATATGAAAATTGTAAGAAGGTTGTTAATAACATTGGTGTCTACATAACTTGTACATACACCCTTCAAGCAAATTTTGTAATTCAGATGACTAAACTATTAATTTTAGAGAATTTTCTATATGTAAATTAATATCTTTTTGACTGAATGTGAGTGAAAGCCAAAGAAATTAATGCACAGTGACAAATATACTTTCCTTTCATCAGTTAAATTATCAGTTGCTTCACATTATTTCTCAAACTTAGCAACTATTGTATCAGTTTCTATCAATATTTATTTATGCTTTGTAACCACTGTGTTCATTTTCTTGTATTTTTGTATATATTTGTCTTTCCTGAGTATTTGTTTTGATTGTACTCTTTTGTCCATTCTGAACCGTGTAATCATTTCTTCGTTCCTAATAAACTATTTTTATTGTCGTCGTTCCAGTATTGTGATTTTCAATTTAAATTCTTTTGTCAATTATTAATATCTGGATGATTTTGTTTGATTCTAAATCATATATTTCATGGAGTCATTATTTATATTTGTTTCTACCCTATTGGATCTGATTTCTAACCCAGCCTACCCTATTTAAACCCTATTCCTCTTCTTATCGAATCTAGACCCGAATCCTCTACCCTAAACTCTATAATTTACCCAGTTGGAACCTAAACCCGCTAAACCTGCTACCCTATACCTTCTTTTACCCAGTCTCCCTCAAATCTCTCCCTCACGCTCTCCCTATCTGCGTAACTAGAAGATTACTCTCCCATCAATCCCATGATCTTCTCTTTGGTTATTCAAATCCTAAATTACCAAAACTCCATTATAATCATAACCAAATTTGTTCTCTCATTCTCCCTACATTGAATATTCCCTAAACAACAATTTTCTCTCTCTCTCTCACCTATACTCCCCCTCTCTCCCTCTTCACTATGCCCGCCGACTGGATCCTATCGCCGCCCCCGACCGTCGACCAGTCACCCTCGTGAGCATCTCGACGTCGCACCACCCCGACCACCCATCAATGCCTAACCATGCTTCCGTTCCTCTTCTCGAAGCCCGTTCAACCCGCAACCCCTCATCCCACCGTCCTTTCGCCACGCCGCCACCACCGTTGTGTATTGCCATCCTGCAAGCCACTTTTTATTCGTGAGTCATTGTGTTCGTGCTTGTGTGCCGGGATCCATTTCCGTTATTCTATTCTCGTCGAATTCATCGTCTTCATTGAGGCAAGTAACTTGTATGTTATTTTTGTTCTTCATACAAGTACAAATACCGCACGTAGTCTTGCTTTCATTTTGTGTTCGTCCTCATGATAATTCCTTGATAATCTTGATCCGTTTCCATCAATTCTTTGTCATGATCAATCACAACAAGTTTTAACTCACACACACACTACACGAAAATAAATTAGATCTAGATAGATTCTTGATGTGTATATACTTGTTCGTGATCCATTGTATGTTGTGGATTTTTGTTACAATATTGATGTGCTATATGTGTTATCTCATTGTGGACTTGTTAATACCCAGGCCATGATTGATCTAAATGTTCAACATATCATGGTTTGCATCATACTCTAATTTGGATCTATTGTAGATGAGTTGTTTGATAAAATGCATGAAAGAAATTTCTTTTTGCTGCTGCCCTAATTTGGTACAGCAATTTAGACCCTATTAAAGTCAGTAAAATAAATTAATTTGTGAATATGATTCGTAGGCCTCTGTGTCTGTTTTTCAGAACATTCGACCCTTTTCATGTTTATAAACAAAACTTTGCAATTTCTGACTTACCATGAAT
The DNA here is from genome assembly GCA_017893485.1 of Hemerocallis citrina. Taxonomy (NCBI): domain Eukaryota; kingdom Viridiplantae; phylum Streptophyta; class Magnoliopsida; order Asparagales; family Asphodelaceae; genus Hemerocallis; species Hemerocallis citrina. Next base: position 55,396,936 of record CM030362.1, on the reverse strand, counting down.
TCTGTATAAAATGCTGTTTTGAATCCTGTTGCTGTAGTTGTTATATGGCTTGTGTATATGAGTTGAATTTGGCAGAGAGTCTAGTTTCTATAATTTCTTACGGATCTAGATTTGTATTCCTATAGCAACGGAAATCTCAGTTTTTGTGCAGCAATGTCTTGCTGTCCAGAATTGAAAGTCTCGTTGTTGTAACTATTACAGGTTGTTTCGTCATCCGTTTATGTTTGCTATCCAACATGAACTTGTTACTTGTTTCTTGTCATATTTTTCTTGCCCTATTTGTGCACGTCTATGTCTGCTTCAATAATAATAATAAGTAATAAAGTCGGGGTTAAGGGAAAGATCTAGTAGTGGAAAATATAGAAATGTGTACTTAAAAGGGGGTCCGTGTTTTCCACCTATTACATGATTACAAGATATATGATTCTGATTACCCGTTTACATGATTACCTGACTACATACTTCCCTATGAAAAGGTGTACTCAAAAGGCGCCCCGTGTTTTCCACCTGTTTACCCAACTACATACATCCCTATAGTAGGGTGTACTCGGAGGGGACCCGTAGGTCCTACCTGAAACATGATTACCTGTTATATGATTACATGGTACATGATCCTAATTACCTGTTTACATGATACCTGAGTACACGGCCCTATATAATCCACTACGAAATCTAAACGCAACTTGTTTGAATGTAGCAACCATGTGGTAAAATTTGGGACGTATGAAGTGCTACCTAGATAAGATTAAGTACAAGACTTGAGAATAACATGATCACTTGCACATTCTTGTTACCTGTACATGCTACCTGACACCTGTTACATGTTTACTTGCTTGCATTCTACTTGAAACCTGTTACATGTTACCTGCACCCTGTTATCTTATCATGTTACTTGATTCTGTTTCTTGGTTTAAGAGTTAGTTGCTCTACTTTACTGTCACACTCCTTCCATATTTTATTCAGTACTTATTTCTTATTGCTACTCTATATCTTATTTATCTGTCTATGTGCTTTGTTGCTTGTACTACTTACGGCCCGTAACTTGCACTAACGGGTGTATTGTTTCCAATTTCTCTTTTCTTGCAAATTGATAAATTTTCAGATTTTGGTGATTAGCTGCCTGAAGGAGTGAGTGGCCAAGTGTTCTAGGTTTGGCTAGAGTTCCTGCTTGAATAATTTTTCTGTTTTGAATTATTTGTATTTATTGCTACTTGGAACTTGTATTAGGCCTTTTTGTCCCAACACTTATTACTTGTTATTTCTAGTTTTGGTTTATTTGAGAATTTAGTATTTTGTTTCAAGTAAATCTGTTTATTTAGAAATTTGTTTCATGCATACGTGGATGATTATTTCCTGTTTATTTCTTATTTAATCATGTGTATTTTTGGAACGATCCTTACCACTGTTTTAAGTTTTCTCCGATACGGTCGAAATTTTGGCCGATATTTCGTTTTGGCTAGCTTGCCGATACGAAATCACATATTTTACACTCTATATCATTTTGGACCGAAATGTATAGATTTCGGCCAAATTTGCTGAAATATTAGCCGAAATATTGCCAAAATATTGGCCGAAATTAGCGAAATATCAGCCGAAATAGACACAAATATTATTGTGAATAAATAAAAAAATTTATTTTTACTTTTTACATTTATGTCTTTCAATATAAGACCTTAAGCTAAGATAATGTGAGGATTTCGTCTCACTATTGTTCGTGTATATGCAAAGTCAAGTAAGTTTATTAACTAATACATTTTTTCTAATCAATGCAAATTTAATTTTGTTATATACTTATATTACACTCTCTTTTATATTATGAGCAACGCTCCAATGCAAACCATTGAAGCCGTTGTTGGGGAACAACGACTTCAGGATTAATATGACCTAAGCCGTTGTTCCCAACAATAGCTTATGTTATAACATAAGCCGTTGTTGGACTCCAACAACGGCTTATGTTTATAACCTAAGTCGTTGTTTCCAACAGCGGCTTCAATGGTTTGCATACCACCCATTTGCAATGGAGCATTGCTCTTATATTATTGTTATATTCTACGAAAATTTACCATAATTGATTCATGTCATTAATTATATTATACAGTATTTTATATGATAAATGACATGTATGACATATAATATCTTATTTAGTAACCAAGTTTTTTTTATATTGAGTATAGGAAATGAACATCCAATATGATCACATTTCCTCGAGATCTCCTCCGATATCAATGATCCGAGACGAAACACACCTTGCCGAGACGAGTCCGAAATCCAAAATTTAAAACCATGATCCTTACAGCTCATGAATGGTGAAAACCATTCGCTGGACTTTGTCGCGTACCGTATTCCGTATTCCTTTTTGGGAAGCGGGGCGTGACATGCTTATCAGCAGACAACAGATCACTAGTTCTCTCATAAATTAATTACATTCATTATCACCAATTAACTTTCTTCTATCGGTTGCTTTTAAGCTCCTTATATAACCCCTTCAATTTTCTCTGTTGTTCAAAAAACACTTATGCCACTCACAACCGATGTTCACTCAAGCGAGCAGTCGTAAGTGATTGACTACATAAACTTCAGGTCTCCTCCTGATGATGCATGGTATGCTGCTAGGATAAAGATTAAGAACGACACAACCTTAAGAGTCAGCTATTGTGACTTCTCGGAGGACCCTGACGAGATCTATGATGCACATCATTTTGAGGACTTGAGGACTTGAAAGCTCTTCAAGAACCTAACTCTCAATCACAATCCAAATCACATATTCATACAACAAAATTTCATTCATTCAATCACAATACAAACCATTTATTCAAATTTTACTCAAAAACATATGAAGAGATACAAAATTGATGTATATCTAACACTACTAGTACTGCTACAACTTCTTCTGCTACATTTTTGTAGCTTCAGATGTACCTCCTACTTCAGGGGAAGCTTCTTTTGCTGCTTCTGCTCCTTTTATTCTCGGTATACTACGACTTCTTATACTTCTTCATGTACTTTCTCTTCTACTGCTGAAATTTTAAAAAAACAACACAACACTAGGATTATGTTCTCATTGTAGTCATTGTTGCTGCATGAATTGTAACATCTTAATTCATGTTGCAATTTTTGAAATGGTAGTATGTTCATAAAACAATTTTTTAAATGATAGTAGGCTCAGAACACATCAGTTCAACAAAAGATTCAAAATGTTCAGTTCTTCAAGGTGAACTTTAGACCTCCTCTCGTGAGCACGATCCCGTAGCTGTCTGACTTTTATCGTGACCTTGATGAAGATCTGATGGTTCTCCTTCTCCCGCTCTCTCCCTTAATGTGATGGGGGTAAAATAGTCATTTCACCCCCATCAGACATACACCCTCCCATCTCCTTCTGTCCTTCATTTTCTTTCTCCTCCTATCCCGTTCCAATCCCAAAATCAAAAAAGAGAAAAAAAAATCCTAGCTACTTCTCCAACGTGATCTTCCCCAAATCGGAATCTAAATCTCTTCCCCAAATCGAAATCGACCAAACCCTCTTCCCTGATGCCCCCTAATGCTCCTACCCTTAAACTCTCCTTTCTCCCGCTCTTGGATTTCCCCCTAAATCGAAACCCTAGCTGCACATCTCCGACCACAACCACCAAAATCCCTCTCACTTCAAGTAGCTCTGAAACATGATCCCATCTCCACCTTCCCGCAAACCCAATCTTCGAAACCCACTATTCTGCCAACCACCCAACTTTCCCCAAATCGTATGAGGCTCGGATTTGAGTTCTGCCATTTGGTAGTATAATACTGGAGAAAAGTGTTTGATTCTCATTTTTTTCAATTTGTTGCATTCTTTACGTTGGTTGCATCAGTAGGAAATGATGAGTTTCATAAGATAGTATTGCTGCGTTATTATATGATACTAAGTTGCTATAATTTGATAGAATTGAGTAATGATTCTTTGGTCTCTGTTAATTTGCTGCATTTGCTATACTTTGCTCTCTGTTAATTTGGTGTTGTTGCAGCATTTGCTATGTATTTGCTCTATGTTAATTTACTGTTGTTCTTGCATTTGCTATATGTTGCTCTTTGTTAATTTTGCAATTGAATGAGGGAACACGAAGGAGATAATGAGAGGGTTTATGTTCTGCTTTAGTTAAAATACCCATTTAAACAAACTAGTCGGCATTGCATTAATATGCATCCCACGTGAGTGATGCTTGAATTGTTGAGCAATTTGCAGCATTTTTTAATTTGGAAATACAGATGCTTGTCTACTTCTCTGTTGCATGAAGATTTTGAATCTTTTGCTGAACTGATGTGTTCTGAGCCTACTATCATTTAAAAAATTATTTTCTGAGCCTACTACCATTTCAAAAATTGCAACATGAATTAAGATGTTACAATTCATGCAGCAACAATGACTACAGTGAGTAGCAATAGCTGACTCTTAAGGTTGTTTCATTCTCAATCTTTATCCTAGCAGCATACCATGCATCATCAGGAGGAGACCTGATGTCTATCCAGTCAATCACTTGCAACTGCTCGCTTGAGTGAACATCAATTGTGAGTGGCACACGTATTTTTTGAACAACAGAGAAAATTAAAGGGGTTATTTAAGGAGCTTAAAAACAACCGATAGAAGAAAATTAATTGGTAATGATGCATGTAATTAATTTATGAGAGAACTAGTGATCTGCTGTATGCCGATAAGCATGCAGAAATTTTGATAGAAACTGATACAATAGTTGCTAAGTTGGAGTAATAATGTGAAGCAACTGATAATTTAACTGATGAAAGGAAAGTATATTGGTCACTGTGCATTAATTTCTTTGACTTTCACTCACTTTCAGTCAAAAAAAAATTAATTTACATATAGAAAATCCTCGGAAATTAATAGTTTAGTAATCTTAATTACAAAATTTGCTTGAAGGGTGTCTGTACAAGTTATGTAGACACCAATGTTAATAACAACCTTCTTATAATTTTCATGTATGCATCAAATTCAAGAATTCAACAATATGGAATCCTTTTCTTAACATTCATGCGGTCAAGTTCTCACACGCTACTGCCTGGAGCTGCTACTGCTGCTTGGAGCAGCTACTACGACCTGGAGCTGCTTCCTGGAGCTACGGTTATAATTCATGGAGCAAAATGCTGCTTTACTCTCCTCTTCTGTGTTCAAATAAGGGGAAGATCACATTAGGGGGCTTAGCACAACAAGAATTATCTCAACAATTTTAAAAAAGGAAAAATTGTAGGCTTAGAACTTGTTTCTAACAAGGGCTGCATTGGGGTGCCATGCCAACTAATACAAATAAATACAACAAAGTAACTGAACATCAAACACAAATATCAAACCAAATTTATTCATTTACCCCCATATTAAACGAAAATGTTCTCCTTATTCAAGGGTATCAAATATCATACCTAGCTATGGTATTAGAGACTCATCAACTGTGGGTATAAAATCACCTTCTTGTATCGAAAAAAATTGTTACCGAGTTGTGAGCAGCCTTCCCCACTCTCCATATCTATTAGAAAATAGAAATATATAATCAAATTTCATGAAATGAATCATAAATACATGTATAAATTTTTGCATCATACAACAAAATTCTATTAGGAGCCGCACAATACACTTAATTTGAAGAAATGAATTACTAAAATCCCTACATAATAATTCATTAAGATGGAGACCAGTTAAGAAAAATTACAACAATTATAAGCAACTACATTATTTAAAAAATTCAAAAATTCAAGAATTAATTTCTTCTTTTTTTTTGAATGACAACAGTTATAAATACCTGCACATACGTTATTTTCAGAATTTCAGTAAATTATATTCAGCTACATTCTACTACATTACTTCAAGAAATTAGGGTTCTAATCAAAGAGGAAAATCAATAGAAAAAAAACAAATATACCCGAGATCGTCGGGAGATGGTGCTACATCTGGAGCTAGATTTTCCTAGGAGAAAAGTGGAAGCGAGCGAACAGTGGCGAAGGGGGAGCAAGGGGATTCGGAGCTAGGGTTTCTTCGGATTCCAAAGTTGTAAGATTTCGATTTCGGGAGCAAGCAACGGAGAAGGGGAAGAAAGGTAGAGGGTTTCGAGGAGGTATAGGGTTTGGATTTGGGGATTAGGGTTCCGATTTGGGGCGATGAGATTTGGAAAAATCGATTTTGATTTTGAATTGAGGATTAGGTTCTCGATTTGGGCTAGAGGGTTTGGTTGATTTCGATTTGGGAAGAGATTTCGATTTCGATTTGGGGAAGATCACGTCTGAGAAGTAGCTAGTATTTTTTTCTCTTTTCGATTTTGGTATTGGAACAGGATAAGAGGAGACAGAAAATGAAGAAGAGAAGGAAATGAGAGGGTGTATGTCTGATGGGGGTGAAATGACTATTTTACCCCCATCACATTAAGGGAGAGAGCGGGAAAAAGGAAAGCCATTAGATCTTCATCAAGATCACAATGAAGATTAGACGGCTACGGGATCGTGTATGTCTAATGGGGGTGAAATGACTATTTTACCCCCATCACATTAAGGGAGAGAGGGGGAAAAGGAAAGCCATCAGATCTTCATCAAGATCACGATGAAGATTAGACGGCTACAGGATCGTGCGCGCACGAAAAGGGTGCGCAACTGAAGATGTCTATATATATATATGGGTAAAAGGGATATGAACAACTTGCTCATTTAGTAAATGAGCAATTGATTTTGTGGCATGCATGTGATACATTGGACAACTAACCATTTTAAGGCTTTTCCAATCACATGTATGTCACAACATCAATTGCTTATTTACTAAATGAGCAAGTTGCTCATACCGCTTTTTTCCTATATATATATATATATATATATATATATATATATATATATATATATATATATATATATATATGGGTAAAAGGGATATGAGCAACTTGCTCATTTAATAAATGAGCAAGTGATGAGGTGGCATGCATGTGATACATTAAGTATCTAACCACTTTTAGGATTTTCCAATCACATGCATGCCACCTCATCACTTGCTCATTTACTAAATGAGCAAGTTGCTCATATCCCTTTTACCCTATATATATATATATTAAGGAACGTGTAATTTGTAATTTTTCCATTGGTAATTGGGTTTAATCTTTTATTGTGAGATGAAGAAATTTTGACTTTGTAATTTTGAACTAATGCAATAAATAAAGATTGGCAATTTCTCATACTAAATTATTATGTGTCGAACTTGTGTAGTTTATGTTGTCTCTTATTTTTGAACGGCTAGGTGAGGTTCTTAATTCAGTATAATATAATAGCTCTCTGGATTCTAAATCCAAATTTCTCGCTCACAAACAAATAGGCTGAACATTAAATTTTAGTAGCAATTCCTCTCCTATCTTAGTTCAAGCGGTTCCGAATAACCTGTTACCAGTTTTCCATGAAAAGACTCACAATTTTGGCGAAATCAAAATTTTTGGAGTCTGCTTTGTATTTAGGCTTGAGCAGTTCTCTAGAATTTTTTTATTGCAATAATATTCGATAGTGTGCCCACGCCTTTCCGGATGGAGGGAACATAAAGTGTTCTTTTTTTTTCTCTTTTTTTTTCTTTTTTTGGATAATTAACGGTGGATCAAAGCTCCGCGCGTTTCATTAAAAAAAAACAAAACATCAAACAAAAAAAGAAGGATTATGACGTTCATGAAACCCAACAAGCTGGATCATGGAACTTATACTCCCCAACCAACAAACAAATAATACAACAAAATCTAATCATACTTGTCATCGACCTAGCCAAAATAAGTTTCTCGTGCCAACTGAGTCTGACCTGAATAGGTCAAACATTGAGCTCATTCTCTCATCCCCTTTCTTGTACAATGTTTGTCATCGCCGCCACTTGTAAGCACAACTGTCATTGACCCCAACGATAACACAAACGCCAACTTCAAGCTCCTTAACATAAGAGACATTGCAGGCACTCACTTGAGGCCTTGTTCTCATTCCCTAGCTTCATTACCATTGAAAGTCACCGCCACCCCACAACAGGAGTTGTCTTCGCCCCCGACGGTACCATAAATGCCACATCCAAGTCTATAGATACATGAGAAACCATAGGCATCCCTCCAATATGACCTGAATGGGTCAATATTTAGTCATGCTCTCAATACCTAGCTTGTCCACCTTCTACTGTTACACACAATCGCAACTTGCCGTCACACCAATGGTAACAAGAACATCATCTCCAAGCTCACTAATATGAAAGAACCCCTAGGAACTCACTCAATTCAACCCGAATAGGTCAAATTGAAACTCTTTCTCTCATCACAAAGCTTGTCCATCAGTCTTCGTCACCTCCAACCTCAAACGCAAAGGTCGTCCCCTCCAATGGTAACACATACGCCACCTCCAAGCTCACTGACACGAGAGATCCCAGGCACCCACTCAATTTAACATGAATAGGTCAAAATTGAGCCCAAACTTTGAACTTGCTTGATCACCGTCGCCCTACAAAAAATATGATTAGTTTTCTTGATTTTTATAAATCTTTTTCTTTGAACAAGCATGTTAAGATTATGTCTTGTATACTCGTGGTTCAGATTAGAAGAAGATACGATGAATCACAGAGGTCAAAGCAGTCGAAGAGAGTAGAAGTGAAAAAGCAGTTGTTGGCAAAGTGACAGGTCGACCGTCCAAGGTTGTGGTCGACCGCACACCCGATCGACCTTAGTACAGGTTTTTTTCGAGTGGGACATTCGACCGCACTTGTGGTGTAGTCAACCGACCGCGGCTGTAATGTTATTTTGGGTCTCGATTTGTTAGATCGTTTCAACCTAATCTTCCCTCTAAGTCAGATCGTGCGACTCCTATTCAGTTACTTCTTCTACAGGATATATCGGATGACTGAGAATCAAAGACTAACCTAGGGTTCTCTCTATTATTCTTCTATATATTATTGTAGCCTCCAAAATGAGAGGCAAGTACTTTATTGACATTATTTTCTCCATTACAAAGAGATGCTTGAGAGAGATAGTTCTTGGTGAATGGATTTAATTCCTTGTATTGAGTGAATCATTAACCCCTTGTAATATCTTCTAGTTGAATATTATTTCTCCCTATATTTCCCATCCGAATTAAGAGAAAGCTAATCGGGATAAATCCTCATTGTGTTTTTGTTGAATTGATCGGACTATTTGCTTGGTTATTCAATTAACTCATCGCATCTAGTTCGCCATCCTCATTGCTCTAATTATTTTTGCTGCGCCATCGGGGTGTTCGTAGACACTCCATCCAAACAAAGTTGTATCAGAGCTTCAGGTTACCGAGTCCCTTGGTTAAAATGACATGTCACAGTCTGTTGAAGATCAAACAGTTCGATGGAAAGATCATCTTCAATCTTTAGAAAATAGACATGTATGATGTCATATTTCAAAAAACGTCTGCAGCTAGCCATCAAGAAGAAGGAAAAAAATCATATATGAAGGAGGATGTTTTGGATGATATTTGTGAAAGAACTGTAAGTCTAGTCCGACTATCATTGGAGGACGAGGTCAAGTGCCGATTTCTTGATGAAACTGGTGCGGCAAGTTTGGGGAAAAAATTCATAGCTGACTACTCGGGTTCGTCGTTATTAGATCGGATGCATTGGAAGAGAAAGTTATTTCGTTTTTCAATGAAGAAAAGTACCGATCTTCAAGATCACATCACAGAGTTCAACAAGATGTTATCTGAACTATAAACGATCAACGCAGATGTGAGTAAAGAATTTAATGCTTTCAATTTGATATATTTATTGTTGGATTCTACGAGCATTTGATCACTACCATGGCACACGGTAAATCTGCCAAGATGAGTATTACAGTAAATGGTGTAATCAAAGCATTAAAGGAAAATCAACTTAGGAAGGAGGCTCAGAAATCATTGTCTACTCCAAGTTGTCTAGCAGTGAAAGGTCCTTCAACTGGAAGAAAAAGTGATTTGCAATAGGATTCAATCCGTTGCCAATATTGCAAGAGGTCAAGGCATATTAAGAATGACTGTTGGAAATTGTAGAATTAGAAAAGCGCCAGGGAGGTCAATTCCACCGCAAATGTGGTTCACCATTCTGAATCAAGTGATTTTTTTCTTCTTGTTTTAAATTCTTTAGAAGTGGATTCCAGTTGGTTTCTTCATTCAGGGATTCTTCTCATATTTGCTCCGAGAGGGAGTTGCTTTCTACTTATAAGTTTACTACAAGGCGTTGTATGAGAACGAGAATTGGAGAGACTTGTGAAGTAATAGGTGAGGAGACAATTGAGTTGAAGATGTCAGGTCTAAACATATTCACTCTAAGGAAAGTCTTGCAAATTTTTCTGCTTAAACAGAATATGATTTCCTTAGGAACTCTTGAAGCACGGGGTTGTAAGTACACAGCTCAGTGTGGAGTTCTATTTGTTTTTCATGGTTGTCATAAGGTGATTAGAGGCATAAGAGTTGTTGAGACAAGCCAACGTATTCTTTACAAACTTTGGGGGATCCGAAATACTTATGCAAGTGTTAATACTTTTCCTATTATTTCCTCAAGTTCATCTAGTTTGCCGCAACTAGTATTATCGAAGCTAGACTACAACGTTCGAATATCGTTGAGATATGGAGAGTGCCTCGATGTAGGTTGAGTTTGTGTAGAGGTTGGCAACTCCGTGATAACACATACTGAGATGTGCCCTTGAGAGGGTATATTGATCGGTGAAATTGGATAGAAGATTTGTTCAACTAATAGAAGAAACTATTGTTTCAAGTATTATTCGCAAGTGGAGTTTAGTAGAGTTTAAAGATGGGTAATCACATCATGTTGATAGCACTCGTATGCAATCCAAGGTGAAAGTGTGTTAGGATTATGTTTTATATACTTGTGGTTCAGATTAGAATAAGATACGATGAAGTACGGATTTCGAAGCAGTCGAAGAGAGTAGAAGTGAAAAACAACGATTTTCAGCTATACAATTTTGTAACATTTCAATGGATGGGCAAATAAATTTTGAATGACTTGATTTTACATATTTAGACTAATTTAGATGTTTAGATCAATGTGAATGGTTCGGATCGTCGATACGAAGGCGGGAAGGCCGAGTGCATACGAAGACCTAGTGCACAACGGAACATTACTCATATAGAGAAATATATATATATATATATATATATAGGGGTCGGTTCGGGTGAGAACCAACCCTGGGGTGAGAACCTAAGGGCCTATCCCAGCCATTCATCTGTGTAATCTTAACGGTCAAGATTTTTTAAAATTAAACAATAAGATTAATTAATTTTTGCATTAAGATGTCAATCCCTTTAATTAAGGGATGGGGACCGCGTAATAAAAGGAATAATTATAAATTGCCTTTTTTTGTGTGCGACGGTTAAGGCAAATTTAAACAAACTGGAGAGAGAAATAATTTATTCCCGTAAAATATTGGAGAAGATTTTGTTTCCCAAATTAATAGCAACTGCAGAATCATTCACCATTTCGTTCCTTACAGTTACTGTTTATTACAGTTGCTATTTATAATTATTACAGTTGCTATTTACGCGGTCATAACAAAATAGCAACTGCTGTATAATTATTACAGTTGCTATTTTGTTTTGAGTTTCTATGCAATTGCTATTTTTGAATTGAAAATATTTATTCCCAAATTAATAGCAACTGCAGAATCATTCACCATTTCGTTCCATACAGTTACTGTTTATTACAGTTGCTATTTATAATTATTACAGTTGCTGCTTAAGTGGTCAGGTATTGCTGTATAATTATTTCAGTTGCTATTTATAGTTATTACAGTTGCTATTTATAGTTATTACAGTTGCTATTTATAGTTATTACAGATGCAGTTACTGTTTATTACAGTTACTATTTATAATTATTACAGTTGCTGTTTAAGTTCGAAATAAACAACATAAGTTTCTCTGTAGTTGCTATGCAGTTGCTAATTAATTGCTATGCAGTTGCTATTTACTTGAAATATTGAGTTTCTAATTAATTGCTATGCAGTTGCTATGCAATTGCTAATTAATTGCTATGCAGTTGCTATTTTGATTTGAGTTTCTATGCAGTTGCTATTTTTGAATTGAAAATATTTATTCCCAAATTAATAGCAACTGCAGAATCATTCACCATTTCGTTCCATACAGTTACTGTTTATTACAGTTGCTATTTATAATTATTAAAGTTGCTGTTTAAGTGGTCAGGTATTGCTGTATAATTATTTCAGTTGCTATTTATAGTTATTACAGTTGCTATTTAAAATTAAAGTAATGATGATGTAGGTTTGTAAATATCAAAAATATTCTTATTGTGGAATACAATTTGCAGTCATAATGATCATGAAAATAAATAAACCAATCACAACGTGTAAAATTGAGTTTCAAGGGCCAAGATTTCTTAATTATGTTCAAAATGAGTCTATATCGATTCTGCAGTTACTATCAATTGCTATTAATTATTACGCGGTCCCCATCCCTTAATTAAAGGGATTATGCGGTCTCCATCCCTTAATTAAAGGGATTGACATCTTAATGCAGAAATTAATTAAACTTATTGTTTAATTTTAAAAAATCTTGACCGTTAAGATTACACAGATGAATGGCTAGGATAGGCCCTTAGGTTCTCACCCCAGAGAATGGTTCTCACCTGAACCTTTCTATATATATATATATATATATATATATATAGGGAAAGCTTCGGTTGTGCACTCCTCTAGTGCACACGGCGTGTGCACTAGGCCTTCGGGGGTTCATATCGATGATCCGAACCGTTCACATTGATCTACTCATCTAAATTAGTCTAAATATATAAAATCAAATCATCTGAAATTCATTTACCCATCCATCATGTGACTATAAAAAATAATGATTTTCAGCCATATAATTTTGTAACACTTCAATGGATGGGTAAATGAATTTCAAATGATTTGATTTTACATATTTAGACTAATTTAGATGTGTAGATCAATGTGAACAGTTCGGATCGTCGATATGAACGCCCGAAGGCCTAGTGCACACGCCGGTAGTGCACAACTGAAGCTTTCCCTATATATATATATATATATATATATATATATATATAATGATTTTTAGCCATATAATTTTGTAACACTTTAATGGATGGGTAAATGAATTTCAAATGATTTGATTTTTCATATTTAGACTAATTTAGATGTGTAGATCAATGTGAATAGTTCGGATCGTCGATATGAACGCCCGAAGGCCTAGTGCACACGCCGGTAGTGCACAACTGAAGCTTTCCTTATATATATATATATATATATATATATATATATATATATATATATATATATATATATATATATATAAATGTTCCAGTATATATACAGAAAGAGTGCCCTGGCCAGTTTTTAATCATAAGTGCTTGTGTCATGCAAAGGATCGATGGAGTCAATTAGTAATAATGTTTTTTTTTTTGAGGTAAAAGGTGGAATAGCACTACCCTGTTTCATTAATAAGAAATTAACAAAACAACTCCCGGCGTACCGGGAGAAATACAAAAGGTACAATGCAGGAAATAAAACATAATCCCCCAACAAAACCCTGGGTGGTGGGTCTAATCATCCATACCGCATACAACCAAAGTACAGAGGGTCGATACAAGATACAAAGAAGCGTAGACTGCGGTCAGTGAAAATCCGAGGAAACTGGACGGTGTCCGCCCCTCAGTCCAGAGTCGGCCCTAACTCTACCTCCTCATCATCAAACTCCTCCACCCGGAAAACTCTGGCGATCCTCCCTCTCGCTCCTGTGGTAGCAGTTGTAGCCCAAAAGGAAATAAGATGCATGATATGAGTATGGTTACCAGAAATACTATTACATGAATTACGAAAATAAAAATTATTTCTGTCTAGCCATAACACCCATGTAGTTGCCGCAATGGCAATATACCACGCATCCTTCATTTCGTGGCGAATCGAGGCGAATTTGGGACCAATCCACAGATCCTCATATTCACTAGGGTAGTCATCTGTACCTAAGGCTCGTAGGACCTCTACCATTATTGCCTTACTCCTTGGGCAATGAATAAAAAGGTGATTCAGATTTTCCGCATGCATGTTGCAGAATCCACAGTTGGTCGCTATTTGGGGTTGTCTTTTGGCAAGGTTCTTTCTGGTGAGGATTGCATTATTGAGCACTAGCCAGAGGAAGATCCTGAATTTAAGGGGGTTTTTTGCCTTCCACAACACCTGCGCCCAGCCTGTCCTGCATCCTCGATAGTGGATTCGATAATACAGCGATCTAATCGTGAAAGCTCCCTTGGACTCAAGTGCCCAGCGCATCTGATCTGGGCCTTAAGTGCACCTCACACCTGTCCGAGTAATATGTGCTTGAAATTCAAGCAGTTGCTGGTGTAATTCTGGTGTTAGAGTTCCTCGGAACGATGGTTTCCAATTGCCCCTCTTCCAAGTCTCGGCCACAGAAATATTTGGTCGATTCGGTTTCTCGTACAGCTTCGGGAAGGTTTCCTTAAGGGTATGGGCACCACACCATTTGTCCCACCAAAATCTGGTGGACCGTCCATTACCGATAGTCGAAGTAACAGCTGAGTTGAACGGTCCGCTTGCTTTGGTAATACCTTTCCAAAATCGAGAAACTCTAGCCCCAACTCAGAAGCCTAGATTTCTCATACCTTTTCCCCGCAGGTATGGTTGAATGTAATCCTGCCATCCTTCCCCCACCACCACTTCCCCGAGAGGGCTAGGTTCATATCTCTAAGGTCGATGATGCCTAGCCCTCCGTGCTTCTTCTTCATGCAAGCGATACTCCATTTGATTAGGTGGTATCCTCCCCTATTCGAGTCTGTCCCTTTCCAAAGGAATTTTTTTTGAATTCGGTCTATCCTTTGGATTACCCACTTAGGAAGCTCAAAAAACAACATGTAATAAATGGGCAAATTAGACAACACAGAGTTGATGAGCACCACTCTACCATCGATGGAGAGCGACTTTCCTTTCCAAACTGATAACCTGTCCTCCACCCTGTCTATAATAGGTAGCCAGTCTGCCTTAGTGAGCTTCCCTGGCTTGAGTGGAAGCCCTAAATATTTGATTGGGAACTCATCTATCACACATTTAAGAATGGTCGCATGGTCCCGAGCCTCTACATCGGAGAGGGCAATTGGAATCAACGCACTTTTGTGGAAATTAATCCTGAGACCTGACCAGGCTTCAAAGCAGTAGAGGGCCCCTTTAAAGCAGACTATCTCTGACCTATTTCCGTTTCCAAAGAGTAGGGTGTCATCAGCATACTGAAGAATCGTGCACCCTTGGTTAGATTGACTGCTAGCCACGGGTGCAATCCAGCCTTTTCTCCTACAGTTATCTAGCATGCCCCTCAGTACATCTGAAACAATGGTGAATAGTAGCAGAGACAGCGGGTCCCCCTGCCGAAGCCCCCTCTTACATGGAAACGGTGGACCCGACCTTCCATTCACCGAGATTGCCATTTTACTGGTGTATAAACACTGTTTGAACCACCTAATCCATTTATCCCCGAAGCCTCTCCCTCTGAGAGCTTCCAGCAAGCAGTCCCAGTCGACCGAGTCGTATGCTTTCTCGAAGTCTATTTTGAGGAGGAAATTCTTAGACAGGCTCGTATGGCAGTAGTGAATGACTTGTTCTGCAGTAGCCACACAATCCAGGATACATTTGCCCTTGATGAAACCAGTCTGGATTTTGGAAATTAAACTGTCCATTATGTTTCCCAGGAGGATGGCCAAGACCTTAGTGATGATCTTGGCCGAGCAGTTTATCAGGCTGATCGGTCTAAAATCCCCCACCCTCGAAGATTCTGTTTTCTTAGGGATCAGCATTACTTCCGTGAAGTTAAACATGCCCAATCTGAGATTGTTGTGGAAGAATTCATCCATCAATGCCATAATGTTTGCTTTTATTTCTTCCCAGAACACCTTGAAAAATAGTATTGGGAAACCATCTGGTCCGGGCGACTTGTCTGCTCCCATTTGCTTGATGGCATTTTCCACTTCTGTCATCGAGAAGGGTGCCTCCAAGTTAGAGAGCGATTGCGCTGACTCATTCTGACTGCCCTGCCAGAAGTCTTCCCTGAGTAGGACCCTGAAACCATTCTTCATCCCAAAGAGGCCCTTGTAGTAATCTAGAAAGGTCTGGTAAATCACAGTTTCGTCTTGCGAAGTTCCCGAGTCCGTTTGGATTGACAAGATTAGGTTGGATCTGTGCCTTGCACATGCTATTTGGTGGAAGTAGGCCATGTTCGCATCTCCCTCTTTGAGCAACGAAAGCCTCGACCTTTGTTGCCATTTGATCTCCTCCAGCTTATAAAGATTGGCAATATTTTCTCCGAGGGCTAGCAGCCTGTTTCTTTCGTCTTGTGAAAGGACCCTCATTTCTTCCAGTCTTTCTAACTCATCAATGCCTTCCAAAAATAAGTCTTTTGCACGCCATATGGTCAAAAATCTAGTTTGGTTCCACCTACGCAGCCGTTTTCTCAATCTGCGTAGTTTCTCACACCATCGAACCTACGCAGTCGTTTTCTCAATCTGCGTAGTTTCTCACACCATCGGGATGCTGCATCCGTACCCGTGGTTGGGAGCGCCCAGCTTTCCATCACCATATGGTGAAAACCTTGGATTTCGAGCCAGGCCTTCTCAAATTTGAACTTCCTAGGTCTTGGAGATCCCTGTACCCCGACATTAAGAAGGACTGGGGTGTGATCTGAAGTGGGCCTGGGGATAGATTTAGCACTTGCTAGAGGAAATTTGGCCTCCCAATCCATTGATACCAGAATCCTATCTAGTTTAGCCATAATCGGGGTAGCTTGCATGTTGGATCACGTAAATAGTCTATCATTAATTGGGATATCGATTAGTTCTAGTTCCGTGATCACCCTATTAAACTCTTCTCTGTGCCTGTCGCTGGACCCTCTTTCCTTGTGCTCAAAAGTAAATCTGGTGATATTGAAGTCCCCCCCAACAATCCAAGTGCCCGACTAATGTTGTCTAATACCGATTAGCTCTAGCCAAAAGGCTTCTCGCTCTGAAGCTACGTTCGGCCCATAGACGACTGTGATTGTCTGCATCCAATCATCTGATCGTCGTTTAAGCCGGACAGTAAGGAAAAACATACTGCGGTACTCCTCGGAACAGGTGAAGACATTCGGATTGAACCCAATGGCAATCCCTTCCGAAGCTCCTGCAGATGGGCGCATCACCCATTCCTTGATCCTGTTGCCCCCTACTCTTTTGAGCTTAAACCCATTCGCGAGTTTGGTCTCCTGTAACCCTACAACATCTGTCTTGGAGCTCTTAATAATGTCCCTAACCATATCTCTCTTCCCCCTATCCCCTAGCCCCCTAACATCTCAGAATAGTGTATTCATTGAGCGACTGTGTTTAGGTTGATCGTGGATGGGGGTTAGGGTTCATCTACCCCGACCTCCCTCGAGTCAGAGTAAGAACGTGAGTCTATCTGAGAGTTCGTCTTAGCCCGAGCAATTTCCCATCCCCTAATTTTGTTGAGCAGCAGAGCATTACGCTCTTTATCACAAACTTCTAAACCACAAATATGAGCGAGGTAAAAAACTTCTGAATCAGACATGGAATTTAAAACAGAAGCTAAAAAACTTCTCGTACCTCCATCATCGAATTTTGTCGCTTTGGCTGCCGCCGCAACCTCCAGGTAGTCATCCAGGGACTCCGCATGAGCCCTCTTAGGCGACCGCAGTACCCTGAACCCAACCGTTCTGCGAGGCACTCTGCTATCCAAGTCAGGTGCCGTATCTGGGAAGGTGGATAAGACCAACTCTGGTGAAATCTGACTCTGAGTATCAGCCACAAACTCCAGGTCCTCATACTCCTCATCCGTAAATGAGAACTTTTCGTCTAAGTTTAAGCATTCTGCTAAGTCCTCATCACTGTATGTCTGCTGAGTCACCAGTTGTAAAGCAATCTCTTTCATCACGGACTCCTCAATGAGCCCGCCGGTTGATAGTGATTCTGCCGCGGACCCCTCAATGGGCCCACTTTTGTACCCCTCGGTTACCATAAACAGTAATTTGGACCCCTCTTCGGGCCCACTAACTTCTATATAAGAGTTTCCCATTGTAACTTCACTTTGAGAACCCCCGGCTCACAATAAGAGACTCCTCCTCCGCGAGACACTTTAACGCTTGTCTCGACTTTATCACCCACCGACTGCATTAGTGGGGCGCGTGTCCTTCCATCCGCACTCAGCTCGCCACGTGTCTCAATGGGACAGGTTGGCGGAACGGTCGAGGCGACAGTCTTGGAATTCAGAGGGGTATTGAATGGGAGCACGTCTTCTTTTCTTCTGTCTTCTTTTCCTCTTTCATCTCTATTTTCTTTACCCACTCTCACTTCCTCTACAGCTTGATCTATGGCTTTCTTCAGATCTAAGGTTGGCTTCTTCCTCAAAGGGGAAAGTTCCACTCTTGTCTCACTACCCACTTCCACCCACTCTTGCACCGGAGCGCTGCGCGTACGACAGTCGTTTGCACAGTCTGTCTCCACAGCCCTTTTGCCCTTGTTGGCGAGCAGGTCTTTGCTTGTCTTCACCCCCAAAGTAGACCCTGTGTTCTGGGGTTCTTTATCCACCGCTTCTCCTTTTCTCTTTTCTGGCGACTTACTGCGCTTTGGTACCCACTCCCTGGCTACAAGCGCAGCTTTGCATACCAACTCCTGACCCAAAGCAGGGTCCTTTCTTCCTTTTGGAGGGGGCAACCCTGCTCTTTTCCAGTGCCTGTGTCCTCTATGAGGCGTAGGGTTCCGTTTTGGGGCTTCTTTTGCATCTCTTTTCGGTGAATTGGTAATAATGTTGCCTTAGATGGTTATATAGATGTGTGCTTGGGTTGCGTCATGTGATGCTGCGAGATGCACCCTGCACACTTAATTGTAATGTGTGTTATACTGTGTAATTCTTAATTATAAATAATTATTGGGTGTCGGTTTCCGATGGTTTGCACAATAATTAACCTAATTTACTATACTATTTTTATACTACAATGAAAAAATTGCACATCTCTGCAAAAAAATTAACAAGTACGAATTGTATTTGTTTTTTAAAAGTAGCTAGTATGATAAAATTAGCACAATGTGCATAACTGCCATTATCCTAACTAGATTTTGTGGTTACATTTTCTCATGTGAAATGCATGCAGATCAGGAATGGGAGATGGGTGTTGTTTTCTTTGATAAGGAATTTGGTTTGAAAGGTCAAATTACATGTGATGATAAATTGAAAAGACAAGAATATACATACTTCCTAGAATAGATCATTTGAATTTGTTTTTCCTTCGGTTTTTTTTTTTCAGAAGCCACACAAGTTAAAAATTTTCTTTCTTGATATTCTTGCATAAAGGCTCTATTTGGTTCAAAGGATTAGAGAGAAAGAGAGGGAAGGGAAGAGATTTTAATCATATTTTCTGTTTGGTTCGAGAATAGAATGAAAGAGGAGGGGAGGAAAAATAATTATGTTCTTGTTTGGTTCACAATTGGAGAAAATGAATTTTATAATTAAATTACTTTTATACCCTTTTATGTTTTAGAAGAGTCTATTCATTACTGTTTCTAATTCTAACTTGGTATTTTTATTGTACTTCTTGTTAACCTAACATAGAAAAATAATACATGCACGACTATAAGCAAATACAATTAGTCCTAATAAAAATGTTTATTAGGACTAATTGTAAATAGATAAAAAATTATATTAAATCTTTGCTTGTTATTTAAAATATAAAAAATTGAAGTAAATTAAAATTGTATATAACAAATTTGTTATTGTATAAAACAAATTTGTAGAAAATCTTTATTTCTAATTACAAATTGTAAAACTTGTATAAGTTGAAATCATATGAATAATATATCATTATTTTTGGCAATTTCACTCTTTCAATCTTATTATTATTATTATTATTACAATTTTTATGTTTATTATTAAAATTACATTTTCTTTTTTTTTAAGTTTAAAAAAAAAAGTTAACTCTAGCCGGGCCAACCTGCCACCCGACCCGACCCGGGTTGGACCCGAAAGGGTTCACTGGTTGGGCGGGTCGCAAATTTACGCCACCGACCCGGCCCGTTTAACCCCACGACCTGACTCAAACTCGTCCAAGTTGGGTGCAAACCCACGCGGGTTCGACCCGACCCGGCCCGCATGACCCATTTGCCAACCCTAGATATGAGGCACAAGAAGTGGCTGCCTCAGACTTAAAAATTTTTGGGTACCAACTTTTTTCTTTTTTTGATGTACGTAACTCCAATTATGAACAAAACTCTAGATACACATCCTAATCCTTTTAGTCTGCCTAAAGAGATATTATTTTCTTAGGATATCTAAACATCCAATGCAATTAAATATTTTTCTAGGATATCTAAATGTCCAGTCGCTGTCAAAACTCAAAAATCTCTCCTTCTGGCCTTCCGTTGCTGTGGTTGTTTTCCATCTCCTCCATGATTCTACTTTTCTCGGCTTTCCGTTGCTGTCAATCCCTCTGTCATGTCATTGTTGAGCGCTCTCTCTCTCTCTCTATATATATATATATATATGTGTGTGTGTGTGTGCGCGCGCGCATGTGTGTGTTTCTTAGAGGTAGTTAAACAAGTTATAATTTTATTATTGAATCTCTAGATGATTGGGGCATTAGGGTTTAGAGTAGTAGATGACATCATATATACTAGCTATTTGCATGCGTGCGATGCACGCCCTAATAATTTTTTTCTTTTTCAAATCAAACATCAGAAATTACAAAACAACATGGCATTAATTTTATAAAATTTCTACAAAAACAAAAAATCAAATACTTACTGGACATCTTGTTCAGACTCAAACGACTCAGAGCTGTACTTCACCATCCATCAAGTCTGTGTTCTTGCTACAAATGAATAAATTAACCCAATTAGAAACAAAACCCAATAATTTTCCCTATAAAAAACCCATGAATTTCCCCAATAATTTCCCCTATAAATAATCCGGATAGATATATAGGCAGCATCTGACATTTGAAAGGCCATGAGTAAACAAATTCAAGATCCAGTTAATATACAAATAAAAGGCAGCATCAAACCTTTCTAACCAAAAGTCAAATAAAAAAAAAGTAAAACCAAATCAAGATCCAGTTAATATATAAAATGACGACGCAGATTTTCAACGCGAGAACACGAATCGTAAAGAATACCTGCTTGTTGTAGATGTTGAAGTAGATGTTGAAGAGATATCACAACCCAAATAGCGCACCGAGCTGCAGCGTCTGGAGCAAGCCGCCGCCGCTCTTCTCGGCGGTGATCTCGCCTGAGCTATCTCCGACCACAGATCTGACGGCCACCTCGCGATCCGACGGCTGAGTTCGAGGGGAGCGGCCGATGCCATGGATTGAGATCGGCTTAGATTTGAACGGCGAAGAGGATAATGACAATGACAGCGGCGGTGATGACGATGAGAAGGAGGCGGAGATTGGGGATGTATGGTTAGGGTTTGCCGGTTGATATCTGGAAGGGGTTCGGGGGTTCGGAGGTTGAGGAGGGGAGTCGAAGGGGAGAGGGCGTACGCCGCGCTCTGCATTTTTCGCGGTGGTCGCGCGACGCGAGAGATGAGGAGAAAGAGAGGCGGTGGGGATTTTGAGAGAGGGAGAGGAATCGACCCCGTGGTGGGGGGGGGGGGTGTTGAGATAGAGAGAGTTTGATTTGAGTAAGAGAGAGATTGAAGTAAATGTGAAGTGGAAATTACGCTTGTGCCCTCTGATTGTTTAGAAAACAGGAGCAAACATTGACAGAATTAACCCTATATTTTTTTTAGCTTTTTATGTTTATGGAGACATGATAGTAAAAAGTCGTCAAAATGAAACTTTGCTTGATAATAGTATAGATAGATTTCTTATTTTATTTTTTCAACGATTACCAAATTTGATATCTCATATCTGTAAATATGATTGCATTAAGAAAATTTGATATCTCATATCTGTAAATATGATTGCATACTTAATTAGTAATTATTGGTGTAAATATTCAATACTTTTATTGTTTGAACGATTTGTTCTGTTTCTTTGTATGTACTGTATTTAATACTCATATATTTATTAGAGCATTAAGTTGCTTTGTTTTATGTGTCTTGATTGATTTGTTACTTGTTATGTGTCTAGATCTGTATATTCAATACTCTTGTATATGGAGTATATTCAATACTTTCATTGTTTTCATTGTTTTGTTGTCCGGCCTTTGATTTGTTATGTTTCTTTTTTACCATATTTAAGCATACAAATCTTTTATGTGGCTGTGTGATGCCTTCACGGAATCGTTTGGTGGCCTAAGAAAATTTTCGTTTCTTTTTTATTATTATCATTATAAATTAACCCAAATATTATCAGCTTTTTTTTTATCGTATTGGTCTGGAACATATACATGAATAAAAGAAATACTATGTATATTAACTACTACTAATAGACCAAAGTGATAATTACTCACTTTGAGTTGGAACATATTAATCAATACCCCAGAAACAACTACTACTAATATACCAAATTACTAGCTATGAATCCTATGATGAACGTTTTACTTTTTTGCTTTATTATTATTGATTATTAAGCGTGCCTGAATGAACATGGCTTGCTCGTTTACTTCACTACTGTAAACTTATATTGTCTTTTATTTTCCTACCATGAAACAGCAAACATGATAGTAAAGTAAAATATTTAAAAACCGGAGCTTGGGAACTGAAAAACCTACCTATCTTGGATTTCATTCGAAAATTCTGTCTTTTTTTAAAGAATAACTATTGATTTTTTTGTTGGAAAAAGAATGTTTAGTTTGTTTTTTTTTTTTCTTTGTTTGGCATTTGACCGTAGCCACACTTTAGGAAGAAAGAAAAGTTTTCACCATCCAAAATTAATTCGTTTAAGACCAAAATTAAGCCTGTGACATCTTACTTGTCATGTTACTTGCACTACAAGTGCTTTGTGTAGAAAAAAAATAATCCAGATGTTTCTTAAAAATAATGTAAAAAACTTAAACGACTTATTAACATTTTGAAGAGTACCAAACTTATAGATCTACTAAACTGAATACATAAAATTTGGCAAGGGGAGTAAGTGTACAGAATTATCAGGATATGGATGAATATGAGACAAAGAAACAACAATTTTAAAGCAATTTTGCAAGATGTATAATGTTCCATTCTTATAACTAACTAAATTTGACTACATTGCAATCTTTTACCTTGAGATGTGATACTGATAAGACATCATTTGTTTAAGAATTGAGAAATGTATATAGGAGATCGATTCGTTTAGGGCTGTAAATCGGACCGGACGGGACCAAGCAGTCATATGCTCAAGCTCGGACTAAAATTCTACTCGGACGGAGTTATGTCCGACTCGGTCTAGGTCGGAAAAAAATTTTATAGTCCGGACTCGGTTCGGTAAAGCATCGGACCGCAGTAATACTCGGACGGACTTATATCGGCTCGAGCTCAGTAAAACATCGACCTAATAATTTGTTCAAATTCGGTTCGTATAACAGTTCGGACGGTCCGACGGTCCACGGTCGGACAATTTCTCGAGCCGGACTCGGACGGACGACGGACCGTCCTGTTCATTTTACACCCCTAATTTCGCTGCCAGATGGTGGGAATTTCGATGAGAAAAGAGTAAAATTATTCAACACAATATATAGGTTTAGCTCTATTGTCGCCTCAACTATTGGCAAATAAGAATTTCGGATGGAGGGAGAGAACAAGATATTGAGATGGGCAAAATTGAAATTTGATGTAAATACTTATATTTTATAAGTATGTTCAAATGTTAGTCTTACGAACTGTCGCTTCTTTTGTCGAAACTTAATGCAAGTATGCAACTAAAGAACATAAAGATATAGAGAAGTAGAAAATGTTAATGAAAATGGACAGTGGGAATGCATATATAATATATCCAATATCTCTAAAATCTATGATTAGGCCCCCATGCCATTCTAAATTCATCTAGTCAAACTCTTTTTATTCGGGGCCTCAATTTAGGCAAACTTGGACTAGTTATCTGATGGGCTTAAGTGGGCCGTTGTTAAGGAACCGTGTATGGCACACACCTGACGTTGTGGTCTATGTTCGGTTTAGGATATGTTCAGAGATCAGCAGAACCTCACTGAGATTCCAAGTTGGAATCGGTATAAGTTGTTCATGCTCTTTTGCCAATTAATCACTTTGTTTACTTGGCGAGATAACACTGTCATGATCACTTGACACTTACATCTTCCTCCAGCTCTTTTTATCAAACTCAGCTTGATGTTGGTCTGAGCTCTACGAGGGGTTGGTGAGGGGTTTACCCCTCCTCAACCTGATTGAATAGGAAGAATTGGGCGAAGGACCGGTCCCGCCGGCGAGAGGAGCTACCAATGATACGCCTAATGAAGAGGTCCATCGACACAGCATGTGAGGCATCGCTTTTCTTCTCAAACATCGTCGAGGAAGGATAGACAGCACAATAGAAGTCCGTTAAGAAGGCAGTGGCGCTCATTGTTGCTGGTCACGATACATTGTTATAGCAGCTGTAGTTGTTGATACCCATATTTTGGGTATTTGGCAAATAGAAAATGAGAAAATGAGAAAATGAGTTTGTGCTACAGTCGTCGAAATCCAAATTTTGACTTTTTTGGGCAATTAAATCATCAAGACGAAAGATTATTTATAGTCCATCTTTTTCGAAAAAAAAATAATTAAAATTTAATTGCAACAGACGAATAATGATTCATCGCCCCTTAAAAAAAATACAATTTTTTAAAAAAAATTGACTGGACGGGAAATGATTTCTCGTCCGTCAATTTAAATTATTTTTTTTATTGAGGGATGAAGGAACATCTCATGTCCCTTAATTTTTTGGGATTTATTTTGTGGGACAGGTAATGATTTCTCGTCCGACGATTTATTTACAAAAAAAAATTAGGGACGGGAAATCATTACGCATCTGATAGGGTAAAATAAAATAAAAACCATCCGACGAAAGATTATCTTTCGTCCGATTGAACAGACGAAAAATCATCTTTCGTTGGCTATATTTTCCAAATAGCTATTTCGTCTGCCAAATTTGGCAAACTACTGTTCCCCTACAACCCATTTTTCGGGTTTATAGCCAACGACTGCAGCACATAAATTTCATTTTTTGAAAATTTTGGCAGAATAGCCAACCACTACATATGCTCTTACTTAGGGGTGGGCATCGGTCGGTATCCGACCTAATATGGACCATTCACCACCAATCCAAAGAAGATCGGTTTTTTAATTTTCTCATCCGCAACCAATCCGAACCTTAATTGGATCGGTTTCCATCCAAACCGATTAAGCTCGGTTTGGATTGGATTGGATGGTCGGTTTGGTATGCTACTTTTCACCTTCAACATTATTCATAATTTTGTTGAAATTCAAAAGATCAACTTCAATCAAACTTAAAAAACAACCTGCTATTTGTTATATAGAAATGAATTTAAAATGAAGATTCATAAAACCACAAGTTGTTAATAAATTTTGCACTAATTGTTTGAGATTATGACGTTTAAATGGGTGAGATAAACTACTTTTTCACTTGCATACTTCTGTAATCTTAGTTTATTATCATAAAAGAAATATTAAATAACCATAGCTAATTGAATTTCAGGTACAATAAAAAAAGATTTAGATTACAATTTCTACGTGACTTGATTAAAGTAACTACTAAATGTTACATCAACTTTATAATTCTATTAAGTTGGGCCACACTGTAAATCAAGCATTTCTCAACAACATAACACACATGATTATGGAAAATCAGAATATAGGTAGAACAATTGCTCGGTTTGTATTAAAAAAATTAAAGAAGACTGTTTGTATCTCCAAGAAAATGAGAAATGACTATTTTTATATTCAAAAAATTAAAGGAGAACTATATTTTTTATGGACTTATACATAGAGGTATGGTCGGTTCAGTTTCATCGGTTATTTAAAAGCCCAATCCAACAATCGAACCGGTCCAGTTGGTTATTGAAGATCAAGAACCGAGCCAATCCAAATCCCCAATTGGTTCGGTTAAAAATTGGTCGGTTCGAATTGGATTGGTTTGGATTGATCGGTTCGGATAGCCACCCGAATCTGGTTCATCTGTTTTTAGAAAAAGTACATATGTGATCATTGTTTGCCATTCATGGGAGGTCATTATCTTCCTCAATAAATAGACTAATTGTTATTTCTGTTATTATTATTTAATGTTGTGTACTAGTTTACTATATACTACTCTACTATATAGTAAGATTTAAGATAAGAAGGAATTTATTCAGGGAAGAGGTTCCAACACAACATTCAACATATGCCATAACTCTTGTTGTTGGCTATATATTTATGACATTTTCCCCTTACTATACTCTATTAATTTGCTTTTATGTTTTTGAAGTAGTAGTAGTATACATTGCCAATAATAAATGATGACTCAACTGACGTACACATTATGTATAGAATTTATGCCCAAGGTTAGATAATTAGATATTGTAGTTTGCAGTTTGAGTAATGCTTTAACTACTACCAATTTCACTACCATTTTCTTCACTATTTTAGGTGATATATTTTTGTTGGAGAATTCTCCCGCTTATTGTATCTTTTTCTACCGATTGAAGTGTCCCACCTAAGATAGTGAAGAAAAATGTAACGAAATTGATAGTGGATATAGCATTACTCTTGTAGTTTATCAATACTATTAAATTTCGGGGGAGGGGGGCACAATTTTAATATACCTCGAGGCCACAGTTGGTCATACGTACGTACCAATGCCAGTTTAAATAAATGCTGCTATTAAAAGTAGCTCGTCTACATAATTCAATGCTTTCTATGAGCATTTTTAGTTTTAACTTCTCATAAATAAATTCAATTTTTCCCCCCAAAACTTTCTAAATTTGATAAAGTCATTACCCTCTCTTTTTGTGGATGTAGAAACTATCATCCTCTTTCTTCTTATTCTCCAATCTCCTGTTTAAAGACTGGAATAGCTCAATTTGAGTTGTTTTAGGTTTTATATATTTGAATACAAATGTAAAAGTTTCAAGTTTCTCCACAGTTCACTGGTTTTGGTTTGACTTGAAAATTTCAACAGGTACTAAGTTTCAAATTCGAATTAGGATTCTATCTAAGAGTCCAAGCATATATTTTAACATTTATATAACAAAACATTAAGAAAAGCTATCAAGTGTCTTTTCTTCATTAGTAAAAAAATCAATAATCTAAATCTAAGCTCCCAAAACACATTTTCCTCCCCCCCTCCTCTCTCTCTCTCTTTCTCGTAAAACAACTCTTTTATTTATTTAATTATTTCTCTCTCTCTCTCTCTCTCTCTCAGACTCTGACTCTGACCCTCTTTCTCATTTTCTCTCTATTTACTCAGAAATTTAGATATTCAGATTTTTTTTTTGATGTAAGCGGATAGAGTCAAACGACTCCAGCCCGATCAAAAAATATATTAATAAAGCGGTAAAAACTATACAAGACGATAATAAGGGGTTTCACAAGAAGTAAAACAAACGTCAGCCGACAAAAAACGCTGACTACAAATAAATACAGGAGATGAGCATAAACTAGGGACTATACAACGGGATGAAATAAATAAAAAAGCAGAAGAGACGGGCTGGTCGGGGAATGAAAACGCGACAAAACACCATCAGCGCGAGCAGCCATCGGGGAAGGAATCAGAGGAGCTTGCTCCCAGCCGGACTAGGATCGTGATCCGAACACATTTTAGGTTTGTAAATTTTTAAATTTTTTATGTTTTTTTATTGCTCATGTTACATTGAAAGAAAATATCAAATATCTCCTCAATAGTTAAATTTCATCATTTTACACCCTCAAAGTTCTAAGAAGTTTGAATTTATACCCTCATTTATAATTATTTTTTAACATATACTAATGGAAACATGAAATTTTATTTACAACTAATTATTGTCATACTATTCAAATTTAAACTACATAATTATTGTTTTACTGTTTACAAGGTTATCATATGTTATATCGTTCCGAAGACGAGTTGTAGACATGCCCACGGGCAAATCTACTCTACTAATATTTTAAGGTTTGTCTCAAATTTGTCAAGAGTCCGAAGGAATAATTTTTTGATTATTGAATTATTGCTTTGATATTTATTCTAAATTCGTCAAAACACCCATTTCAACAATCTCCAGTAATCTGAAGTGTTTTCGTACTCCAACAAAACATCCATTTCACAGACTAAGGCAGTGCCTTAGTCTGTTGCTTGTGTTTTTGTAGTCTGAAGTGCTCTCCCCTATGGTCTGTGTTGTGGTGGTTCCGGAGGTCGTCGCTCAGTTGTAGCTGAGGGTGCTTCTGCCCTTTAGTAGGATGGCTGCTGGGCAGTTTGTACCTGAGCTCTGCTTTCGGTGGTTTGGTCTTAGAGGTGGGTACTGTTTGGTTTTGGTGGTCTTAATTTACTTCAAGTGGCGGGTCTTTGTGTCTTTGACTCCTGTCTTTTGCTGGATTCTGCCGATAGGTCGTCGGATCCCGTGAGAACTCACCGTTCTTGTGGACGCCCCTCTTCTCCTATCTTGCTACCAGGCCGTTGTCCCCTCTTTTCGCTCCGCTCGTTGCTTGTCTCTTCATTGCCCGAAACTTACCCATCGCGGAATTGTATTGGGGTTTTGTATTAGTTATGGGGTTCTGTATTCGATTGCTCGATGCTCTGTATTTTGTTGTGTCTCGTTGCATTTTCTTTCGTTTTCTGTTTCTGTTTTACATCTTCTAAAATTTTCTTTCCAAAATGTTTTTCTTCCCTTGTATTAATCCCTTTTTAATAAAGCGCGGGTGGAGTCCAACGACTTCATCCGCATACTCAAAAAAAAAATCTCCAGTAATTTTATTCCTGCATTGACTATCATTGTTGTGAGAATCATCAAAGCATCGACTAATGGTTGGATCAACTTTCAGTATTTTTTAATCAAAAAAATTGATTTTAAAAAAAACTTTCAGTACTTGATAGGATCTAGGGGTGGCATTAGGGCCCGGCTAGCCCGGGACCGACCCGACCTACCCCGCTCGGTCTTGGACCCGGCCCGCCCAAAATGGGGCTAAACTGGGGCCAACCCGTCAAAAATTGACAGGCGAGTCCGGTTTAGCAAAATCCAAAAAAAAATCCGTCTACGGCCCGGCTCGGTTAAACCAGGGACTGGGTTGAACCGGTCCGCGAGCCGACCATTGGAATTTCTGTTTTTTTCTTCAGAATTTTATTTTTAAATATTGTGTTTGTGTAATTACTAAAATACCCTCTAACGGATCTATACTAGCTAGTTTATGGGGTTATATTGGGAAATTCAAATAAATCCATAATCTATATATATATCATCATTTCATTCAATTCTCTTCACAAATTCACTCAACTCTCTCTACTATCTCTCAACTCTCTCAACAAATCAACAACAATCAACAACAATCAACAACATTCAACTACTTTCTTGATTTGATCAACATCAACAACATCAACAACATCCAACAACAATCAACAACAACAACAACACTACAAGCTCTCATCTCTCTCTATCTTCATTCTTCAATCTACATTCTACAATCATACGGTATTTTTGTATTTATATCATATTTAGAATTAACATAGTTGTTTGTTCTCATTTATTTTTCTTAATTAGATTGGGTTCTGTTGTACTTCTTCTTCTTCTTCTTCTTCTTCATCTTCTTCTTCTTCTTAGATATTTTTTTTATTTGGTAAACATACAATAGTTATTTCAATTAATTGTTGTTGTTTGTTGAAAAATTTCTTTTTTTTTTAAATTTTTTTTATTAACATGCACTGGTTTATAGTATTTCTTTTGTAGAATCATTTTATATAACATACACTAGTAGAATCATTTTATATAACATACACTAGTTTATCTATCTTTACTTGTTTTATATAATTTATTTTAAAACATACACTAGAATTAAATTTTTGAACATACACTAGAAATAATTTTTTAACATTCCAAACATACATAAACCAGTCTAAATGGCATCTAATCGTTCACGTGGTAGACATAGTACCCAAGATTCCACTAGTAATAGCATTCCTTCCATTCCAACTCCATATGTAGAGAGTGAAGAAACACTTATGAATTATGATAGTATTCCAAATTTTCATAAAATACACACGGATCAAGTAGAAGTAGAAGACTTAGAAACACAACCATCGGAACAAGACCCTTCTCAATCCCGTAATATAAGATGAAAGACTTCTGAAGTAAACAAATATTGTGACTATGTCCCTTCACAAAATAATAAGAGTGTAGGACTAAAAATTTGTAAGATGTGACAAATTCCCTATAAGTTTAAAATAAGATCGGAAACAGGTACACTTCAATGTAACTTAAATAAATATCAACCCGAAATATGACAATCCCACACAACAAAAAATACACTCTAAGACCGGTCAAATAGATAGTCATAGCAACGATCAAGATATCGTTCGTAGAGAAATGACTAAGTTAGTAATTAGAAATGAATTACCTTATTCATTTTGTGAAAATAGGAATGTAGAGACTTTTGCACAAACCGCATTAAATCCCCATTATAAAAAAAATTGCGACAAATGTAGTTAAAAGTGATTGTAAATTAGTTTACAATGAGGCTAAGAATTTTTTAGTTGCAATACTGACATCACTAAACACTTGAATTTCTTTGACATCGGATGGGTGGGTATGAGTAGGGTTGGAAAACGGGTCGACCGGGCAGGGTCGGATCGAACCCATCTGGGTTGGAACACGAGTAGGGCAAGTTCGGGTCGAGTTCGAATGTTAACTGGGTCGGGTTGGTTTTGTAAAATGTCGACCCGCCCAACCCATGAACCCATTCGGGTCCAACCCGGGTCGGGTCGGGTCAATTCACGTGTTGGCCCAGCTATTTAAAATATTTTTAAATTATTTTTTAACTTCAAAAAATAAAAAATTGTACATTTTATATTAAATGGGTGTGAACAACAAAATTAATTGCTCACTAGCTATTTATAGCCCACTACTCAATTAGTTCACCCCACTCTAGCTATTTATAGTCAACACTATCTTCTCACTTCTCTCATCTCACCAATGTGGAACTAAATATATTTGGATTTTAAACTTTGAAAATTTTTAGTCCTACATTGATGTGATGAGAGATGTGAGGATGTGGAGTTGGATATAAATAGCTAGGGTGGGGGTTGTCTAATTGAGTAGTGGATAGTAATCAATTAATTTTGATTTCCACACTTATTTTTCTAAAATTTTGATAAATTTTAGAGTATATCTATATACTAGGTATGCCCGTGGGACGTGCCTACAGCACGTATTCGGGACTGCATGTAAATTTAGTTAGAGTTATTTGATTGGGTGAACTGCATATAAATTTCTTAAAAAATTAAAATATTTTGACGAATAATTGTTAAAGAGGTACAAAAAAGGTGGGTGTAAACAAATACACCCACCTTTCTAATACAATCAACTACTCTATACATGCCTCCTCAAAAATTATATTGCTTCCTAATAGTTTTATAATACGACGTCTTTAAAATGTTTCATACGGCACGTTATCGCGACGTCTTAACTTTCTTTAAAATGTTTAGTAAATATTTCGACAGTATTATTTAAAATTTTACAGGCAGGATTGTAGTAAAAATTTCGATAGAATCTCTCATGAAATATTATTCCTTTGAGAGCAATTCCTTAACATCATAGACAGTAAAATTGAATCCTCCATAACCCAATCCAAGCCACATTACACAGACATAATATATATTAGGCTCTGGGAAAAGAAAAACTTCATATGACTAAAGATATAGTTTGGAATCATAATAGATTTTAGGAAATTTTCTGAAAATTTCGACAGAACCTCCCTTAAAATATTAGCCATTTTACAGAAATTCCTTACGGAATTCTGCTCACAATTAAAAATTTATCATCACAGTCAAGAAATATAAATCCTCCCCAGGCCAATCCAAGCAACATCACACAGACATTATATATATAGGGCTCTGGGAAGAAAAAATCTTCATATGACTAAGATACAAAATAAAAACCAAGATATCGTTTGAAAACATAATAGATTTTAGAAAATTTAGTAAAAATTTTGACAGAACCTCCCCTAAAATATTAGCCCTTTTACAGAAAATTCCTTAAGGAATTCTGCTAACAATTAAATATATAACATCACAGGCAATAAATATCAATCCTCCCCAGGCTCAACCGAGCAACATCACACAGGCATTATATATATAAGGCTCTGGGGGAAAAAATTAGAATATAATGCAAGATACAAAATAAAAACCAAAAATTCGTTTGAAAACGTAATGGAATTTTTGAAAAACCTTCGAAAAACCTTTCAAAAACCAAACACAGAACCCAATACTCCACAAAATTGCGGGTACGGGTATTAACATAACTATATTATATCATCATTATACACGAATACTTACATAATCTCCCAAAATGCTAAATATTACAACTATTACATCCTTCACCAAAATTTACACCAACCAACCGAAAGAGGTAAAAAAAATTTACAGTCTTATAGAAAAACAGAATGCTTCATGTCTTCAAAAATGGGACCAAACAGTGTACCTAAAAAAACAGTAAGAGTTTTGAAACAAATAGTAAGAGTTTACAATAATCAATGAAAACAATGAGAGTTTTAAAACTAACTAACAACAAACAGCAAACAATAACTATTTGTTGAGGTAATAATATGAGATGGAAGTATTTATGATCAATTTGCTGAGGTACTAATATGAGAAATTTGTTTTTCAGAGGACGGTTCACAATTTTTTAGCTTTCAAGTGAAAGAAACTTCTATTACAATGTGGAAGCTATGTGCATGGACTCATAGCTCGTGTCAACATTCCATGAACAACACTCATGCATGCTCTTGGTGAAAATTCATATATATCATTCTTAATGATTATTATCCATATCCATATGCAAGATTTCAGGAAGAGGTTTCATTGATATGGAAATAGAAGTATATATAGTAATTTCTTCAAGATAAAGTAAAGATTATAACGAAACATAAAACATAAAACATAAAAAAGTTGCAAAGGTGGCTAATGAGATAACTTTTGTTTAGCAAATGTATCACTTTCTACATCTTCTGTGAAAAAATGAAAGTTTGAATGCTAAAAAAAAATTTCCTTTTGAATTTTTCATCATTTTTAAGGCATCGTGCTATGAAATTGACTTGCATTATTTTTTTCAATCACACAATTATAGTGAATAGGTCCTTTTATAAAAAAATTAACCTGTTACAGGCATCATGTTGTGAGATAGAAATGATAAATTAGTAACATTATGAACCTCTTAGCATCTTTGTGAACAAAAGATTTGAGTTTTTAGATGCAATATTTGTCAAGTATTATGATGTATATGCCAATAGTATTTGATATGGTGTTATGGTTTTTAGTGCTGATGTTAGAATTCAATTTGGTTGGCAAAATCTTATGTATCTGAAAGATTCTGTATGGACATTTTTGTGGCATTATGTTATCATTGCGATTAGTAAAAAGTTACAACATATTTTCTTCATTAGCATGATTTAACATGAACTTCATTTCGATTTCTAAAAATTCATTTGTTTTCTTATTTTAATTGCATATATTTCTGTTGGGCTAAATATCAATCTCATTGTGTGGTAAACATTTTTTTCAGATTAGGTGTAGGACCTTGTCTAGCATGGTCGCGAAAGGTTTGAGATAATGACAGAGATCCAGGTGGTAGAATCAGCCCCCCCTAGCTATTGTTCTTGATAATGGCCATTCGATCACCTATGCTAGACGGACAGGATAGGACCTG
Organism: Hemerocallis citrina; assembly: GCA_017893485.1. Taxonomy (NCBI): domain Eukaryota; kingdom Viridiplantae; phylum Streptophyta; class Magnoliopsida; order Asparagales; family Asphodelaceae; genus Hemerocallis; species Hemerocallis citrina. The sequence continues at coordinate 55,363,143 of CM030362.1, read as the reverse complement.
TAGTTCTTGGTGAGCGAGCAAGTTTCCAGAGAGCTGTACTAATACAGATCTTATGATCCAGTATTTTCCTACTATGAATCCCGGGACATCAACTATTATGCTAGAAGCTCTAGTCTTCTTATACGGAGCTATATGAAAATTCCAAAAATAACTCATTCACAAATAACGACAACCCAAAAATATACCTCATTCACAAATAATATAACTCATTCACAGATTCTCTTCAATTTTGATGAAGCAATTGATCTGTATATAAAGGAGGGGAAATATATGATGATTAACTTTGACGTTCTATAAATGCCTACAAAAGTATAATGCACGTGATATAAATGCCTACAAAAGTATATGATCATTAAATGAAATGAATTGTCCATAAGAAAAAAAATAGTCAAGCATTTAAAAATTGCAATGAATACATAATTTTGATATAGCTTGGCCAAAGGAGAGATTTCTAGTGCGGGCGCAGGCATTGAATGGCGGCTAGCAAGGATCACGGGATCAGGTGTAGTATGCCTGACCTCTTCATGTCCTCAAACAAAAGGAAGGCTTTATTGTAGCAGCCACTCTTGACAATAATTGCAAATTGAATTTGAATGATATATAGTTAGGGAAAAGTTAGGAGGAGATATTAATATTTAGTAAAGACTCTATACACAACAATCAGGTCTCAGAATTGGAAAAATTAATAAGAAAATGCATTAGTGCTTGAACTTTTTGATCTTTCTAAAAATACATGTTCACTTGAATTTAAGTTCTCTACATAAAGTTGTCAATACATACTTCTTTATATAGAGAAAAAAGGAGATTTTGAAATAAAGTTTGTGTATTAGATATGCAGTTTTGCTTATATTATAAATTAATTCAAGGTAAGAATTCAGATCAATTATCTCATCAAGACATGGTATGTATACTATGTCAATTGCCCGTATAGGTGATTAGCAACAAATCTCATGGACTAAGAGATTCCGCAAAAGAATCCTTGCTATACACATACGACTAAATGTTTATTTAAAAATAAATGCTTTTCTTGGTTAAAATGTACAACCATTTGTTAGTAAAGACTTCAAACAAAATGTTTTAGTAGTCAATCGATCACATTACGTCAAAAATGCCAGATTATATTAAAGGGTTAGATATTGAAACCTTGATGTATCCAGACATTAGTGAGACCAAGTAGTCCTCGTACTGTGGCTCTGTGAATTGCTTCAATTTGTTTGGGTAAAAAAAGTAATTTTGGAAAAAATCATTAGTACCAGCACTGATTACAACCATGGAGTTGTTGATGATTTTCTGTGCTTCTGTTTGACCAATTAATTCTCTCAAGTGAAACTTGTAATGCTTCAAGGACTCTATCTATACGGGAATGCATTCTTGGAATGCCACTAAATCCCTAGTACAACTCTAAAAACCTACGTCATACCTCTTAGAGCTTTAGCCATGCTCTAAATATTTTAAATTATTATACTCTTTGATACAGTTTTTTTCTATAGTGAACTCATAAATTTTCAATATTAACTCTAAGTTATTAGCTATATATACTTTCTCAAAAGATTCTATTTAATGTTATCTTTGTTATTTTTGAATTTTTTGTTATCTAAAGTTGCCATTTGTAACTTTTAATTACAAATGCAGCGCAGACATTTGTAATTGAAAGTTACTTGTATGATTGTATCGAACTCACGTACCGACAATATAAAAGTTTGTTACCTATCGTGTTGGATACATGTCTATGCTACTACATGCTAATGTTGATCTACAACTCTAAATGCCTACCCCTCCTACCTCCACATTATTTCAATCAAACAAACTACACAAAACTAAAACAAAAAAACTCACCTTCTTATAAAGCTCATCAAGCGCATCCGTTGTAATTGTATACCCAACTCTAAATGTCGGCATCGACAAACTATCCACCATATTCCTACTCACTGCTCTCTGCATTGTCGTAAACGACACGACATTCCCCAACTCTACCCCCACCGGCAAAGTCACCTCCACATTCACTGCCCCACCACTCCCTCCCGCCGCTGCCCCTGCAGCTGCCTCCAGATCCTTTCACCACAATCCTCCCCATGGGCCTCGTCCCCACCACTCCTGCCAACTCCACCTGTTACAAAAACAACCCGGACATAATGAACATAATGAATTTAGAGCATGAATAAGGCTTCTTAGCAGTACATTGGAGAGCGTTTTTAGATCTAAAAGCACTTTTAAACTCAAACTCAAAATAGGTGTTCGAAAGCTGAATTAAATGTGTTTAACCAAAATAACTTTTTCCAAACTACTACTTTTATCTTTTTCCCTAACACACCTAAAGTTAAACTAAACAATACTCTTTCTCTGAAGACCCATCCTTGTCAGGAATGCTAAATAGTGAGAGAACATGCATGATCAAATACATTAACCATTATAACAAAGGTATATACCATGTAGAACGCCTTCCAATATCCCCACCCCAACTTTCATCCAAATATCACAACAATGGGTTGTACGCATCGAGGCATATATTACAAAAGTTAAAGGAGGAGATAGGTGGAAAAAACTTACTTTTCACATGCACCCTTCCTATATCGATCCGCTTGATATATCTTTGATCCTCTATCATACCATGCTTTCGTATAGTTTGGATTTGACTTCCACTTCCGTTGATGTTTTAAACTCTAAAAAAACCAAAACCAAAACCAACAACTTTGATAAAGACATAAACAACAAAGTAAAAATTAGTACATACACAGGAATGAGAGGCTTACCGGTCTCTCAGCATTAAGATACCAAGGATCCGAAGACATATACTGAGGAATATGGGGATTGATTTCTTTTCCATCTTCGTTAACCTCGGCCAGGGCAAGCCCCGCCTTTCGGGCCTCCTCCAATTCCAACTGTTTTCGATGGTCCTCTCGAGACTTAAAGGATACTGCAATTCAGTATAGAATATATAAGTACATGAAAATTAAATCTTAGTGACATGAAATGAAGGCAAAAATCATTTAACAACAGCTTGGATCTTAAACGCAGTCATAAAAGTAAAATTACTAATTGAACAATATCACAAATTAGAACCAATTTAATCAGTCAAAACCCTAAATTCCCAATTCATCAAACCCTAAATTGATGATAAAAAGCACACACCCTAACAAAATTGATACTAAAATTGATACCTCATAAAAATGGTGACATCTTGAAATCAAAATTTGTGCTGGCATGGGATGCTTATCTGTTTATGATAGATGAATCTCATCATCAGAATTTTATCCCATCTATGGAATTGTCTATAAAGCACCAATCATAACAAAGGGTTCTAAAAAGTTATTGATATCAACATCTAAAATGGACGCTGAAATTGTAGTTAACGAAAATTCTTGATTTTTTTTATTTCAAAAATCAAAATTAACTATCTAAAAAAAATATAAATTCTAAATATTTCAATAGAACATAGAAAAAATGTTAATGCTTAATTGACTTCATTGCTTCTCTAAACAACATTGCTTTTTATATTTAATTGACTTCATTGTTTCTCTAGTTAATTTTTATTTTTTTTGCAGATTCAAATCAAAACTGAAAAGCTTATGCAACATTGCTTATGAAGGGCTCAAAACTGAAAAGCTTATGACTTCATTAATTTTTATTATAACTGTGTATTATATAATGTGAATGTGATCTTGCAAGTGTGGTTATATGAAACTGTACTGATTATATTATGGGTGCACTGTGGACATTAAGAAATGCAACATTCATAGTCTCAAAGCTTAAACAGCTACTGGAATGCAAGTCTATTGATCAGTACCCATAGCTTCACAAATGGAACATTGCTATGCGAAGCAACTGGAAGCTATGTGAAGTATATTAAGAAATGCAACATTCATATTATGGGTGATCATATTATGGGTATAGATCAAATTGAACTGTGAAGCTATGTGAAGTGGAAACAGCATTAACAGCATAAACAGCCACTAGAATCTTCACAAAAATAATTAACTTAAAGAAACTTATCATAATCAGCATAATCTCAATTCTCAAACCCACATTCATAATCTCAAACCAACAATCACACTTGACAGTGTTCATAGTATAAACAGTGAAATCAGCAAAATTCAAATAAATCTAGAGGAAGAAGAAATCTCAAATCAGAAGCATGATAAGCATATACCGCAATGGACATTTCATTTTTCGTTCCCTTTCCTTTGCCAGAATAACTTGTTTCCTTTCTCTACATTGGGTGGTTAAAAAGTAGGAATTAATAAAAAAATCAATAATAAGCAAAAGACCAACCAAGTAATAAAGGGTGAAGCTTACCTTGCGAAGAGATATTAGATGAAGCTCGCGTTCATCTCGAATGGTAAACTCGATATTTTTTTGTCGAAGGAATTGCACCTGCAATAGAAAAATATCAATTTTGAATGTAAGTGGACAATTAATTAATGTGCTAAGAATACAATGAAAAGCTTCACTTACTGCTTTTTCCAAGTCAACATCAACCTGTAAGGTATTTAAGTAAACATTAAAATGTGAGGAACTTATTGTTATATCAAGAGTTGTAGATTTTTTTTATAAAAAAGAAGATACTTACATGGCCATATATAGTGATGTCATCCATTACTGTTCTTTAATTGGAGCAATTGATCTGTATATAAAGGAGGGGAAATATATGATGATTAACTTTGACGTTCTAATTATTTTAACAAACCAATCAAGACATTGTAGAGTAATCTATTTTCTTCTTTGATGTTCTGATTAACTTTGATTATAAATTATTTTAAAATACGAACATAATATTAACAACTATGATCTAACTTTGATTATATATATTGATGTAGGAGATATGGTGTTTAGTCGGATGATCAAGAAAGATGAACAGGATGTAGAATAACTAAGCAAAGTTTTTTGGGAGAATCTTACTAAATCCCAAGATTCCATATCTGAAGAGCAGAAAATATCTTGAGTGCAACCCCTAACAATCTACTAAACCTACTATCACTGAGTGTGTATATTTTTTCCAAATTCGTTGGTTTACTGAGTCTGTATATTTAATTTTAATCTATTAACTATCGGCAAAAATGAACTTGTTTTTCATTGCATCTTGTTGTTATACCAATTCCATTGATTTCTTCACCAACTGCATGCTTGGTAGCTTGAATGTTTCTATTATTAATATTGCCTTGGAAATGAAATTATCTCATGAAACTATATAGTTATCAAAACATTGAATTGTTTATAATCCTTTTTGAGGAGTTGAGATAATCACGGTTTACTCACCCCAAATTTGTAATATTCGCGGTTATCTAACAATTCTAACCCCTGCTCCTATCTAATAAACAAACCTAGAATAAACGCTATGCATTCTATGTTTGATTATGCCTATTACTTGCAAATACATAGCCTTGGGCAACCCACATGCAAATTACTTAAATTAGGCAAAAATTGCCACCCATTCTGAACCCTACTCGCCACATCCACAACTCTAATTGACGAAGCGATAGGAGCTGAAGTCATTGAAAATTTGGAACCATCCTCAGAAACACGATAAGCTTCCGCATCTGACCCGAACTCTTCATCAGGCTCTTCCAAATCAATAATCTCACAACAGTACAAACTCTTCCCTTTATCAATGCTCGCTATACTACTACTCCCTCCCCTAACCATCTCCGAACCAACAACACTAAGCTCATTGCCTACACCTACAGAATTATTCACAAAATTCCTAATATAATTACTCCCAGCATTTCCAACATCAACAAAATTCCTAATATAATTATTCACAAAATTCCCCTTAATCCCTCCCAAACCACCCACACTGCCTTCCTTCAATACCCAAACCAGCCTGAAATTAGTCAATCTTCTAATCGATGGTTGACAGCACAATTCTTCTAACAAAAATAGTACAATCATAACCAACAAAAACAGCACAATTCTTCTAATCGATGGTTGGATTTTGTATACCTGAGATGGTAAAATCGAATCGATGGTCGCTGATCGATGGTACCTGAGATGGCACGATTCTTCTAATCAATGGTCACTGAAGAGGTTGGCGACTGGAGGTATGAGAGCGGAAGGGAGGAGGAGGGGGGTTGGCAACTGGATGTGGGGGGCGCTGAAGAGGCGTCGGAAGTGGTGGGGGCGCTGAAGAGGTGTCGGAAGTGGTGGTCGCTGATGGATGAGAGCGGAAGGGAGGAGCAGGGGAGGGGGGTTGGCCACTGGATGTGGGGGGGTGCTGAAGAGGCGTCGGAAGAGGTGGGGGCACTGAAGAGGCGTCGGAAGTGGTGGTCGCTGATGGATGAGAGCGGAAGGGAGGAGGACGGGGTTAAGGTCCGGAGGTGGGGGGGGCGCTGAAGAAGTGCCGGAGGTGGGGGAGAGAGGGAGACTGAGAGAGAGCGGGGAGATAGAGAGAGGGAGACAGTGAGAGAGAGAGTGGGCGGGATAGAGTGCGGGGAGAAAGAGAGAGAGAGAGAGAACGGGTTTATTTTGGGGAGAGAGAGAAAGCTAGTGGGTTTTGAATTTGTGTAGTTTGAAATTTTAGGCGGGAAAATATGTTTTGTGAGAGTAGATCTGGTCCATTGATTTTGGAAGAGATTGAATGTGAGCCACTTGATAGCTTTCTTTGTGTTTTATTTTATATATATATATATATATATATATATATATATATATATATATATATATATATATATATATATATATATATATATATATATATGGCACACAAAAAAAATTTTAAAAAATAAAAAAAAAATTCGAATGGGTCGAATCCACAAACCCGCGGGTCACGGGTCAGGTTCGGGAGAGTTTGAATGGGTTTGCAGGTTTTCGGGCCGGGTTGAGCGGGTTGGTATTGGAATTTTTCCGACCCGGGTTGACCCGGTTGGGATAACGGGTCTGACCCAAACCCGAACCGGGCCAAGGCAGGTCGGGTCGAATTGGGCGGGTCTCGGGCAGGTCGCGGGCTTACCCGACCCGGATGCCATCCCTAGGTAGGAGTGAACGGCGTACCAATGATGTGTCTAACATGTCATTTGATAAATTCTGATTGGCTAATTCAAAAGAAAATAATCATTCAGATTTGTTAGATACCCACATAAGGGTGAAATAATTATCACACACATCATGGAAGCATGTAATAATTTCGGTATTTTTGATAAATTTTTTGCTATTGATAATGCCTCCTATATTACTAAAGTGTTCGCTAGTTTGAAAATAATATTAAATCCTATAGAACTGAAAAATTTTCATGTTAGGTGTGCTTATCATATTTTAAATCTTTGTATGCAAGATGCACTAAAATAGGGACACGATAAAATTGCGGCAATGAGAAATTGTGTTCATTTTATTACGTTGAGTGGTCTAATATATCAAACTTTTCACGATTTGTGTCAACTTAGGGGAATTGTATTTAAATATTTTCTAAAGATATTAGATATTGTTGGAATCCTACTTATGGTCTATTAGGTGTTGTTCTTCACTATCGTTTTAATCTTAGAGAATTTTGTGTTGCAATGGGTATGCAATATTGTATGTTAGATGATGATTTTTGTTTTTTTGTCGATAGTTTGTACAAATTTTTAGAACATTTTAATTATGCTACTTTACAATTTTCAAAAACATATATATCTACATCTAGCAGTATTTTATTTGAAATTGTCACTATGATAACAACAATTAAATATTTGATAAATGACTCTTTTATTGGATAAATAGTTTATGCCGCTTATATTAGAATTTTTAAATATAATTTCATCCACTTCCTATGTTATATTGTGTTGCTAGTGTAATAAATCTCATGATTAAGTTAGAGGGCACAAAAAATTAATTGAGATTTTTTATACTTATGCTCCACACGATGAAATACAAGATTTTGATCAAGTTATTTTTACTACAAATTTTGAGCAAATTTTGCCTAGTTTATATGATAGTTATGATAGACTTTATTTATCTAACACTACACAAACACAAAATATTAGTTCTTCTTATTCTTCTATATTATTAAAGTGAAAGTGTCTTGCAACTAATAGTGCATTAAATCTCATAAAATAAAATAAAAATAAAGAACTAATTCACCAAATGAGTTGAATTTGTATAATGCACAACCTCTCATTAATGATGTAGTAGATGTGTTTTATTTTTGAAAAATTAATGAAAATATTTTTACTATTCTTTCTTGTATGGCTAAAGATTTACTAACTACATAGCATGTCAACCGTTGCATCAAAAATTGTTTTTGCTCTTGGTAGCAAGATTATGATCCCGAATAAGAATCTCTCGACATCAAAGGATTTGGAGATGTTAGTATGCGCCGAAGATTGGATGAAAGCGAAAGAGATGACCCAAGGTTTACATGAAGCACACAATGGCTCAACAAGTAGCGACGAATGAACATCTAGTACAATGAAGTTTGGATAATGTATTGTAAATAATTTGAAAATTTAGGAATATGATATTCTATATTTAGGTTAAGTAGAAGTGCATGATAATAGTCCAATGCCTTCTCTTCAATCTAAATAGAGATCATCTCGATCTCGAAATACAAATGTTCCCTTCATATTTTAATTTAATAAAATTTATATGAAATGTTACTAATTTATTTGATTATATATTAAACTTTGTAACTCATAAAAATAATTTAATTTATGAATATCTCTTTTATCTATATGTTCTTGACAATTCTGAACAATTTTTCTTCTCTTTTGTCTTTGTATAAAAAAAATATTAAAAAAATTCAATCTACCCCGACCCCGACCCCGAGCCAGGGGCCAGGTCCGAGCCGACATTTTCATCCGTGGTGCAGCCCACACCTCCTCCCAGCTTGGCCCAAGTCAAAACCCACGGGGTTTCGGTTCGGGCCGGCCCGCTAGGCCCGAATGTCACCCCTACCAGTAGGGCAACAAACGAGCCGAGTATCTTGAGACTCGAGCTCGGCTCGTTAGGCAATCGAGCTCACTTTTCAAGCTCGAGCTCGTCTCGAGCCGAGCTTTGATCGAGTTCGAGTCGAGTAGCTCACGAGCTTAGCCTAACAATCACTGTAAGCCCAAGCTCGAGCTCGATTTCCAAGCTCGAGCTCATCTTGAGCCGAGTAGCTTGCGAGTAGCTCGGTTCGTTTGCAGTCCTACTTACCAGGACGGCACAAGAATACAGGAATGTGACCCATAACAAGATCTATACACCAAGTACCATAACAATTAAGTAACTTAAATTAACTAAACTAGCACACAACAGGAGTATTAAAGAGCTGTGGGCTCCAACCAATAAAATGAGGTCAAGGTCAATTTGAACTATAATTAGTGGGGGTGGTCATGCGTGTGGATGAGAACAGAAGAACGCAAGAGAACGAAGTGATACATGAAGCTTCCATTAATTAAATAATAATAATAATAATAATAATAATAATAATAATAATAATAATAATAATATATTAAATATATACGCGTAAATCGTAATGCAAGACTAACGTCGACATTAATTGCTAGTTTTGAACGCTCTTGTATTCTGCTATCAATGGAGGCAAATGGGAGGTTTAATTCCGTTTACCTATTTTGTCCATAGCTTTTAATTTATTGTTGGATGTTTATTTTACTCAATTACGGTAAGATAAATAAATGTGGTAACTTAAATGCATCTTCTTAAGTTTGGACTTTGGATCCTTCATGAAGATCAAGGTGAATGATGGTGACGACACACGGGCACACGGCCACACAATTATTTTCTTATTTAGAGATGGCAGTCCTCTGGTTTTATGGCATTATCATGGGTGTTTTTGGAAATATATAGATGGAAATATGTACCAGAAGTATCAACTTTTAGATAGATTAGGCTAAATTTTTATTACATTTTTCTTACATCTTAGGTGGCTACACCTATCAATTTTATTACACTAGTAATATACCCGTTCGATGCATGTATTATTTTTTTTTAAATAAATCAAAAATTTTGATTTACACGTATAATGCATGTCTTAATAAATAGGGTTATATATTTTTAAAAGTAATGTGAATACTATAATGAGAGAGTTGGAGTTGCACATAAGTAGGTAGATTTACAACTCCAACTCTTCCATTATAATAGTTACTAGTAATTTACACGTGCGATGCACGTTTTAATAATTTCAAAAAATAAAAATAAAAACTTTGACATAGGAAGGATTTGAACCGGAAACCTCTTTTATATTAGTTATGTACGTGTGTTGCACATGTTGGTAGAATGACAAAATAACAAATGACACTAAGCCCTTCTCCCATTATAATATTAGATTATTAAAGATTAGAGACCGGAGATGTACTCTTCATTGAGTCGTTGAGAAATATCCTGATTTCTCATATAAAATAGACACACCATAATATAGGTGCTTTCTACATGTTGGTAGAATGACAAAATGACAAATGACACTAAGGTCTTCTCCCATTATAATATTAGAGATAATATATTATATTATAGATACATATAAATAGACAGTAATTTACACACGTGATGTACATTTAATATATTTTTGAAAAAAATAAAGTAAAAAATATGACGTAGTGATGAATCGAACCTGAGACCTTCAAATTAGTTTGCACGTACAATGCACATGTTGGTAGATTTACAAATGACACTAAGGTACTGTTCTTTTTTTCCCTCTTATAAGAGGTTACCTCTTATAAGAGATTTACAGTAAGAGCCTCTTGTAAGAGCCTCTTTTTAAGGTGTTCTTTTTATATAAAAATAATCTCTTATAAGAATCTCTTATAAGATATTTCTGTTCTTTTTTCACCTCTTACAAGAGCCTATATTACCCCCAAAGTCTATATTACTCCAAAGTATAAAAATAGTGAGATGAAGGACAAGAAAAGATAAGTTCAAATTACTAATATATAAACTACTTTAATGGCAAGTTAAATTCACAAATCAGTGTAAATCATCAATTATAATTCCGGGCTACTATAGACTTTTAATTAGTATGAAAATTAGTATGTATAAATATAAATAATAATAATTTGTTTCCAAGAAGTTGGATTAAAAAAATTTGAGGTCAATGGGCTAATATATATTCTCCCTTAGCTGTAAATAAATAAATAAATAAATAAATAAAAACATCCCTAACATAATTGTTCGAGATTGTGAAGAATGAATTCCCACACTTTTTCTAGGATAGATTACACTTTTTCTAGGATAGCATATTTCAGGCTACTATAGACTAATATATAAACTAGTTTAATTAGTAACAATTATAATATAGACTTTGGAGTAATATAGAGTTTTTATGTAATAGAAGTCTTATAAGAATTTGAAAGAGACTACTAGAAGTCTTTTAGGCTTATAAGATATTTTGAAAAAAATGTCTTGTAAGAGGTAAAAAAATGAATACTAAAAAAACTCTTATAAGAGGGGGACCACCTCTTACAAGAGATAAATCTTTTATAAGAGGAGAAAAAGAACACTACCTAAGGCTTTCACCCATTATAAAATTAGAGATTTTTCTTTATAATCTTTGGATGGTACACTCAAATAAAATAATAGTAAAATTGATATTAGATAAAGCATTACTCATTTATAAATTTCCCAGGGTGCGTTGAAGTGTCATTAAAGACCAGAAGAGATGTTGAAGTGTCATTAGAGATTAGAAGACCTACTTTCTCGTATTAAACTGCCATCCGATAGTTCAAATGATGGAAGATATTTTCCAATGGCAAAAACAAGCCTTCTTTAAGGTAGATCATACAGAAAGAAGTATAAACATATGCAATATTAATAAGATTGTAAGAAATTTTAATTTTAGTTTCCTATATATTTTACATCCAAAGTTACTAATCATAAAACGAAAAAAAAAGAAAAAAAAACAACTATCATCCCTCTCATTCCAAATTCAGATCAATCCTTTTCTTCATCTTCTTCACCGCCGGCTCCATAACCGGCACGTGTGAATCACACCTCGGACACCTCGGATTCCCTTTCGATATTAACACATACATCAAACAACTTGGACACCCCGCCGCCACCAATCCTCCGCCGTCCGATCTCTTCCCCTCCACTTCCTGATCGTCCGATTTCCTCTTCATCGACGACGAAGTCGTCGTCGAAGTCGAAGGCGAAGCAGAGCCGCACGATCCCTGAGCCTTCTTGCTTCCAGATTCGTGCCCCGCCCGCTCCAAAGCCGAGCGGACCTTATCCAACGTGCAAACGCTCCGGTAGTCGAACGCGCGAGGGGCGGATGGTAATAAGAGCTTCAAATCTATGGCAGAATTCTCATTTGACGACGGTGGGGGCAGGTTAAGGTCGTGTACCTCGCGGTTCGCCGTATTCCATCCGCTTTTTTCCAGGTACGTCTCACCGGACTGCAATAAAATAAAATAAAATAATTAGTTAGGTAAGAAATAGAAAAATACAATTTTCAAAAAGTACAAATTAATACAGTTGTTCAGAATTTAAGGAAAGAAGTTCACTTTAAACATGTTAATTACTTAATGAGAATAATTCAAGGAAGTGAATTGAATAATTACCAGTAAATCGAGACGGCGATGCCAACCGGAAGGGACTTTAAGCTCTAGGTCGAGTTCCTTGGATTGGGCACAGCCGAGGAAATCACGGGTCACAAGACCACCGTTGTTGTTGTTGTTTTCATCGGTGCATTTGCTTTTGTTGTTGTTGTTGTTGTTGTTGTTGTAATCGGATAAGAGGCAAATGAGGGAGCTGACGTCAGCCGCCATTAGAGACATAGGAGAAGAAGGAAAGAAATTGAGGAAAGAGTGAGATACGAAAAAAGAGGAGAAGGGAGAGATAAATAAAGGGTAGAGAGGAGAGGAGGAACATTAAATGACAAAGCGCAGAAATATGAGGTGGAGATATTAAGTCTAGGAGTAATAATTAAGAGGAGGCGGGGGCTTTAATAAAATGTGGTTAGAATTGTATGCTGCTTTGATGGATGAATGATGACATGTAGCTCGAGATCTTCATACATTTTACACTATGTTCAAATCTCTCATAGTTGTAAGTTAAAAAAAAAAATTCCTTCCTTTTTTTTTTCTTTTTTTTAAAAAAAAAAGGAAAAAAAGAGATTCTGCATTGGGAAAATGAACAACAAAAACTGGAAGTTCCCCACATTGAGTTTCTAGTTCATTTGCGTGATAAAACGCATTTTCTGGTTCTATAGTGTTTCCATGTGCAATATTTATTTGAATCTTTTTTTAGGAATATAGACATATTTAATGATGTTGATAGGCGGTAGCTTCTCCTGACCAGCTTCACACATATTGATAGTGAAGAAATAATACTGACATTTAATTTGAATTATAATAATAAAGAATAAATAATTTGGATTATAATAGTAAAGAATAAATATATAGATCTTATTATATTGACATCTAATGATTTTTTCTATTTAATGATAAAATATTGACTTCACACAACCTTATTCGATTGTAGTAGTATAAAATCATACATATATTGCCTTCTCATTGACGAAACACAATGATTATATATCTTCCCACTGATTTTTCAGAAATTATACAATATATATGGGTAGTAGTTCATCTTCTATTGGTTATTATCATGTCTGATTAGTGTGGTTTATTACTTTGATTATGTAAGATGTATGGGACTCTGGAGCCCTGTTATTTCCTTATTAACCCAACGAGTGTTATATCAGGTGTCTGGACACACAAAAAAAAACAAACAAAACTATTATCCAATATAAGTTAGGGATGTAATATGCAATCATAAGCCGGTTCAATTAGGGATGGCATTCGGGCCACTCGGGCCGGCCCGGGCTTTGCCTAGTCTCGAGCTTACTCTGTTCGGGCTCGAAGACATCGCGGGCCGGGCCGGGTAGGGAGGGGGGGGGGGGGGGATACCATGACCCGGACCTAGCCCCCGGGTGGGGCCAGGCCGAGTCGGGCCAGATCGGTTTTTTAGGGAATTTTTTTTACCTAGCCCCCGGCCCCAATGGTTGGGGCCAGGCCGAGTCGGGCCAGATCGGTTTTTTAGGGAATTTTTTTAAAAATATATTAAAGATCAAGTATTAAATTGTAATTTCATAACAATTGTAAAGAACCAAGTATTAAATTGATTTAATAAATTTAAAATTCTTAAATAAAATAAAGTTCACGAATAAAATTTCATACAAATTAAATCAAAATTTAAAACAAGGGAATTACTTGAATTTAGAGATTGAGATTGCCTTTATTTAGATTGAAGAAAAGACATTGGACTATTGTCGTGCACTTCTACTTAATTTAATCTAAGTATAGAATCTCATCTATCTGAAATTTCCAATTAATTACAATATATTGTACATCATTTTAATGTAAATCGACTAAATCTAATTGTTCATTCATCGCTACTTGTTGATCAAGCTTGTGCTTTAAGTAAGTCTTGAGTCCTCTCTTCCGCTTTCATCCAATCTTCGGTGCATACTAGCATCTCCAAATTTTTGGCTGTCAATCGATTCCTGTTCGGGCTCATTATCCTGCCACCAAGAGAAAAAATACTTTCCGATACAATGGTTGACACCAGTGTTGTTAGCAAATCTCTAGCCATACAAGAAAGAATATTAAAAATAACTTCATTGCTCTTCCAATACTGTAACACATCGACTACATCTTCAATCGAACGTTGTGCATTATACCAATTCAACTCATTTGGTGAATTGGTTCTTGATTTTTTTGATATAATAAGATTTAAAACACTACTAGTTGCATGACTCTTTCCTTTTGCTAATATGTGAGAAGAAGAAGAAGTAGAATCAACATTTTGTGTTTATGTTTGTGTAGTGTTAGATGAATAAAGTCTATCATAAATATCATATAACCTAGTCAAAATATGCTCAAATTGACGAATAAAAACAACATGATCAGAATCTTATATTGCATCGTGTGGGGCATAAGTGTAAAAAATCTCAATTAATTTTTTTTGCCATCTAATTTAATCATAGGATTCATTACACTACCTACACAATATAACATAGAAAGTGGATGAAAATATTTTAAAATTTTGATATATGCCGCTGATGCTGTTTATTTCTGAGAAACGTGTGGAAGCACCAGGTGTGAGTTCGAACTCAATTTGTATTGAAGGAGATTGCCGCTCGTCTGCCGACCTTCAGTTGACCTTCTGGGACCTACGATGAGCTCGGAAAGATGTTGAAGGTTGGGCTCAGATCGGAAGGGTCGGATCCGAGGTCTTGTGTACCTGCAGACGGTCCTGAAACACCGGGGTTTGTCCCGGTGGCGGACCCTCCGACGCTCTAGTCAGTCTCTGTGAGAGAGTAGCAATAACTAGGTATATTTAAGTGGCAAAAGATTGATTACCTCCAAAAGGTGGGTGTGGGTCTAGTATTTATAGAGAATCCCAACCGGGTTTGGTTCCACTTGGGGGCCGGGTTTGGGTCCGAAAGCCCATGGGCCTGACGTGGCAGAAGGCCCAAGGGGTTTAGGGCGGACGTGGCGATACCAGGAGTGGTATAGGGCTGACGTGGCGAAACCCTTGGCGGTATTTGGAGCTGACGTGGCCCATCGTGAGCCCTCTGTGCCTCTGGGGGAATCGGAGGGCCTAGGCTGTGCCAGGTCATCCTTCTGCCCCGCCAGAGAGGGGGGACGGCCTGAGGGACTGCTCCGGATCGGACTCCGGAGGATACTGAGGCTCGTCAGTACGAGGAGGCCGGCACTGTGAGGGAAAACACGAGGTTCGGCGCCGACCCTGAAGTGATCCGGAGTCGAACCAGGTTGTTATTTTTGCTTTTCTGAGTATGAATTGTATTGGGCCCTGGTTGGGCCTCAGGCCATTTTTACACTGTCACACAAGCCCCCCACTCCTGCAGGGGGTGCGGGAGCTAGCCGTGGAGGAGTGCTCATGTTTGTAGAAATGGGATGGTGAGTCACTGGATCTTCGTGAGAAGAGTACCCTGGTGCCAGACCCGACCCCGAGCCGGTCGAGGGATTATGGGCCAACAAGGGGGTGGCGAGCCGTTGGCCTTCCTGAGAAGACCACCCTGGTGCCAGACCTGACCTCGAGCTTGGCGAGGGATTACTGGAAGGCAAGGACGATGGCGAGCCGTGAAGCCTTCCTGAGAAGACTCCCCTGGTGCCGGACCCGACCTCGAGCTGATCGAGGGATTATGGGCCAACAAGGGGGGTGGCGAGCCGTTGGCCTTCCTGAGAAGACCTCCCTGGTGCCAGACCTGACCTCGAGCTTGGCGAGGGATTACTGGAAGGCAAGGGCGATGGCGAGCCGTGAAGCCTTCCTGAGAAGACTCCCCTGGTGCCGGACCCGACCTCGAGCTGATCGAGGGATTTATGGGCCAACAAGGGGGGTGGCGAGCCGTTGGCCTTCCTGAGAAGACCTCCTTGGTGCCAGACCTGACCTCGAGCTTGGCGAGGGATTACTGGAAGGCAAGGGCGATGGCGAGCCGTGAAGCCTTCCTGAGAAGACTCCCCTGGTGCCGGACCCGACCTCGAGCTGTTCGAGGGATTATGGGCCAACAAGGGGGGTGGCGAGCCGTTGGCCTTCCTGAGAAGACCTCCCTGGTGCCAGACCTGACCTCGAGCTTGGCGAGGGATTACTGGAAGGCAAGGGCGATGGCGAGCCGTGAAGCCTTCCTGAGAAGACTCCCCTGGTGCCGGACCCGACCTCGAGCTGATCGAGGGATTATGGGCCAACAAGGGGGATGGCGAGCCGTTGGCCTTCCTGAGAAGACCTCCCTGGTGCCAGACCTGACCTCGAGCTTGGCGAGGGATTACTGGAAGGCAAGGGCGATGGCGAGCCGTGAAGCCTTCCTGAGAAGACTACCCTGGTGCTAGACCTGACCCCGAGCTGGCCGAGGGATTTTGGGCTAACAAGGGGGATGGCGATCGGTTGGCGCCCCAGAGTGATTGAGCGGGGATATCCCACCATTCGTGTGGAGTATTGAAGGCTCTCCGAGAATGGTGTGATGGTCCAATTTCCTAGGGGCATTTAATGGCGCCGCCTAATAAATGTAGATGGTGCATGGTTTTCCGTTGATTGACCTTCCCTGCGCCTCAACGGTTAGTCCCTGGGGGAGGTTATAAATACCTCTCCCCTCCATTGTAGGTATGATCAAAACAGGGGTGGCCCATTGGCTCTCAGAGGTGTCTGCTTCGGCGGACGCCTGTCTTTGGCTAATATTTTCGACCCTAGCAGCGTCGGAGAGGTGGTTACTCTGCCGCCCTGATCTTCTCTTGGATCTGATGGACCTTGATATGGTGGCCAGATCTACGGGAGATCAGGGCGAGAGGGGTGACGGCCGAGATCCGTGCTGTGGGAAGAGGAGCTTCGGTTTAGTGGTGGTTTTGCCGTCTGGATCCCTTTTCGGGTCAGACTGCCCTGTCATGGAGGTTTGGCCCGGGAGAGATCCAGACGAAAAGACGGACCCACCGTATACCGGCCTTGGGGCTGAAGGGCCTCGGATGGGGGGGGCCACCTCCCGTCGGGGGTCGGTCAGTCCGTCTTGATAGGGCTGTAGGCGATGGCGGTTTCTGTTCCACCCTCGAACAGTTCGGGGTTTCGGCTGCCGAGGCTGTAAGTCCCGGGCTGCTCGAGGGTGAGAGGGGAACTGGTCGGACGCTGGAGCCCAGGGCGTCTGTCATATGACGGTGCCTTAAACTTAGTGAAAAATGTTTTCTCCGTCGTGTATCCCACCCGACCCGACCCCAGAGTTAGGCCGTCAGTCTGGCGTCTGATGACGTCCCCCGCACAGGTTTCGAGGACGCGGTGCGATTTTCCAGGCGGCAGTTGTGCGTCAATCAGTGAACAGTAATCGCGGAAGTCGAGGAGCCGTTCTTCCCTTATATAAGTATTCCCCCTTTTTCCCTTTCGCCCACTTCAATCTTGCTGCTTTTTTCTTCAAAAAATCTCCCAACCTTTCAGCGATTGTTCTTGCAGTTTGCCGTACTCGGCTCGCCCTCCCGAAGCGGTCCCAGGTTAGTTTGGTAAGTTTGTTTTATCTTTAGGCACAAATGGATAGGGCTCAGTCCGGTTCGTCGGCGTCGTCGTCCAGGGGGGAAGTAAAGCCTGACTCTCCGTCGACGTCGTGGAAAGAGCCCATGCTCGAGGAGGGGTCGGTGCCCGTTGTGGGCCATACTGGCTCGGTTTCTTTGGAGGACTCAGTAGGTGAGGGGGAAGCGGTACACAAGTCGAGGGCGTCGCGTACTCGACGTCCCTTTGTGGTGGAGAGTAGTGGGTCGGAGGGAACCGGCGAGGGTTCGGATGGCATTCGCGTGCTGGAGCTGTCTTCCGATGAGGAGAGGGGCGAGGGTAATATAGTGAGGAGATCCACCGCTCAGGGTCGAGGACCGTCGGAGCGAGTTAAGAAGGAGAAGAGGGCCCTAGGAAAACCGGGGTCGAGGACCGGCGGTTCGAGCAAGGCGCCTGTTTTCCGTAATTTGATGACTGGTTCGCCTGTTCAGCCGAAGCATTTCCGTCAGTATCCCGACGATCTTTCTGACCAGGAGCTCTTCGGAGTGCAACCCTCTTCGCCGAGCCGGGGGAGGGTGATGATGGACGCGATCTCGACCGTTTTGGAGGGCGGGGATTTGGAGGTTCTGCAGCTGGCGTATCATATAGGGCCTGGTCACGAACTGCTGATGCCGAGCCCTACTCTGCGTCCCACCTATCCCTTATCAGCTTGGTACTGTGTCTTCCCAGTGGACGCTTTTATCTCTGGCCTGAGGTTGCCAATCCACCCGTTCATTAGGGACGTGTTGAACTGGGCCTCCTTGGCGCCCATGCAGTACGGGCCGAACTCTTGGAAGCAGATCATCTGCTTTATGCTGATGTGCGAGGAGCAGCAAGTACCCCTGCGGCTGAACGTGTTCCGTGCAATGTTGATGGTCAATCCGTCGGCCGAGGGTGTATACTATATCTCTCCTCGGAGTGGGGGGAAGGTCGTTCGCCACCACCCAGATTCCATCAAGGGATGGAAGGAGAAGTATTTGGTGATCCGGAGTGAAGAGCCATGGGACATTCCTACTCGATGGAACCACTCCAAGCCGAGCCGCCCACCGCCGAGGCAGGGGGATCTGTCGGCAGTTGAATGGGGGTTTGTCGAGCGCCTCCGCCAGTCACCTAGTATTGATTGGACGGAGGTGACGGAGACCACTCTGGCGAGCGCTGGACTGAGCCCAGCTGTTATGCGTATGTAGTTGTTCCTTTCCTCTGGGTCCTTTCTTGCTTTCTTGCTCATTGCTCTTAATGGTTTTTTCTGCAGGTATGGATGAGGCATCGATCCAGGCAAGGCGGCTGGCCATGAAGAAGGAAAACGCCGAGAAGAAGAAGGCGGAGGCGGCGAAGAGGTCGAGGGAGCTGCCCCTTGTTATCTCGGAAGTTCAACTCGAGCCGAGGACCAAGAGGGGTCGCTCCGAGACGAGCAAGGGCGTGGCTTCTTCGAAGGGTCAGGGCCGAGCGGGGGTCCCTGTTCTCGACAAGGGGAAAGGTCCCTGGGTCGAGGCCGAGGAAGAGGATCCGGTGGTGGAGCTGTTGCGGCAGCGGTGGGCTCCTGACTGGTCGGTTCTGATGGGGGACCGCCTGACAGAGGAGGCCCAAGCCGTCGAAGTGGTGGAAAAGCTGGCGACCCCTCGCGATCGCAAGGCGATGGAGGGCGAGCCCGTAGAGGCGGCATTCGCCCGCCTGGCACAGGCCACTGTGCAGGTAAGTCCGTCGACTCTGTCCCTCTTTGTTGATTGATGTGCCGAGGCCTCATCTTTGTCTGCCGTTGGTTGCAGGCTTGTATACAGGGGGCCAACATCAAGAACCTGTACGAGGCGTCCCTGGCTCAAGAGCGAGCTCGAGCGGAAAAGAGCGAGCTGGAGATGAAAGAGATGCGAATCGAACTCGAGGGTTCGCATAAGAGAGAGCAGCAGCTGGAGCTCCAGCTCAAGGCCAAGGATGTGGAGTGGGAGAAGAAGATGGCCTCCCTGAAGACGAAGTTCACCAAGGAGGCGAAGGAGGTGTTGCATACGGGCCAGCAGATGGTGATCGCGGCCCAGGACAAGAGCTATGAGAGGGCCCTCAGCCACGTGAGGCACTTCTTCCCGGCCCTCGATCTGTCCAATTTTGAGTATGATATGGAGATCGAGGGGACGTCGAAGACTCCGGGTGAAGAAGGGCCCGCCGTCGACCCCTCGGCCGACGCTCCCGTGGATCCGTCCGTCGGCGCGGAGGTGGGTCAATGAGTTGTGTAATTTTTGTCTTTCTTTTTCTCTCCCTCGATTGTGTTTGCCTCCCGCGGACTGGCCACCGCATTTTTTGTAAGAAACACTTGGATTTATAGTGGCAAGAAAAGTTTTTTGACCGGCCGGCTAGTTTGACCTCGGACATTTCTGAATCTTCTTGAGAATGTGTGTTGAGTTGGTTGGTTATCTTGTAGGTCGCGGCTCTCCTCCCTGAAGGGGACTCCCGTAGTTTCTATGTGGCGCGACTCCGGAGTAAGGTTAAGGTCCTGGAAGCCGCGCTGGCTCGTCACCGAAGGGGGGCTCGGGACACTGATGAAGCTTGTAACTTTTATCGGAATAAGTCCGCCGTCTTGAGTGCAGAGGCGCGCCGGTTGAGAAGAGCGATGTGGGATCGGGAGCTCGGCGGCACGGACATTAGACGAGCCGGGCTAAGTACCTTAGAGCCGAGGTCCTCTCCTGGGGGGTTACCTCGCGACGTCTTTGTGGAGAAGGAGATGGAGATGCCTCGTTACAAGGCGATGTTGGGAGCCTCGTTCTCTTCCTCCTTGGGTCGACAGGCGGAGGGGGTTCCCTCTGCGTTGCTGCTGTTGCAGTGGGCGCGACCGGATGATGCCCAGAGTTCGGTGGCGGGACTGTCGATTGTGGCTGAGGCTAAGGAATATCACAACGAGGGGAGGGGCCCCTAGTTGCTTGGTCGAAGTACTCTTTGTCCCTCGTTGGGCCCGGGGGGCCCTGATCTACCTGATTTGAGAAGAGTGGAGCGGTCTTGTAACGGTCTTTATTTTTCTTTCGTTTTATTTTTTCTCTTTGGAACGAAAAATAAAGGGGTATGAAAGAAGAATCCTTTTCCCTCCTCGCTCCTGCCAGCGATGCGGTACGAAATGTCGGAGGCAAGGTCTGGCTCCATCGTTCCGCGAGGGATCGAAGTGGGGCCTTAGGAAGGACCTTCGGTCCGGACTCGTATTTGAGATTATCGAGGCATTTGGGGTTCGGATAAAAAGGCATATTTTTAGTATAAGGTAGGGAGGGCCGCTAAGGCAGCCCTTTACAAACGAGGGTTTACACAAAAAAAAAAAAGATTTACATATAGCCGGGCCATAGTCTATGCTCGTCCGGCGTCGAGGGGGAACACACCTCCACCGACGGTGGTCATGTAGCATGATCGCGCTGCTTCTTGGCTGCCTCGGACGATGCCGACTCCTTGAGGGGTGGGGAACTTGAGCTTCAGATGGTAAGCCGAAGGCACCGCTTGTAGGGAGCATAGTCCAGGCCGGCCAAGTATGGCGTTGTAGGCCGCCTTGACGTTGACCACCATGAAGTCCATGGATTCGGTCCTCTTGACAGGAGTCGACCCGGCGGTAACGTCGAGGGTAACAATCCCTTCTATCACGACAGGGACGCCTGAGAACCCGTGCAGGGTGTACCCAACTGGCTTGAGTTTTCCTCGGGGTAACCTGAGATTTTTGAAGGCTTCGAGGAAAAGAATATTCACCGAGCTACCGTTGTCGACGAGGATCCTGCGGACCTCACAATTAGCCATGTGGAGGTTGATGACGAGAGCATCGCAGTGGGGCAAGCGAACACCTTCAAGGTCTTCCCCTGAGAAGGAGACCGGCCTTGATTGTAGTTTGGGCGAGGGGTTGTCTTTGACAGCGTTCACCTCTCGAAGGAAGGCTTTTTTGGAAGTGTTTGATTCACCCCCCATCGGCCCTCCGTGGACACAGTGCAAGATGAAAGGGATATCCGCGGCTCCCTCGGAGTCGGGGTCCCGATTCTGGGACTGGTTTGGAGCAGGGTTCGGAGGCGATTGCCTCCGGTTCCTAGCATCTCGCCGATCCCGTGGGCCTTCTCGGGTAAACTCTCGGAGGTATCCTCTGGAAATGAGTTCTTCAATTTCGTCTTTCAGGGCTCGGCATTGGTCGGTTTCGTGCCCGTGATCTCTGTGGAAGCGACAGTAAAAGCGTTGGTCTCGATTCTTGTTGTTATTAGATCGGGGGGGTAGTCGGACAACGCCCTTGTCTTCGATTTCCAAGAGGATGGCGGAGATGTTATGCGTCAGGGGAGTGTACCTCTCGAAGCGGGGGACTGGCGGGACCTTCTTTATGGCCCCCGGGTCCCTTGGAGCTTTCTTCGGTGGTTCGCCTTCCTCGGTCTTCCGCTTTCCTTTCCCGGCGGCATCCCTGGCATCTTCGGGGTTAAGGGCCTCTTCTGCCCTAATGTATTTCTCGACCCTATTAAGGAGGTCGGGAAAGTCGACGGGGGGTCTCTTGGCCAGAGAGGCCTTCAGCTGTCCGGGGCGGACGTTGTGTCGGAATGCCGCTGAAGCGACGCCTGGGTCGAGGGAGGAGACCGACCTTGCCTCAGCGGTAAATCTCCGGACGAACACTCTGAGTGATTCCCCCTCTATCTGTTTGAGCCCAAGTAATGAGGCGCTGGTCCTTTCGGCCTTCCGGCTAGTGACAAAATGGGCAAGAAAATTGCCCTCGAGTTGGTCGAAGGAGTAAATGGAGCCGGGGGCGAGTTTCGAGAACCACTCGCGAGCAGGACCCCGAAGGGTGGCGGGGAAGGCTCGGCAGAGCAGGGGATCCGAGGCGCTGTGAATCATCATGAGGGTTTTGAAACCCTCCATGTGATCAGCAGGATCTCCCTCGCCGTCGTAGGTCTCGAATTGAGGGGGTCGGAAATTCCGGGGTATTTCCGCTTGGAGGATGGGGGCGGAGAAGGGTGGACGGACAGGTTTGTACCCCTGAGCCATTCTTTGGCCGCCGTCCCCTATGTGATCGAGGCGGTCCTCCATTTCTTGTAGGCGTCTTAGGAGTACGTCATCGTCTTCCGGCTGGATCGTTGAAGGGCGGGACGCGCTGGCTTCGGCGTCCGACCCTGTTTGGGAATGGAGGGTTTCTTCCCTGGGGGCCCGTCGGAGGGCTCCCAGCATTTCTTTTCGGAAGTCTTGGAATTCCTTATGAGTGATGGGGGCTCTTTCGGCCCGGTTTGGTTGGTCCGAGGGTTGTCTTCCGACTCGGCTGAGCGCGGGTCTGCGTACCTCGGGCGGTGGCCTCGGGCGGTTCGGGACCGGGTTGGAAGCGGCCCTTCTCCTGCTGCGGGTAATCTTGCGGTTGAGGATTATTCCCCGGAGGTCGGGCTGGGCTGGCCGGCCGACGCTCCCTTGGGACTCCCGAGAGGGAGCCTTGTGTTTCGACGGGCGTGGCCTGGCTTTATTGGTGGGTGGGGGCGAGTCCCGTTGGTTGACGGAGGAAGCAGCCCCCTTGCCTTTGGAGGCCATGAGGATTCGGCTGTCGATGGCCTTTGAGGGTCTGGGTCGGATCGGCTTCTGGAGCAGCCTCTTCCCACAGACGGCGCCAACCTGATGCTGTTTATTTCTGAGAAACGTGTGGAAGCACCAGGTGTGAGTTCGAACTCAATTTGTATTGAAGGAGATTGCCGCTCGTCTGCCGACCTTCAGTTGACCTTCTGGGACCTACGATGAGCTCGGAAAGATGTTGAAGGTTGGGCTCGGATCGGAAGGGTCGGATCCGAGGTCTTGTGTACCTGCAGACGGTCCTGAAACACCGGGGTTTGTCCCGGTGGCGGACCCTCCGACGCTCTAGTCAGTCTCTGTGAGAGAGTAGCAATAACTAGGTATATTTAAGTGGCAAAAGATTGATTACCTCCAAAAGGTGGGTGTGGGTCTAGTATTTATAGAGAATCCCAACCGGGTTTGGTTCCACTTGGGGGCCGGGTTTGGGTCCGAAAGCCCATGGGCCTGACGTGGCAGAAGGCCCAAGGGGTTTAGGGCGGACGTGGCGATACCAGGAGTGGTATAGGGCTGACGTGGCGAAACCCTTGGCGGTATTTGGAGCTGACGTGGCCCATCGTGAGCCCTCTGTGCCTCTGGGGGAATCGGAGGGCCTAGGCTGTGCCAGGTCATCCTTCTGCCCCGCCAGAGAGGGGGGACGGCCTGAGGGACTGCTCCGGATCGGACTCCGGGGGATACTGAGGCTCGTCAGTACGAGGAGGCCGGCACTGTGAGGGAAAACACGAGGTTCGGCGTCGACCCTGAAGTGATCCGGAGTCGAACCAGGTTGTTATTTTTGCTTTTCTGAGTATGAATTGTATTGGGCCCTGGTTGGGCCTCAGGCCATTTTTACATTGTCACAGCCGCATTAACCATATCTCCAATAAAAGATCATTTTGTAAATCTTTAACTGTTGTCATCATAGTGACAATTTCAAGTAAAATACCACTAGATGTAGATGTATATGTTTTTGAAAATTGCAAAGTAGCATCGTTAAAAGGTTCTAAAAATTTATATAAACTATCGGTAAATAATCAAAAATCATCATCTAACATACAATTTTGCATACCCATTGCGATACAAAATCTCTAAGATTAAAACGATAATGAAGAACAACACCTAATAAATCAAATGTAGAATTCCAACGATATCTAACATCTTTAGGAAAACGTTTATATACAAATCCCCTAAGTTTACACCAATCATGAAAAACTTGATATATTGGACCACTCAATGTAATATAATGAACATAATCTCTCATTGCATCAAGTTTATCATTTACATATTTTAGTGCATCTTGCACACAAAGATTTAAAATATGATATGCACACATAACATAAAAAATTCCGGGTTCTATAGGATCTAAAGTAATTTTCAAACTATCAATTGCATTAGTATTATTAGAGGTGTTATCAAAACCAATAGCAAACACTTTATCATAAATATCAAAATTATTACATGCTTTCATAATGTGTGTGGCTATAATTTCACCCTTATGTGGGTAGCTAACATATCCAAATGAAATTATCCTCTTTTGAAGTACCCAATCCGAATCTATCCATTGACATGTTACACACATCATCGGAACGTCGTTTACTCCTACCCACCCATCTGATGTCAAAAAAACTCTAGTGTTTAGTGATGTTAGTGTTGTTATCAAAAAATCCTTAGTCTCATTGTAAACTAATTTACAATCACCATTACTACATTCCTAGTAATCTTTTTATAATGGGGGTTTAAGAAGGTTTATGCAAAAGTCTCTACATACCTACTTTCACCAAACAAATATGGTAATTCACCCCTAATTACTAACTTAGCCATTTCCCTACAAACGAGATCGTGATCGTAGCTATGACTATCTACTTCACCGGTTCTAGGATGTATTTTTTGTTGTATGAGATTGTCTTTCAAAAATTGTGGTTGACATTTGCTTGTGACGTTGAAGTCTATATATGAATTTGGAATGGAAGGAATGTGACGACTAGTGGACTCTTGACTACTATGTTTACCACCGCGTGATCGATTAGAGGCTATTTAAATATTAAAAACTAGTGTATGTATAGTTAGAGAGAAAGCAAGTGTATGTATGTTTTAAAAATTAACAATAATAACAAGAACTAGTGAATGAGTAGTATATGTATGTTTTACCACTTACCAAATTTATAAATAAAATCTAAAAAAATAAGAGGAAGAAGTTCAAGAAAACCCAAACTAATTAAGAGATATAGATGAGAATAATCAACTATGTTACATCTACAAATTAAACATATACTAAAATACCGTATGAGTGTTTGAAGTTTGAAGAATGAATGTTGAGAGAGTTGGGACTTGAGAGCTTATAGTAGACTAATAGTATTGATTGTTGTTGTTGATTGTAGACTTCTTGATTGTTGTCGTTGATCACTTGATTGTTGTTGGTGATCACTTGATTGTTGTGGTAGACTAGTAGTATTGAGAGATAGTAGAGAGAATGAGAGATTTGAGTGAATTAGTGAAGAGAAATGAAAGAAATGATGTGGTATATATAGAATATGCAATTTTTTTGATTTTCTAAAGTACCCCCCAAAACTAGTCAGTATAGATCCGTTGGGGAGCAATTTGGTAATTTTTTTTAAAAAATGATTTCTGAAAAGAAAAAATACTGTAGCAACGGTCTGGCCGGACCCGGCCCGAGCCCATGTGGGCCGGTTCAGCCGGTCCCGGTCCTCAACTGGGCTAGGCCAATCCGAGCTTTTTCCCCAAAATGCTGAACCGGACCAGCCCCAAGGTATGGGGGCCGGTCCAGGGTTGAGACCAGGAAAGAGGGGGGCCGGGCCGGGCCGGTCCCGGGCTGGCCTGGACCTCTTGCCACCCCTAGGTTCATTGGTTCAATAGCTTCATCTATATTCTTACTGTAATGCACACTTTTTTTTTTGTTGATAAAGTTCATTTCGTTGTAATTATCATGCCTTTGTAATAAATTGAGCTCTCAATTACTAACATAATTTCTAGATTTTATTTTTTCCAAAAATTTAATGCCGACTGTATTGAAAAAAGAATTAGTATTTTTATTTTCTATTGAAAACAGAATTTGCATTGAAAAAATATTAATTACAATTTCTTGAAATCAGAATCTGTATTGAAAAAAGAATTAGTAATTAAATCATAGAGACTTATTAATAAGGGTGTAAAGGAAAACAAATGTTTATCTCACCCTTCCTTAATCTGTGTACAAAACTCCTGAATATCACTTAAAGTGGAACGGAGGGAGTAGGAGTATAGGTATACGTGCAACACTGCTAACAATATTGTGTCCTGGAACTTGAAATTAGGCTCCACACCAGGCATCGTTTTGTTTTGTTTTTTTTTGATTTAAGATGGAAACAACCATGGGGAATTCATTAATTAAAGGCAATTACAGCAATCATCAGCTGTGTCGGGAGCGCAAGATGTGCCCCAGGTATAAGCAAAACAAAACAATTGAAACACAATTACAAGCGCAGAAGTCAATTCAAAGTAAAGTAAACAATACAAGGAAATCTCAGAAGAAATACATAACTAACATAAATACAGCATCATATAAAAGCTTCAGCTAAGAGCAACAACCCAATAACGCAGCGAAACAAAGAAGCAGCAAACACAGGCAGCAACCAGCCCAAACACCAGGCATCGTTAATTACCCCTTTCTTTAGTTTTGCACCCCTCCTTTAATTTCCAACGCCAAAAAAGACTGAAAAAGTCACATTAACTAAGTACACCTGCATTTTTAATCACGTGGGCCCCACCATAAACCACCTTGACAAATCTGACTATTAATTGCGTTTTAGTGGCGCCACTTCTTTTTGGTTATCGCATCTTGTGACAAAGCTTAATTAGGTGCAGTTCTAAGAGAAGTTGAGAAGCTCAATCACCTCATTAATATATATCTCTCATTAATGCCACTTCTATTTTCTTTAATTTAGTGTGTGTATTTATCATATGGGATACCAACTTACTAGACTACTACACCAAATTAAATACACCCACTCAACCGCATTATTAAATTCATATTGGTGAGCTACAACGTCGGATGCCCTGGATATGTTACATTCAAACCGGTATCCAATACTAGTATAACTCGAAATTTAAAGCTACCTGAACTGAAACACTGAAGAACCTTAAATGAGTATTATATTTGCATTCATTTCTTTTCTTTTTCTATGAAGAGGATGGAGAATATGGCCACTCTATTTCATTAATAAGGATTTA
Source organism: Hemerocallis citrina (assembly GCA_017893485.1). Taxonomy (NCBI): domain Eukaryota; kingdom Viridiplantae; phylum Streptophyta; class Magnoliopsida; order Asparagales; family Asphodelaceae; genus Hemerocallis; species Hemerocallis citrina. The sequence goes on along the minus strand of CM030362.1, from coordinate 55,335,477 downwards.
ATAAAATATGAAGAGGATGGAGAATATGACTCAATCTCTAACTAGTTACATGCACGCTTGCGATGCACGCCCTAATATTTTTTTCCTTTTTTATGTAAATACTACGATTGTTTGAAAAAAGTGCGATAAAGTACATGTAAAGGGTTGGTGCATTCATTTTTCACTGCTGGAGAAGGCTAGACAGGTAGGCAGAATAATTTTGGCATAGAGTTTATTATGTTTCATTGTAGCCTATATGTACAAATGTGACCTATTATTTGGAGATGTTGTTTCATAATAATAATTATATCATATGGAATTAGGTATAAAGTATAGGGTGTTTATAATTGGACTTAGCTATATACTATAGCATCGGTGCACAATGACAGGCGGGTTTAGGTTTTTGATCGTATCAGTAAAACATTCCACTGGTATCAAATTTTTTTTGTAATCATAAAAGCAACTACAAAAAACTAACATCTAAGATAACAATCTTCATAAGCATCCAACTTGCATGGGCTCAACCAGAAATTGGGTCACCCACCTTGCATCTTTCGAGTCATATCCGTATACGTATCTGAATCCGTCTTTGGAATGCAGATACAGATATTGGTATAGCAAATATTATACCAATATCTGATCCGTAACCGATCCGAAAGCATCCCTATAAGTTAGTCTCATCTATAATATAAAGTGAATATTGTGTACGTGCTTGTGTAATCTAGTTGAGCTTCACAAATTCTACATCTAATTCGATGTTCAAATGTTACATTAGAGAACGATAATTTAGAAGAAATAAAAATCGAGACTAATAAGTTGAACCAAAGTTTACATGGTATCAGCGCTGTAGAGAAACTCACCTGTTGCTGCTTCTCCTTCAACTCATACAGTCTCCGATCATGTAATGGTCGCCTCCACTCTCCGATCATCCTCCCTCTGCTCCGCCTCTGCCAAAATTGTCTCCAAGCCCCCCTCTCGCGCGCCCCCCTCCCGCTCCATCTCCCTCCCCCTCCAAATAGCGCAACAGGATAGGGATCTGAGTCTCGTCAGATCTTTCTTCGTCGGAATCGGACGACGAAGAAACCTGTTGTTTTTTGGTTTCTCTTCACTGCCATGGACGATATGGACGACTTCAGCAACCTCTGCGATGATCTTGACCTCCGATGCCGCGATCATTCAATCAATAAAGACGAAGATAACATCCATTCGAAGATCGATTCACCTAGGGGAGGATATGAATGTTAGCTACAACGATGATGATGATGATGAATACTTTCGTATTGTGTTGAATAATGATGAGAAGCCTAAGGGTGGTGCGAATGGGAGCAAGGAAGTTGAAGATGAGGGTGAAAGTCGCGCGGGGGGGGGGGACAGAGAGGGGGGTGTTTTTTTGAGATAGAGAGATTTTGATTTGAGTGAGAGAGAGATTGAAGTAAATGTGAAGTGAAAATTACGCTTGTGACTTCTGATTGTGTAGAGATCATGGATAAAATTTGACAGAATTAACCCTACATTATTTTTTAGCTGTTTATGTTTATGAGGGCATGATAGTAAAATGCCGTCAAAATGGGGCTTTGCTTAATAATAGTAGAAATATTATAATGGAAGACGGCCTTAGTATCATTTGTCAATCTACCAACATATGCATCGCACATGCATAACTAATATGAAGGAGGTATTAGGTTCGAATCCTCACTTTTTTAGATTTTTTTACTTTAATCTTTTTTTTATATTAAACATGCATCATATGTGTAAATTACTATCCATCTATTTATCTATAATATAATATATTTACTTACTATGTAATGGAAGAGTTTGTCACAAACAAACAAATTTTAATATTTTTTTGTCACAAAAGAAACACCACTTTTGTCACCAAACAAACATGTGTATTGCACGTGCAACTCCAAATCTATTTTTTAACACGTGCATCGCACGTACGCATCAGAGTTTTTTCTTCTTACTTTTAAAAAAATACGTGTATCGTTCGTTCAGCTCCTTTTTTAAAAAATAAGGCATTCATCACACGTGCTAATTACTGCTGTCTAAAGTGTATCGCACATTTAACTCCAACTCTTTATCAAAACGTGCATCGCACGTGAAAAATACTAGTTACAATAACTACAGTACAGAAAATGAAACATAATACCTCCTGATGACATAGGAGGGTGGGATAAATACATCAAACTCAAAATATACAAAAGCATCAAAACGAGTACTACAAGATAAAAGATGGCCATCCAACAATGCCTTGGAGGGAAGGCCACCAGGTCTTGAAGCGTCGTGTCAGTCCAAAGTAGGACCGATCACCACCTCCTCATTGTCGTACTCCTCCACGTCAAAAGCACTGGCAATTCTTTCTCTGGGACCTAACGCCGCCGCTGCAGCCCAAAAGAAAATAAGATACATGATATGACTAAGGTTACAAAAAATACTATTACAAGACCCATAAAAGTAAAAATTATTTCTGTCAAACCATAAAACTCAGGTCGTTGCTGCGATAGCAATATACCACGCTATCCTCATCTCATGTCTTTCACTAGCGAATGTGGGCCTATCCATAGGTCTTCATAAATCTGTGGATAGATTGATATTCTGAGGGCTCTTAGGACCTCGCAAAGAACGACTTTACTCCTAGGGCAATCTAGAAAAAGATGAGTCTTCAATTCCGTGTGTATTGCAAAATTCGTAGTTAGTATCGATGTGCAGCTGGCTTTTAGCCATATTCTCTCTTGTCGGAATCGCGTTGTTGAGGACTAGCCAGGAAAAAACTCTAACTTTCAGTGGAGCTTTAGCTTTCCAAAGAATCGTAGACCATTTCGGACTACACCCTCTAAAGTGTATATGGTTATAGAGTGTCCGAACCGAAAAGGTGCCATTCTTTTCTAACCCCCATGCTTTCTGGTCAGGTCCTTGGAAACATTTAACCCCCGATTGTCCAATGTAAGAATGTAAAGCTCATAGTCTCAGTTGGGATTCCGGATGAGACGATCTGAATGGGGGTTTCCAAGCTCCACGTACCATATTTTGGCCATTGTAATATTAGGTTGAGAAGCTAACTCAAATAGAATAGAGAATAACTCTCTCAGAGAGTGATTAAGGAATAACTCCCTAAGAGAGTGATAACCGCACCACTTGTCCCACCTGAATTTGGTCATCATGCCCTTGTCAATGAAGAAAGTTACACAGCTATGAAACGAGTCTTAGGCTTTGGCTACTCCTTTCCAAAATCAGGATACTTTAGGGCCCATTCGGAACCCAAATATATGTGTCCCCTTTCCCACAAGGTAAGAGTGAATAGACTCCTGCCAACCTTCACTTTCCACCACCATTTGCCAAGAATGGCTATTTGCTTCTTCCCCTAGCCATCGGTGAGATCAGACCCTCTTGTCTACAATTATCCATCATGCCTTTAACAACATCTGCAATAATCGTGAAGAGCAGGGGGAAAGAGAGAGAGGGTCCCCATGTCGAAGACTTCTTTGGCAAGAGAAAGGTTTCCATGCCTTGCCATTCACCAAAATAGTCGATCTGTTGGTAGAAAGGCAATGTTTAATCCAATTGATCCATCTATCCCTAAATCCCCTGCCTCTTAGGGCTTTCAAAAGATAATCCCACTCAACTGAGTCATAGGTTTTCTCAAAGTCCAGTTTCAACAAGAAGCTCTTGTTGTTCGAGATGTGACATTGGTGAATAGTTTCTTCTGCAGTAGCAACGTAATCCATAATACAACGTCCCTTAATAAAAATCAGTTTGTTCGTTACTAATGAGTCGGTCCATCAACTTGCTCAATCTGTTAACAAGGATCTTGGTCATTATCTTGACCGAGCAGTTGAAGAGGCTGATGGGACGAAAGTCACCAACTCTAAGAGAGTCTTTCTTTTTAGGAATAAGGACCACCTCCGCATAATTAAGTTTTCCCAGTTTGAGTCTGTGGTCATAAAATTCATAAATAACTGCCATTAGATTATCTTTGATCTCATCCTAGAATGTGTGATAAAAGTTCTTCGGGAATCCGTCAGGTCCTGGAGCTTAATCATTACCCATCTGAAGAACCACTCCTTTAACCTCTTCCTCTGTGAATGGGACTTCGAGGGAGTGTAGGGGTTGATCAAGGCCATCTACCCTATTCTACCAGAATTCCTCTCTTAACGGGATCCTAAAGTCGGTTTTACAACCAAACAAATTTTTGAAGTGTGTTTGGAAAGCAAGATCAGTATATTTTTCTTCTTGATTCACCCCTGAATCTGTTTGGACCGATAGAATGATGTTTGATCTCCAGAGTGCGCTGGCAACCCGATGAAAAAAGCCCGTATTAGTGTCTCCCACTTTGAGCCACAAAATTCTGGACCTATGATGCCACTTGATCTCTTTCAATCTATACAACTGTGCAATGTCCTCCCTAAGCATTAAGAGACTATTACGTTCATTCTGGGTAAGGTCTCTAGATTCTTCAAGCCTCTCCAAGCCATCAATATCATCAAGGATAGAATCTTTGGCTCTCCAAACTGTGTTCGGTTCCACTTTCTCAATTTCATCCGAAGTCGACGGATCTTTTCGCACCAAATTGCAGCCGCCTCATTACCCCTAGTAGGAAGAGCCTAACTTTTCTTAACCAGGTGATGAAAACCCTGAATTTCCTGCCTAGTTTTTTCGAACCTGAATTTCTTCAGTTTATTAATGTGATGCTCACCAGATTCGAGTAAGATGAAAACATGATCAGATGTGGGTCTTGGGAGTGATTTGACATTAACTAGTGGGAATTTAGTCTCCCAATCCAATAAGACCATCACTCTATTCAACCTTGCCAAAATAGGAGATACTTGCATATTAGACCAGGTGAATAGTCTGCCTGAATTGGGATGTCAACCAGTTTAAGATCAGTAATAACTCGGTTGAACTTCTCTCTCTCAATGTCACTACAGCCTCTGCCACGATGTTCAAAAGAGAATCTAGTGATGTTAAAATCCCCCCTCCCCTAGCCAAGAGTGTTGCCCTCGTGTTTGGTTTGCTCGAAGTTCATTCAGAACAGAGGTTTATAAGACGCATTGTCACGCCCCGCTTCCCAAAAAAGAATACGGAATACGGATATGTGATTAAGCCCAGCAAATGATTTTCATCATCCTTAAGCTGTCAGAATCTTTACAACAACTAAAAGAATAATCAGAGTGGGAAGCAAGAGAAGTCAATCACGCATGCACATATGAATTTATAGACCAACAGAAATTTACTTGAAACAAAGTATATTAATCTCAAATAAACCAGATCTGAACAAGTCAATAATCCTGGGTCACATTATCCAATACAAATAATCCAACTAACAGATACATTATTCAAAATGAGCAACAAGAAATAATAATAGCAAAATTTCAGCATCTGGAATTTCATATCACCTACTCCATCTGGTAGCTGATCTCCAAAATCTGCAATTTAACAAATTGCAGGAAGAGGAAAAAGAAAACAAAATACCCGTCAATGCAAGTTAGCTTGTAGTGTAGGCACAAGTACATGGGGAAGAATAAATAAATATAGAATAATAGCGGAAGCAGGCATAGCATGGAATAAACATGATAACAAAATAGAACAACTAGCATGGCAAGATGAACGAGTACAAGTGGCATGTGTCAAGTGTCAAGTGAACAAGTGTCAAGTAAACAAGTAACAAGTATCAAGTATCAAGTATTAAGTATCATGTACAAGTAACAAGTAACAAGTGTCAAATGATCATGTTCAAGTCTTGTGTTATATCTATCTAGGTAGCACTTCATGCGTCCCAGGTTTTTACTACATGGTTGCTACATTCAAACAATTTTATTTTAGATTTCATAGTGAATCATAAAGGGCAGTATACTCAGGAACAAGTATCAAGTATTAAGCTCCAAGTAATCAGATATCAAACTCCAAGTGTCAAGTATTACGTGTCAAGTGTGCAAGTGGCAAGTAATCACGTGTCAAGTGTGCAAGTGTCAAGAAATCACATGTAAAGTTCCAAGTATCAAGTATCAAGTAATCACATAGGATCTATAGATCCCCTTCCGAGTACACTTTTCTGTATTTTTCACTATTAGATCTTTCCCTTTAAATCCCAGCTTGGTTATTTATTATTATTATCAAATAGGCATGTATGTGTACAAGACATGGCTAGAATAACATTTCATGTATAAGTAACAAGTTCAGGTTGAAAGATAAACATGTACAGGCAAAAGACAACACATAAAAGAGTGGCACAACGAAAATTCTAGTTCAGGACAGCAAGACAGTACTGCACTAAATCTGTGATTTTCGTTGCCACAAACATGTAAACCTTGATCCATCAGAGGATTTGAAAAATAGAATCTCGGCCGAATCCAGCAAATATAAATAAGTCATATGGTATTTCACAAAAACAAGTCTCAAAACATAATTGAATCCAGAAAACATATTCAGCCAGAAATCAGAAGTTTGTATTCATAAATAGGAAAATAGTATGAAAACTTACGAATTAAATCCACAAAAAATCTGGGGTATTTCCTAGTATGTTTAGTATCAGAAAATAAAGTTTCATAATTTTTCAATATAGATAGAATAGTCAAGTAAAATCAGAAAGCAGCAAGATACAATAGTTTTGTAAATCTGGAATCATAAACACTGCAGTACTAAAACAGCAATATCTCACAAAATATAAATCGAAATCTAGATCCATCAAAAGGGTGATAAAATAGATACAGTAGGCTATAATTTATATTCATAGAGTTTTTATAGAAAGTAAATAGAATCAGGTCGAAATTATGTATCTTTACTGAACAGTATAAAAATTCTGCAAGTATAGTAGTTGTTTGCAAGTATAGAATAGTTTGTAAAATCATCAATTAAATCCACAAAAATTAAGGGTTAATCCCAATCTGGTCTAGTTGTAACCAGCAAAATATTGGATCAAAATATTATCTTTAACATCAGTAGAAAATTAAATAGTCATACAGAATTCATATAAAACTGGATCTGGAATTTTAAACACATCTGTAGTAAAATAGTCATATCTTACAACTCATAAATCGAAACCGAGATCTGTCAGAAAATCTGGAAAGTAGACAGAATTCTCTATAATTCTTATTCACAAATAATTTTCACATACTGAACTTAATAGGGTCTAAAATACTGATCAAAAACGGAAAATCGGCAAAACAGAAAACATCCTTCATGCACAAAATCAACTAGTTTATGTGAAACTCATCCAAACATAACCAAATATGAAATAGGGTATACTAGATGTCCAAGCAACATGGTATAGGGTATTTAGCAAGTCCACAACAAGTTATACTTCAACTAACACAATCAAGCACAGATATCACACGAACAACATGCATGCATACAATAAGAAGTGGTCATCCCTAGGTTATTTCATGTCATGTGTGTAATGAGGCAACTACAGGCGGGTCAACACAATCGAGACAAGATATAACAGAGGTTCACACAAGAATTGTCTATAGAACACAACTACACTACATGCGATATTTAGTACTTGTATTACACAAAGAAAAGAATACAAGTTACTTGCTTGAACGACGGAATGGCACAAAAGCAAGAATAACGGAACGGATTCCCGGGCAACAAACTCCATGAACGACCACGAATCACAAGAACCAATACTCACGAATCAACACACAACCCACGAACCAACACACGCACACAAAGATAGAGCGAGGGACGGACGGAGAGACGACGGTGGGAAGCGCTGCCGTCGAAGATGCTGGCTGTTGCTGTGAAGGGACACACAGCACGGGGGACAGCACGTGTTCCGCTTGCTGCGTCGGAAGGAGCACCGGCGGGGGAGTCTGGCTTTCGCTGAGGTGGGTCGCGAGCATGAGGGTTGCGGTCTGGGTGAAAGGTCAGGGAAGCAGGGAGCACAGGGGATGATAGGTTAGGAGGAGAGTGGGAGATAGGGGATGAGCACAGGGGGTAACACAGGGCCAGGCAGGGGGAAAAAGATCGGGAGAGCATGGGAGGCAAGGTCGGGAGTATGGGTTTGAAAGGTGAACAAGGGTAATGCTGAAAACGGCTAGGGGATGAATAGGAATTAGGGTTAAGGTGCACAGGGGTGAATATAAAGGTGGGTATTATATAGATAGTTAGGGTTTTGAGGCTTAGGGGGGTGAACAGTTGATGGTTAAGGGGGGCGTATAATGGGTTAACAGGTGTAAACAATGGATCCAATAGGGTCTAAAAGGATTAGGGGATCCAATAAGAAATCAAACAGGGTTATAGGGTTTAAGTAAAAGAGTGATTGGGTTTTTAACAGGTTCAAAAGACTTAGAATATGATTACAAAAGAAAGAATAGAATGAAACATGAACAAATAAGAGTGGGGATCAAGATACAAGCTCGATCAACAGAGACGAGACAAAAGACGGACAATAGAATCAAGAACTCAATAAGAAGACGACACATCAAATAAATGAATATATAAAGAAAGAAATCCAACACACGGTCCAAAAGAAATACAAGCTCAATAAAATACATGGAAAAAGAAAATACACTCAAAATACAGAAAACGAAAAACAGGGGTTACACGCATGATTTGGGCCATAAACCACATATATAGTTTGTGTCCACTTATAACTACGATGTTAGTGAAGAACGGATAACGAGAAGTCCCATCGAAATTCATCCAGGCAAGAGAAGATATCGGAGTTAAAACCAATAGTGATGCCACCTGAAGCCCCATCGGAAGGGGAGATCTTCCACCCAGAGATTCTATTACCCCCAACTCTCCTTAGGCTAGCCACATGTGAGTGTTTGGTTTCCTGGATACCAACAACGTCCATTTTAGATGTGTTGATAATGTCTCTAATCATCTCCCGTTTTTCTCGCCTATCCAAACCTCTAACATTCCAAAGAAGAATCTTCATTGGGAACTGGGATAAGGTTACATTGTGGGACGAATTCAATATTCGATGCTAAGTTAATTCTCTCAATTTTCTATCCTCGAATAGTATCCAAGATGAAAGTATTATGCTCAATATCGCTTACCGCAAGACCACAAGTTTCGGCGAGATAAAAAAAACATCGGAATCATACATGAAATTAAGAATTGAAACTAAAAAGCAACATGTACCTCCATCATCGAATTTTGCCGACTTGGCAACCGCAGCAATCTCCAAATAATTCCCAAGGACTCCACATGAGCCTTTTTCGCCGACTTGTGAACTAAAAAGCCTTGAGAAGGCCGTGAAGGAGCATAATCTGGCAAATCTGGGTATCAACAAAAAATTCTTCTTTCAAATCAGAGACATCTTCCATATAAATTACATCATCTTCCAAGTTTAGACATGGATTTTCATATTCGTCACTCAGTTGAATAGGAGGGGAGGAAACCTGAGATAAAATTGCAGCCGATATATCTTGATGCCCACAAGAAGGTATCGGCCCATCATGAACCATCAGAGACCCCAATCATTGGCCCATCATTAGAAATTGCTGACACACAAGGTTGAATGGAACCGTTCTTGGGCCCAAGCCCATGTGGAGGGGAAGCATGTGCTTTTCTTGCGCCGTTAAATGGCTCCGGTTTAAAGCCCAATAGATAGCACGTGAAGCGCCCGTGCTAGGGTCATAGGTCTTGGAAAGCGCGCCTCTTGCGTTGGAGATTATTTGGAGGTTGCCACGTGGACCCCCTTGGTTCGCTAGTTGGGGAGGCATCACGTGGAGTGGCTGAGTAGCGATTCTGTTTTTAGGCTTGGACTCCTCTTTCTAGCTCCAATCTCATCAATTCCTTCATCAACTTCTTCATCTTCCAAAAGAGGCTCTATACTATAATCTGATTTCTCTCTAACTTCTTCCTCAAAATGGGAGGCCAAGCACAATCTTCAACCCCTTGATATGCTTGCCTAGTTTCTAGAGGGGGCTCTCGATCTGCTTGCTAAGTTTCCAAAGGGGGCTCCTCGGAACCCACCAAAGTCGAGAGCTGGAAATGGCAAGATTTGCTGCTTGGTCTATCTTTCTCTATAACTTTTTCCTGCAAAATTGCCTCCACCTTTCTTTGACTTTTGTCCTCTTTAGCCAAAACTGCAACTTTTGCTTAACCGCTCTCCCCCAGCTTATCTTGACCGTAGGATTCTTTTGGTAAATCAGGGCCTTTTGATGAAGTGGGTTTGATGAGATGGGTTTCCATTTTCGATCGTCTTCCTTGAGTCGATTGGAGAAACTCACGGTGTGCATGTTCGAGATCATGATCTCCGTCAATCGTCGTTTCGATCTCCGACGAGGCCACTTCTTTGTAAGTACGACCATCTCTTTGCGAGTGTAGGCTAGAGGGATTAGGGTTAGGTTGGACCACCGCATGAGGCACCACCTCGTCAAGTACAAATCAGATTAAATATGCTTCTTTAGATGTGAAGAACTTAGCAAATCTATGCATGATTCCAATATTTAGGCTTCTGATTAGAACCCTAGCTGAGATTAGGTTAGACTTCTTGACAGTTTTGGGATCAACTTCCACTAATGACACAAAATCTCTTACATGCTCTCGAAGGTCTCTTTTCTCCAACAATGAAGGGGGATATTATGAATCCATATCCAGTAAGCCTGTAACCACTGTTTTCATTAATGCATATTTTAAAAGTATTTTTCCGTATTTAAATCCTCAGTATCTTATAACTATTTTTTTCCTAATTGATTTTACTGTTTAAACTATTTTATGAAACTCAATATACAAATTATTTAATTATTTTATATTTATTTCAAGCCCAATTGTTTAACTATTTCATGAACCCAATTTTGTATTTATTAATATGAAACCCAATTGTTTATTCCAAGCCCAAATTTGTATTTGATTTTGTTAAATTAATCCAATGCCCAATTGTTTAATTGTTATTTCAAGCCCAACTCTATATTTTGATTTTTATTATTTAACTATACTTTTAATCTGAGTTCAAAATTCACCCAACAACCTAATTGTTTGATTTAAATATTTTAAGCCCAAGCCCATATCCACCCCCTATTGGATCTCTCACCCAAACCCAATAACCCAGTCAACTCCCCAAATTCTCCTAATGGACTAATCCCTATGACTTCTCCTAATCACTTCCCCATGATCTGTAACCCCCAAAATAATAACTAAATCTCCACTATCTCCACAATCCGTAACTCCCTCCCCCTATTTTCTCCCTCTCTCCCGTACTCTTTCTCCCCCTTTGATTTAAACCAAAACAAAATGAAACCTAAACAGAACAAAACCCAAACTCCCCTTCTCTTCCTCCCGCTCACCCTACTGTCGAACCCACAGAACCCAATCACCGCCATTTTCGAGCGCTCCACCATCGACCCTCCCCCATCACCTTCGCGACTCCACCTCCGAGTCCCACGCCGCTCGACCACAGAAGCCTCACTTCATTGCCTTCCTCCTCTTTGCCTGAGCACTACAGGCTTCCCCTGCGCCGTCTTTAACCCAAGACCCATCCGCTCGCCACTCCGCAGTCGTCATCCTCCTCGCCAGATCCCACCGGTGCTCCCTCATCTCATCCTCGTCGCCGAAGACACCGTTCCATCTCCTCTGTTTTTGGCGTGAACAGAGCTCCGCTCGTTGCCATCTCGCCCTCGTGCTGCCGTCGCTTCCCGACCAGCCGCGTCGCCGCCCTCCGTTCCTCTCGACTCTACGACCGCCCAGTCGCCGCCGTGAGCCACTCCCGCCGTCGAAGTTTTCTTTCCGATCGCTCTCTCTCTCTCTCTCTCTCTTCGATCGAAGGAAGAAGACGACAGAGGGTGGTCGATTTCACTATTGTGTGTTCGGCTACAACAGATCCGAGATTTGGTGTCCCGTGTTTGGGGCAGTTCCGGTGCGGGGAAGAAATCTCATTGGACGATTTGGTGTTCTGTGTTCGGCCACACCAAATCCCATTTTGCTGTACCGCGTTCTGGCCGATCCGCTGTGGGGGTTGTGATCTGATTGGTCGGATTTCGCCGTTTCGCATTCTGCCACACCCGATCTCTCTTGCTGATTGTTGTTACTACTTGGATTTTCTTGTACGGTTTTGCACGTGCTCTTGGGATTGCTCCCCGAGATTCTGATCCCGTTATTCTCTATTAGTTATCGAATCGTCTATGAGGAAAAAGGTAAGTCATTTCTTATCGAATATTTATTGTATCATATTCGATATTTTTATTGAATTCCGCAAGTGGATCTATTGAATATCGTAAAATGTTATTGTATCTATCGTTGAGATGCCACGGATTTATACGAGCGAATCCAAGTGGTAGTCTCGACTTCGTGCCTTCTTTTTGCCTCTAATGTATAGGGATTTTACATACACCCATATAGTTATAGTTAATGAATATAAGAATAGGAAATTATTGACACATTTCATATCATGACATTAATGACAACTAGCTACAGTAGATTGCATAAATTAGTTGATTGTTAATGTGATTGTTATTGATAAATTAGTTGAACTGTAATTATTTGAATTATGGACATCATCTACCTTAATACCATGTTCACATAAGATTGCATCGCTGTGATTATGATTATTAAATTTCAATTTATCATTTTTAACTTTTAATCGTTTTATTCAAATGGACATATTGACTATTCTGGAAATTACGACAACCTGAATCTTATTGTGCTGTTTCGACCTAGATAACTTCATTAAAATCAGAAACTCCCTGAAAGTGAAACGTAGCCCTATTTGTCTAGATATCAATAGATACCAGAACTTTCGAATTCCGATTTATATTGCCCGAGTTATGACCCTTTTGCTACAGCCGCGCTGTAAATTCAGATTCATGTACATACCATGTTAGGCTAATAAATTAAGTGGACTAATGATTATATATGACAAAGATAAATTTCAGATTTGTAGATAACATGTTTAGGGTGTTAAAAATTATTTTTACTGATTTTTGTAATGATTATTTACTGCCTTTATAATTAAAATTAGTCAACATCGACAGCCAGCCAGAAACTAAAATCTGTAAAGAACACTGAATTTCACCTAGCCACCGTCGTCAGAATATAGACTTTAAGTATGCGTTGGAACCGGGCGGGAATCTAGTTTCTAGACCACCTGACGGATCCACATTTGTTGTCCTGTAGCAGCGGGAATGCTGATTTTGGTACAGCAACATACTGCTGTCCAAAATTGGGATTCTATGTTTTATAGTGTACAATTGTGTTTATAATGTTATATTTAATGTATTTAATTGTATAGAGTATATTGCATGATCCTAGGGTTATTTTGTCACCTTTTCTAACGTCCCTTATTAACTGCATTATCGTGTGTTAATTGAATAAAGGAAATAAATTAAAGCCGGGGTTAAGGGTTGATTAGGGTAGTTGACAATATAGTAAGTGTACTCGGATGATGGCCAGTGAATATTATTGTTATCAGCATCGTGTAAGAAATTACACATGTCCCGTGTTTTATCGTTATCGGCATCGTGTAAGAAATTACACATGTCCCGTGTTTTATCGTTATCGGCATCGTGTAAGAAATTACACATGTCCAATGTTATTATCGTTATCGTCATCATACCCAGTACATGAACTATAGAATCTACCACCTTAGTCTAAACGAAATTGATCGTATGCATCGAACCTGTGGTACGGCACACATGGGATACAGTAGTACGTGCATTAGCTAGGATTAAAGAATGAATAATAGACCTAAGGCTCTCATCACATTATCATTGCATATTGTTATCCTTATCGAACAATGTTATCGTTATTATTGCCATTATTGATATTGTTCATCTTTATCGTGATAAATCATAGTCAATGCATATTATACTGTTATTGCTTTGTCACTGTTCAACACTATTGACTTCATCATTTATTGAATTCATTGTTATACCACTATTGCCATTGTTTCACTGTTTCTCCACTTGCATATCCATGACTTGCGCTAAGGACAAATTATTCTTTCTTTTTAGATGATCAAGTACAGGTGAATAAGGAGAATTTTCAGAAGGCATTGGTGAGCAGTTCTTCTACGATTGGAGCAGGAGTTCCTCGAGCTATTTGGTAAGTTCTTATACGCCAGATTTGGTTATTGAATTTCATTCTCGTTTATGTGATCATGTTTCCTGCATGGTTATGATTAAATTTTCTTATATTGTTGAGTTAAGACTGGTATAGCTTATGGATGAAATGAGTTGGCATACTTATATCATTCGCTGGGCCTTAGTTACGCACCTGTGTTCCCGTATTCTGGGAAGCGGGGCGTGACTAAGCCTCCCCTTGATGTCGCTCAACTCCAACATGAGGGGACAAGTGTGAAAATAGAGTTCACCCCCATAGTAGCCATATCTTCTAGCTTTTCCGGCGAGGGGAATGAAATTAGAAATTGTAGATGTCAAACTTTTTTAACCACCCATTCTTGGTGAACCTTCACCGGCCACCGGTCAGTAAGAGCTTCTAAAAAGTGATTTTCAGATGGTCTGCATGTTTTGATTCTAGCAAATCCACACCATTTCCGCAACTATTGTTTTTCTTGTTTGATAAAGGGAAGACTAGTCACTAAATTGATAAGTACGAGATTAACTGGCGATCTTCCTATCCTAACATCTCTAGCTGCTTCGATTGGATTGAGAGATACATTAGAACATACATACAATATATGTCCCCATTTAAGACACTTAAGACACCGCACCTCCTTCGTACACTTCACATGAATGTGGCCATGATCACCACAATTGAAACAAGATATTGGTTTCTCTTTTCATTTTTTGAATGTTTTAGATAATATGTTGGCCAGGGCCATCTGCCATGTCTTCTAGTGGCTCTGTTCTCCACTCTCTCCCAACAACCATCTTCAAGTGACTGTACAGTGTGCAACTTATCTGGAGCCCCCACAATGGAGGTAAAAACCCTCGTCGGCATGACCGGACTCCCCACCGAAGCCCTAGCAGCCATCGGGAGAATAATTGTACGTATTGAAGTTGTCAACAAGGTTGGTAGTGAAGCTTGTAGATTGGGAGAAGGTTGTACAATTGGTTGTAAAGATGTGATGTGTTGGATAGTAGTTGTACAGGGGAGACTGGGGAGGGGGTGGAGTTGGGTTTTGGGGAAGCAATTGTTTTTTGGAATGGGAGGAAGGAGAGAATGATGTTGCTTATGATGATGGTGAAAGTCAGTTTTGAGCTATGAATTAGGGGGGAACTTGCGGAAAGAAATTATCTCATTTACGGCCCCCTCCTTCCATTGTCCACCGCAATGGTTAAACCCTTAAAAGTATATCTTTGAGGTGACCTTCTGCAACCCGAGGGAGGGCTTTTCTTATGCCTACCGTGGCTTGTAGGAGGACCCACTCTAGAGGCTCGTCCTGTAAGCGGATGCGTAGTAGAGCGATGATGTTGACGATGAAAGCCCTGGAGTGTCTGTCTATGATGAGCTGAATACTTTTTGATCGATGATTTAGGGCTTCGTATGAGCTCTATCGTCTCCCGTATAGGGAAAGTCGGTCGTTGGTGGTGTCTCCTCGAGCTACGACAGTGGTGACCAGTGGGAGTCATGGGGAGGGGATGAATAGAGGGATGATTAGGGGAGCAAGATCTGTCTGGGGTGATGGCAGAATAGGGGGAGGGTGTGGGAACAACTCCTTTGGCCTACATCCCCTCATCTCAAGTTCAAATAATTATATGGCCGGGAACATGAGGGGGAGAAGACTGACGAGATGAGGAGAAGAAAGTGATGATGCGAGGGGGAGGGGCTGAGGGAAGTGGGGCAAGGGTGCAAGTCAGGGCCATGGCCGGGCCCCCAATGGAGGCTAGGGAGGCGGCCACCTTGGGCCCCCGAATTTTTCGCAATTTTAGGGCCCCCAAAAATAAATTTCTTCTTTGTATTTATATATACATATTTTGTGCGTAATATTTTTTTAGGGCCTCAAATTTAAATTTTTTGGGCTTTCAATTTTAAAATTAGTACTTGAACTGGCTTATTTTAGTTTAGCTTAAATTTGTATGGAGATTTCTTTTCTCAAATCCCTAAATCTCCATCCATTTTTACATATATATCGATTTTTAAGATTGTAGCCAAAAAAGATTTCTGAATTTTTTTTTATCAGTTAAAAAAAAACAAAAAATTGTATGGGGCCCCCATTTCGAGAGTTCGCCTCGGGCCCCCGTAAACTCAAGGCCGGTTCTAGTTAGGGTGGTGGGAGTGGAGGAGAAGTTGCTTCATCTCTAACACACGAAGGAATTATATTTGCATTCATTTCCTCGTGGTTAATTTGCCTTCTAAAAATTGTGGGGAAAAAAAGGACCTTTAAATTTTCTACAAGATTTTTTTTCATCTAGACCTAAACCGTCCACAATTACAATGTAACCAATTAATGTATGCCCGCGAGAAACTTAGTACTATTCATTTTGTAATTGTGAAATAGATATCTTATATTCTTATATTCGTGTTTGTCAAAATGTATATACGCGTAATAAGAATTAGATTTTTTTTTTTGAAGGAAAAGATGGAATATGGCCACCATGTTTCATTAATCAGAAATTAACAAAACATACAGGCTATGAACATGAAATAAAATATGAAGCAATATGACCCTTACAGACAATAGATCCCTCCAATAACCCTGGAGGGTTGGCCGACAAACCGATAGTCACCGCATACCATCGAAGAGGGCAAGGACGGACCTACTCCTGAAATATTGTATTGGGCCCCATCTTGGGCCCAAACACAAAGCTCGTCCCAGCAAAATTGCATGTCAATTTAGCTTCGTGCACTACCTCCACGATACGTGCACACCCCCCCTGAAACTAGTCAGACGGGATTTTATCAACCGCCGAACCCTGCCGTCTCATCGATGGGGGGACCCCTTCTTCGGGCCCAAGCCCCTTACCTGTCGAACCTAACCTCCTCCTCCTCTCCTCGTGCACCGCCTCCAAAGAGATAGCCGTGAAGATGATACCTTCACCTCTCTCACGTTCTTACTCTCTCGGGCGATTTCTTACCAAACTATACTCTCATTCACCCCACCAAAATACCACATGCCCAAAGAGAGAGCCATGGAGAGGATATCTTCACCTCTCTCATGTTCTAGCTCTCTCGGGCGATTTCTCACCCACACAGACACACACCAAGAGACTTTCACACTCAATCAGAAACCCAAACCAAACAAAACAACAATAAATTCCTTAGTCCACAAAGAGCGGTGGCGTTGCCGCTGTCAGGGATGTTGATGAAGGGAAGAAGAGGTTCTTTCAAGAAGGCAGTGGCCTTTGTTAAAGGAAACTCAAGTGCACAGTTGTTAGCGGCGAGCGACAGTCGCCGCACTGGTGGCAGTTGAGCAAACGGCAATAGTTGCTGCACCAGTGGTAGAAGAGCGGCAGTCACACGCACACCCCTCTGGCCAGCGGTAGTCGCCGCACCAGCGGTAGTCGAGCACACAGAGTCGAAGAGTTGCAGCACCGGTGGCAGGAGGCGGAGGACCACTCGAGCACCACCCCGTTCGTCGTCGACGCTTCGAATGCCGTCGATGCGTACAACACCCCGTTCGTCTTCGCTTTGCGAGTGTTAAGATAAATTAAAGAGATGAAAACAATACTGAATATTGAATTGAGAAATAACTGAGTACAATATCTCCTATATATAGGAGTGAGCCAAATACAAAAGTAGCCCAATACCCAATATGGAACTATAATATCTAACACCCCCTCTCAAACTCATGTTGGGTCAAACAAAGTGAGTTTGCCTACTAAATATCGAAATCTCTGAATAGTATGAGATTTAGTGAAGAAGTCTGCCGTCTGCTGTGATGAGGTAATAGAATGAAGAGAAATGGTCCCTACTTCAAAGTGCTCACAAACATAATGACAATCAATCTCTATATGCTTCGTTCTCTCATGAAAGACCGGATTGCTTGCAATGTGTAGTGCACTCCAGTTATCACAATGAAGAGGAGTAGGTCCTGAAAGAGTGACACCCATATCAGATAAAAGCCAACAAACATGAACAATCTTTCTAGTAGTAGTTGTCATTGCTCTGTACTCAGCTTCAGTCAAAGAACATGCAACAATTGCCTGTTTCTTACTTCGCCATGAGATCAGTGAATCACCAAGAAATAGGCAGAAACCGGTGATAGACTGTCTGGTAGTAGGATCACCTGCCGAATCTGAATCAGAATATGCACTCAGCTCTAGTTTAGATGTAGCAGACATGAATAATAAGCAAGTAATATTGCCCTGAAGATATCTGAGAATTCGAAGAAGAGCACCGTAGTGAACTGATGTAGGAGCAGAAACAAACTGACTGATAACACTGACTGCATGAGCAATATCAGGTCTGGTCATGCATAAGTAGACAAGCTGTCAGAATATCTGTCTGTATCTAGTGGGATCAGGAAGGAGCTCACCATCAGTGGGACGAAGCTTCACATGAAGCTCTAAGGGTGTATCGGCAGATCGACTGTTAGAAAGGCATGCAGCGGAGATAATATCTGATGTGTATTTCTGCTGAGAGATGAGTATCCCCCGAGATCCATGAGAAATCTCTAGGCCCAGAAAATAACGTAATCTGCCAAGGTCTTTCATATGGAACTGCTGATGAAGGTATTTCTGGGTGGATGTAATACCCGCAGAGTCATCCCCAGTAATGATCTTATCGTCAACATAGAGTAGTAGAAGTACTCTTCCCTGTGGTGATGACTGTATAAATATAGAATAGTCCTGAGAACTCTGACTAAATCTAGCCTTGGTAATGACAAGGCGAAAACACTCAAACCAAGCTCGAGGGGCCTGATTCAAACCATGTATAGCCCGACGTAACCGGCAAACATGACCAGGATGAGTAGGGAGGCCAGGAGGAGGATCCATATAAACCACCTCAGATCAGGTACCCTGAAGAAAAGCGTTCTTCATGTCCATCTGGTATAACGGCCATTGGCGGATGGCTGCAACAGCAAGAAGAGTGTGAACAGTAGTCATCTGTGCAACGGGAGCAAAGGTCTCATCATAATCAATGCCATACTCCTGAGTAAATCCTCGGACTACTAGACGAGCCTTGTATTGCTCAATAGATCCATCAGGTTGATATTTGACCTTGAAGATCCACTTGCAGCTAATGGGCTGAATGCCCTCTGGCAGAGGAACAACATCCCAAGTGTCAGTCTGATCGAATGTACTGAATTCCTCTGCAATAACTTTTCTTTATTCAGGATATTGAATTGTATCTTGATAGGTTCTGGGCTCATGTGTAGAGTGTATAGCAGTGAGATATGCATGAAACTGTGGTGAGTAGGAAGCTAGGGTGGCAAAACTAAACTGATCAGAAGGACCAGTGGCATCAGGTGTATAATGTGCCGGAGGAATACCAGAAGTGGAACGGGTAGACTGACAAAGATGTGGTAGACTGACAGGGTGTGGGGGTGAAGATGGTGGAGTAGGTGCATGTGTCGGCGGGTAAGTAAGTGGGGTGGGTGCTGGCTGCTGTAGGGATGCAAGTGGTGTTTTGGTAGGGGGAACAATAGGTGTAAGGACGGCAAGAGATGGGAATGGAGCCAGATGAGTGGGATCAAAAGGAATGCGGGAAGATGAAGTCGGAGGGCTAGCAACAAATGGGGAATCGAGAAATCTAGTATCCTCGGGGGGAGTCAGGTAGTAAGGAAAGTCTTCCACAAAGGTTACATGAAGAGAAATGCGGACACGACCCGTTGATGGATCAAAACAACGATAACCTTTGTGTTCGGGACTGAGACCTAGGAGAACGCACTTAGCAGCACAAGCGGAGAGCTTCGTGCACTCAGTAGGAGGGAAAAGGACATAGCAGGTGCACCCAAATGTACGGAGCATACTGTAGTCGGGAGGTGAGAGATAAAGAGCCTCATAAGGTGTCGTACCAACTAGGACAGACGAGCGAGTAATGTTGATGAGACTAACAGAGGTCATGATAGCTTCAGCCTTGAAAGAACGAGGAGCGGAAAAGGAGAGTAAAAAAGCGCGAGTCGTCTCAAGGATGTGACGATGCTTGCGTTCAGCTACACCATTCTGCTCATGTATGTGGGGACATAATTGCTTAAAAAGAGTGCAGTGAGACTGAAGGATCGATCTCATAGTGGTGGAAGTGTACTCACGTGCACCGTCTGATCGAAAATTCTTAATGCGCATACCGAATTGAGTGTAAATCATAGTTGTAAAGAACCGGTAAATATCAGGTATCTCAGATCGCTCACGCATAAGAAAAACCCATGTATGTCTAGTGAAGTCATCAATGAAGGCAACATAATAGAGATAGCCTTTCCACAAAGGTACGGGAGAGGGTCCCCATATGTCAGAATGAACAAGTTGAAAATGATGAGTGGTTTCAGAAGTTCTTTTGTGACTAAAGGGTAGGACAATGTGTTTGGCCAAATGACAACCCTGACAATCAGATAAATATTTAAAAGTGAGAGAACCAAAGGCACCACTGCGAACTATAGTCTAGAGTCGTGATGCGCTAATATGACCTAAACGTCTGTACCACAGATCAACATCAGAGAAAACAATACCGGCAAAACTAGAAGGAGAGTGATGTGCACGAAAAAAATCTAGATAATATAGACGACTCTGACGACTAGCACGTCCAAACTCCTCACCGGTGGAGGAATCAGTAATAGAACAACCTAAAGAGTCAAATGTAACGACAAGACCGCTATCGCACAACGCACCAATAGAAATAAAGTTTATTGATAAATGAGGAGCATAAAGAACATATGGTAATGTGAGAGTGGGAGAGCTAATTGTCCATGAGTGTGCAATAAGAAGTGGTTAGCCATCAGCTGTATATAGAGATGGAGAGTGAGAGGGAAGTGCTGTGCAGGTGGTGAATAGTTTCTTATTACTAGTGAGATGATGTGATGCACCAGAATCTAAAATCCAAAATGAATTCATACTGGGAGAGGCAGAAAGTGCAGGAGTAGAGGAGCCAGCATTGATAGACTGATGCATGAGCTGTAGTTCCAGCTGAGTGAGGCATTGCTGAAGATTAGCCCAATCAGCAGGAGACAGCAAGGCTGGAGTGACGGGCATGGCCGAGGATGTGAGGGAAGAAGCACTGCGAGGAGAAATAAGACTAGCGCTGCTGTGACTGAGAGCATAATGTGAAGGGAGATGCTGCTGGTGTCTGGATCGGGGTAGGGAGCAGGACGGTGCTACCGGTATCGGAAGTAGAGGTGGAGTAGGGTAAGGAATGATGTGAGGAGAAGGTAGGAGGCCGGTGGTAGACTGAAAGTGGCGATGCTGCTGTTTGAAACTGGAGGAGGAACGAGAGACGGTTGCATCGAGGAAGTCAGTGGAGGCGAAAATATGTGGGAGAAACTGAGATTCCATCAAGTAGAAGTACCTGTAATAATAAGAATAATAATATTATTATTATTTTTTTGGATTTTTTTCTTTTTTTTGGGGATTTTTTTTTGGATTTTTTTTTTTTTGGATTTCTTCCTTTCTTTCTTTCTTTCTTTCTTTCTTCTTCTTCTTCTTTTTTTTTACAGAGTAAAAAAAAATAGGGTTGTGGGTTTGTGGGTTTATGGGTTTCGAGTAAAAAAGAATGGGTTTCGGGTTTTGGGGGGCAGAAGGAACAGAAAAAAAAATAGGGTTATGGGGGGGGGAGATGGGGGAGGTAAAGATCGGAGGAGTCAAGGAAGACAGGGTGAGGGGGGGGGGGGGGGTTAGGGGTCTTCGGGGGATTTGAAGATGCTGACGATGAACAGGATTGATTGAAGATGTTGTCGAGGTGAGCTTCGGGGGAGGTCACCGGAAGTAGGGGTCGGCGAAGTAGGGTTCTCTGGAAGTAGGGGTCTTCAGGGGGTTGATTGAAGATGTTGACGATTGAGCTTCAGGGGATGTTGACGATGAACAGTTTTTTTTTTTTGGCTGTTGGACTTTTAGGGTTTGATAAAGAGAGGAAAACTTTGTATAACTGGCTCTGATACCATGTTAAGAAAAATCAGAAAGATGAAAATAATACTGAATATTGAATTGAGAAATAACTGAGTACAATATCTCCTATATATAGGAGTGAGCCAAATACAAAAGTAGCTTAATATCCAATATGGGACTATATTATCTAACAGCGAGTCCCCGTCTGGAACAAGATGGGACTATAATATCTAACAGCGAGTCCCCGTCTGGAACAAGATGTGAAGCTCGACGTCCGCGAGGGGGGGAAGGGGTGAGATGGGAAGGGCGACGGGATGAGATGGACGATGGGCGAGGAGGGAGGGACGACAGGGAGTAGATCGACTGTGGGCGACGAGGGGAGGCGATGGCGACGAACCCTAGCCGCCGCCCCCAAGCTCAGATCTAGGGTTTGAAAATTAGATTATTGATATCCATTTTCAAGCGAGCATGATGAAGGACACTCACTGGCAAACTTTTTTTGTGTGTGTGTGGCCTTCTCTTTTGGTATTTTCGTTTCCACCATTTTTTTCAATAGTCAAATATAGCAACTGCTATGTTTGTATAATAGTGGCTTATCCCAGCCTCACATATAGGTAGCGTTTGGCCCAGCTTAAAATTAGCTTATCTTCTCCTTTAGAAGGAGAAGCTGGGCCAAACACATATTTTGAAAAGCCCAAAAAAAGTAGAAGTAGCTTATTTTTTATAAAGAAAAGGAGCTCCAAAAGAAACCCTCCAGATCTACTTCTGGCTTCTCCTTTTCTTTTTTTTTCTACTGTTCTCCTAATCCCTTCAGAGTTCAGAACTTCAACTTCAACGAGCGCGACTTCAGCGATGGGTCGACGGCAAAGCTGGAGGTTGGGCAATGCGACTGGAAGGCGCAACTGGAGGGGAGAAGGCGGAGTGCTTCGGCGGCGGAGCTCGAGCGAGGGGGCGACTGAAGGTGGCGCGCGACTGGGAAGCGATGGAGTCGACGACTGTGGAGCTCGACGAGATGATTCGGAGTTTCGAGCGTCGCTGGGTTGAGCGACGGGAAGATGGGTTCTTCGCCTGCGGTTGAGGAAAGGGATGTCGACGAGCTGAGGGCAAGGCTTCGATGGCGAGGAAGATGGGGTGAGGGAGGAGCAGTCGAAGGCCTTCGATGGGTTGGAGCGGTGGAGTGCGGCACTCCGGGAAGTCGGGGTGAAGACGATGTAATGGCGGAACAGAGGAGCGGCGACGATGGTAATGTGGTGGTCGACAATGGTGGAATGGAGAAGGGAGAGGGATTAGAATGATGAAATGTAGGTTTTGTTGAGGTTGAATGTACGATTTTGATGATTGTGGTAGACTGGTATATGGTTGAGCAGTGATGACTTTGTTGTTGTGGTCAATCATTTCGTGCGTATACAGTTTAAATGTGTATTGTACTTAAATTAAGTATAAAAGTAGCTTACAATTGATATCTTATGCCAAACAACTTCTAACTTAAAAGTAGTTTTAAAAATAAAAAAAGCTAACTATCCAAATAACTTGAGCTTTTAATTTCAAAGCTCTACTTCCTGACTTCTCCTTCTGAAGTAGCTTTAAAGTCCAAAAAAAGTTAGGCCAAACGCACCCATATAACAAGACTGCATTCTCATGCATGAAAAAAGTAGGCATGCAGGTATACTGTAGATCGTTGAAATTTCAACAAGCTCTACCAAACAGGGCATTGTCCATGTTTTCAGTGCATCTAAAACAGATTTTTTATCAAAATGACCCACTTTTCAAAAATAAATATCAAACTGACTCACTTTCAAAACTAATTACCAAATCAACTTAGTTGTCGGAATTTCTTCAATACCTAAAAATATTCGGTTAAGTTTCAAAATACTAAAGCTAAATTTGCTATTTCGATCAATTTGGTAATTTGTTTTGAAAGTTGGTCAGTTTAGTATTTATTTTCAAAAAATGAGAGTCCGTTTGTTTTGTTATTTTGAAAAGAGTTTTCTGAATAGAGTTTTCTGAAAACTGTATTCTGAATAGAGTTATTCTGAAAATGAGTTTAAAAACTGTTTGGTCATATTTTTTTCTGAAAACTGTATTCTGAAAGCTGTTTATCTGAAAAAGAGAGTTTAGAAGCTGTTCTGTTATATTTCTAGCTGAAAACTGTTATCTGAAAGCTGTTTTTCTGAAAAAGCGAGTTTAAAAGCTGTTCGGTTATATTTCTTGCTGAAAACTGTTATCTGAAGCTGTTTTTCTGAAAAAACAAGTTCAAAAGCTGTTCGGTTATATTTCTAGCTGAAAACTGTTATCTGAAAGCTGTTTTTCTGAAAAGGCGAGTTTAAAAGCTGTTTGGTTATATTTCTTGCTGAAAACTGTTATCTGAAAGCTGTTTTTCTGAACAAACGAGTTCAAAAGCTGTTCGGTTATATTTCTAGCTGAAAACTGTTATCTGAAAGCTGTTTTTCTGAAAAAGCGAGTTTAAAAGCTGTTCGGTTATATTTCTTGCTGAAAACTGTTATCTGAAAGCTGTTTTCCTGAAAAAACGAGTTCAAAAGCTGTTCGGTTATAAATCTAGCTGTAAACTGTTATCTGAAAGCTGTTTTTCTGAAAAAGCGAGTTTAAAAGCTGTTCGGTTATATTTCTTGTTGAAAACTGTTATCTGAAAGCTGTTTTTCTGAAAAAACGAGTTCAAAAGCTGTTCGGTTATATTTCTTGCTGAAAACTGTTATCTGAAAGCTATTTTTCTGAAAAAACGAGTTCAAAAGCTGTTCGGTTATATTTCTAGCTGAAAACTGTTATCTGAAAGCTGTTTTTCTGAAAAAGCGAGTTCAAAAGCTGTTCGGTTATATTTCTAGCTGAAAACTGTTATCTGAAAGCTGTTTTTCTGAAAAAGCGAGTTCAAAAGCTGTTCGGTTATATTTCTAGCTAAAAACTGTTATCTGAAAGCTGTTTTTCTGAAAAAGCGAGTTTAAAAGCTGTTCGGTTATATTTCTTGCTGAAAACTGTTATCTGAAAGCCGTTTTTCTGAAAAAGAGTGTTTAAAAGCTGTTCGGTTATATTTCAAGCTGAAAACTGTTATCTGAAAGCTGTTTTTCTGAAAAAGCGAGTTTAAAAGCTGTTCGGTTATATTTCTTGCTGAAAACTGTTATCTAAAAGCTGTTTTTCTGAAAAAGAGAGTTTAAAAGCTGTTCGATTATATTTCTAGCTGAAAACTGTTATCTGAAAGCTGTTTTTCTGAAAAAGAGAGTTTAAAAGCTGTTCGGTTATATTTCTAGCTGAAAACTATATTCTGAAAGCTGTTTTTCTGAAAAAGAGAGTTTAAAAGCTGTTCGGTTATATTTCTAGCTGAAAACTGTTATCTGAATGCTGTTTTTCTGAAAAAGAGAGTTTAAAATCAATTTGCATTCATCATTTGCCGACATTTTTTTAATTGTTGCAATTAGATTGCAATGTTGTACAAGTATTGGAACAAGAAACTTGAGCAGCAAGTGAATCGAGCAAAAATCAGACGCCATCATCTCCACGATTGATTCGTCACGTTAGAGTACAAAATTTAAAGAAAATCTTGTATGAACATACTATAATCAGTGAGGTTTTTGTGAAGCAACTAATCTCAGTTCATGTATAAGTTATGCAATTTGGATAAATGTTTTGATGTTATCTCAGTTCTTAATTTTGTGAACAATATAAAGCCGATTATTCATCAAGAAAATGAACTGCAAAGCCACATCCTCATAAAGCTTCGCCTTCTCCTCAAGATTACATTCCAAATACAATATCAACAGCCTTAACCTATACCCCAACCGGGTCTTCTCCTCACTGCAATCAACATCATCCTCACTCTCAACCACATCCCCATCAAGAAGCACTTCAAGCACACCACTATAATCCACCAACAACTTCACATAATTCATCACATACCTCGTCAACGGATGTATCTCTCCCCCCTGCACCGCCTTCTTTGACCTCTCCTTCTGCACCGTACTCTCAAACTCCCCCAATGTCCCTCTCACTGCATCCCCCAACCAGTCCAATATCCTTTCCACCTCCTTCAAAACACAACTCCCCGAATCCTCACTGTGGAGTCCCGCGGCGTCCAATGGGACGGTGTTGCGAATCATGAGATGTCGAAACTCGTCCTCAAGCCTCGCCATTGCGATCTGGATCAAGATCTCCGCCTTAGAGACGAGATCGCCGTAAGATTCGGACTCGGCACGGATCGCCAGGGAGATAACGTCGTCGACGGTGAAAAGGTAGTCACTGATCTCTTCCGGCGTTGACTCGAAGAGCAGCGAGTCATCGGAGTTCACCTCGTCGGATTAAGGAGATGAGGGAGTCGACGGCGGATAGGAAGGATTTGGAGGAGTCGGAATCGGACCAGATCGGGCGGTCGAAGGAGAGGAATACGGCAATCCGATGGTCGAGTGAGCTGAACGAGTTCGAATCGACGGCGGAGAAGTCGTCGCTGGAGTCAGAGGAGAGGTTTTGGCGGGAAAGGCGGTTATCGAAGGCGGAGAACACGTTGAGGATGTCGTCGGTCATGGTGTCGGTGCAGGCCGAGGGTTTTCGCGATGTGGCGGGCGACGGCGATGACGTTCGCCTCGCCTTCGCCAGCGGCCATAAGCTAGGGTTTCAGATAGCAAACTTTGGCAACATTTTTTAGGGGATTTAGGGTTTGGGATTGGAGGGACGGAGGAGGAAGAAGATGAGTTTGGGGGTGAGCACGCGGATTAAAGTCACGTGTGCGGAATGGCAGCCAGGTTTTGTATTTTTTGATAGATAGGGCTGTTTTGGAAAAGAGGGGGGTATGAGTATTCTGAATAGTGTTTGGAAAAAACACTTAAAACAAACGCCAACTCAGGATATGTTTTCTGGAAAAAAAAATAGTGAAACAAACAGACCCTCATGAGTTATTTTAGGGGAAAATTTTCTCTAAAACAAGCAATGGTTATAATTAATTTGTTGGCTTACTTGATCACTGTCTCTGTGCCTAATACCAACCAAACCATCTGTTTTCTCCCTTGAAACTTTCAGCTACACCCACAATTTAAAAGTCCCTTCAATTCAATTCGATTAGACGTTCACTCTTTATTTTCATTTTTCCATTGTTGAATTTTCATTGGGAACTAGGATAAGGTTATGTTGTGGGAGGAATTCAAGATTCGATGCTAAGTTAATTCTCTCAATTTTTCATCCTCGAATATTATCCAAGATGAAAACATTACGCTCAATATCGCATACCGCAAGACCACAAGTTTCAGCAAGATAAAAAAAATATCGAAATCAGACATGAAATTAAGAATTGAAACTAAAAAGCAGCACGTACCTCCATCATCGAATTTTGCCGACTTGACGGCCGCAGCAATCTCCTAATAATCCCCAAGGACTCCACGTGAGCCTTCTTCGCCGACTTGTGAACTAAAAAGCCTAGAGAAGGCCGTGAAGGAGCATAATTTGGCAAATCTGGGTATCCACATCTTCTTCAAAATCAGAGTCATCTTCCATATAAATTACATCGTCTTCCAAGTTTAGACATGGATTTTCATATTCGTCACTAAATTGAATAGGTTAGGAGGTAACATAAAATAAAATTGCAACCGATATATCTTGAAGCCCACAAGAAGGTATCGGCCCATCATGAACCATAAGAGATCCTATCATGGGCCCATCATCAGAAATAACTAACACACAAGGTTGAATGGAACCATTCTTCGGCCCAAGCCCATGTGGAGGAGAAGCACGTGCTTTTCTTGCACCATTAAATGTCGTCGGTTTAGAGTCCAATAAATAGCACGTGAAGCGCCCGTGCTAAGGTCAGAGGTCTTAGAAAGCACGCCTCTTGCGTTGGAGATTGTTGTGAGGTCGCCACATGGACCCCCTTGGTTCTCTAGCTGTGGAGGCATCACGTGGAGTGGCTGAGTAGTGATTCTATTTTTTAGGTTTGGACTCCTCTTTCTAAATCCATTCTCATCAATTCCTTCATCAACTTCTTCATCTTCGAAAAGAAGCTCTATACTGTAATCTGATTTCTCTCTAACTTCTTCCTCAAAATGGGAGGCCAGGCACAGATCGTCAACCCCTCGATATGCTTTCCTAGTTTCCAAAGGGGGCTCTCGATCTGCTTGCCAAGTTTCTAGAGGGGGATCCTTGGAGCCCACCAAAGTCAAGAGCTAGAAATGGCAAGATTTGCTGCTTGGTCTATCTTTCTCTATCACTTTTTTCTACAAAATTGCCTCCACCTTTTTTTGACGTTTGTTCTCTTTAGCCAAAATTGCAACTTTTGCTTGACTGCTCTCCCCCCGCTTATCTTGACCGTAGGATTCTTTTGGTAAATCAGGGCCTTTGGATGAAGTTAGTTTGATGAGATCGGTTTCCATTTTCGATCTTCTTCCCTGAGTTGATCGGAGCAACTCACGGTGCGCATGTTCAAGATCATGAGCTTCGTCAATAGTCGATTCGATCTCTGACGAGGCCACTTCTTTGTAAGTACGACCATCTCTTTGTGATTGTAGAGGGATTAGGGTTAGGTTGGACCACCGCATGAGGCACCACTTCATCAAGCACAAATCAGATTAAATATGCTTCTTTAGATGTGAAGAACTTAGCAAATCTAGGCATGAAAGATGAACGAGAGACGAGTGTACGAAGTCAACAAACAAATCGTAGTGTCGGTTCAGTGAAGTAAAGTTCCAATATTTAGGCTTCTTATTAGAACCCTAGCTGAGATTAGGTTAGACTTCTTGACAGTTTTGGGATCAACTTCCACTAATGACACGAAATCTCCTATAAGCTCTCGAAGGTCTCTTGTCTCCAACAATGGAGGTTGATATTATGAATCCATGTCCAGTAAGCCTCCCTTTGAGGTGGCTCAACTCCGACATGAGGGGACAAGTGTGAAAATAGAGCAGTAAATGCCCAAAATCCACCACCCCCATAGTAACCACATCTTCTAGCTTTTCCGACGAGGGGAATAAAATTAGAAATTGTAGATGACAGACTTTTTTAACCACCCATTCCTGGTGAACCTTCACCGTCCACCGGTCACTTAGAGCTTCTAAAAAGTGATTTTCAGATGGTCTGCATGTTTTGATTCTAGAAAATCCACACCATTTCCGCAAATATTGTTTTTCTTGGAAGACTAGTCACTAAATTGATAAGTACGAGATTAACTGGCAATCTTCTTATCCTAACATCTCTAGCTGCTTCGATTGGATTGAGAGATACATTAGAACATACATACAACATATGTCCCCATTTAAGCCACTTAAGACACCGCACCTCCTTCGTACACTTCGCATGAATGTGGCCATGATCACCACAATTGAAACAAGATATTGGTTTCTCTTTTCCTTTTTTGAATGTTTTAGATAATATGTTGGCCAGGGCCATCTGCCATGTCTTCTAGTGGCTCTGTTCTCCACTTTCTCCCAACAACCATCTTCAAGTGACTATACAGCGTGCAACTTATCTGGAGCCCCCACAATGGAGGTAAAAACCCTAGTCGGCATGACCGGACTCCCCACCGAAGCCCTAGCAGCCATCGGGAGAATAATTGTACGTATTGAAGTTGTCAACAAGGTTGGTAGTGAAGCTTGTAGATTGGGAGAAGGTTGTACAATTGGTTGTAAAGATGTGATGTGTTGGATAGTAGTTGTACAGGGGAGACTGGGGAGGGGGTGGAGTTGGGTTTTGGGGGAGCAATTGTTTGTTGGAATGGGAGGAAGGTGAGAATGATGTTTCTTATGATGATGGTGAAAGTCAGTTTTGAGCTATGTATTTGGGGGGAACTTGCGGAAAGAAATTATCTCATTTACGGGGCCCCTCCTTCCATTGTCCACGGTAATGGTTAAACCCTTAAAAGTAGATGAAGATTTTTGAGGTGACCATCTGCAACTGGAGGGAGGGCTTTTCTTATGCCCACCGTGGCTTGTAGGAGGACCTACTCTAGGGCTTCGTCCTCTTGGCGGATGCATGGTAGAGCGATGATGTTGACGCTGAAAGCCTTGGAGTGTCCGTCTATGATGAGCTGAATACTTTTTGATCGGAGATTTAGGGTTTCATATGAGCTATATCGTCTCCCGTATAGGGGAAGTTGATCGTTGGTGGTGTCTCGTCAAGCTACGACAGTGGTGCCAGCGGGAGCCTTGGGGAGGGGATGAATAGAGGGAGGATTAGGGGAGGCAAGGTCTGTCTGGGGTGATGGCAAAGAGGGGGAGGGGGTGGGACCAACTCCTTTGGCCTACATCCCTTTATCCCAAGTTCAAATAATTATATGGGCGGGAACATGAGGGGGAGAAGACTGGCGAGATGAGGAGAAGAAAGTGATGATGTGAGGAGGAGGGGTTGAGGGAAGGGGGCCAGAGGGTGCAAGTCATGGTCAAGGCTGGCCCCCCAATGGAGGCCAGGGAGGCAGTCGCCTCAGACCCCCAAATTTTTTGCAATTTTAGGGGCCCCAAAAAAATTTCTTCTTTGTATTTATATATACGTATTTTATGCGTAATATTTTTTTAGGGCCCTAAATTTAAATTTTTGGGCTTTCAATTTTAAAATTAGTACTTGGACTGGCTTATTTTAGTTCAGCTTAGATTTGTATGGAGAGTTTTTTCTCAAATCCCTAAATCTCCATCCATTTTTTCATATATATAAATTTTTAAGATTATAGCCAAAAACAAAATTCCTGAAATTTTTTTAAACATTTTTTTAAAAAAATAAATTTTGTATGGGGCCCCCTTTTCAGGAGTTCGCCTTGGGTCCCCGTAAACTCAAGGCCGGCCCTAGTTAGGGTGGTGGGAGTGGAGGAGAAGTTGCTTCATCTCTAACACTTAGGCTCTGTTTGGTTCAAAGGAGGGGAGGGGAGGGGAGGGGAGGGGATGGGAGGTAAAGAGAGGGGCGGGAATTTAATCATATTTTCTGTTTGGTCCGAGGAGAGAAGAGAAGGGGAGGGGAGGGAAAATAATTATCTTCTTGTTTGGTTCACAAGGAGAGGGAAGAGATTTTATAATTAAATTACTTGTATACCCTTTTACATTTTAGGAGAGCCTATGCATTACTATTTCTAATTCTAACTTGGTATTCTTTATTGTACTTCTTGTTAATCTAACTTAGCAAAATAAAACATGCAGGACTATAAGCAGATACAATTAGTCCCAATAAAAATACTCAACAAGATAATGAAGGCCAATATATAAACCAAGCTCAACAAAATATTCAAGTTTACCACATAATACTAATTAAATCAAGTCTTCAAACTCCATAGACAATGAAATAAACTATTAAAAATGCTTAAGTTTAGAGAATATGACAAAGTATCAACAAAATGTTCAGTAAAACATCATGCCACCCACTAAGTTCAAGTCTTCAATCAAATGCATCATCAATCATTAAGAAGGCGGATCCGATGAGCCAAATACCATTTTCATGATCAATGCCTTGCGTGTTTCAGCTGGCAATTAAAGAATTGTTCTGAGTTTATCAACATCTTTCATCAGAGAGCAAAAGATCGCAGCTAATGAGTTTGTATCAAATTCACATTCCTTGATTTCGTAGTCTTTCCTTATAGCACTCATGAATGAATGAATCTGAAACCTGTAATCATGTAGCACTCATGAATTATATGATTACCTTATAGCACTCATGAATGAATGAATAAGATAATGGCAGGATAGAACTCATGTTAAAACAGTGTAATATAATTTTAAAAATCATGATTACAGGGATGCTACTCATGAATAAGATAGTTTGAGGATAGCACTCATTTCGAACTGTAGAATTACGTGATTACGTGATTTAGAAAACTTTGGATGAGAAAAATTACGATGATTAAGAAAACTCCATGATTACAGGTAACCATCATGATAACAAAATCAGAGAAGGAGAATGCTTACCTGATTATAAAAAAAAACTCGAACCCTAGTTGAAACGAAGAGGGTGTCCGTTTTTGGGGGAGATAGAGGCGCGTGTGTAATGATATTTGATATTATGGTTTAGTTTTAGATTAATATTTATAGATCTAAAAAGGGCAATTTTGTATTTCACAATATTATCGAGGATATTTTAGTCCAATCACTTTTAAAAAATTAGACCCACTTTCTCTCATCTCCAAATCTCTTAATATTGGAGGGGAGCCAAAATTGAGTCAGGAGGGATTTTGCTCCCCTCCATTTCCCTCCCCTTCTCTTCTAAAAAATGAACCAAATAAGAAATGTTTAAAAAAAACCCTCCCCTCCCCTCCCCTCCATTCTCCTCCAACCAAACAGGTTGTCAAGAAATTATATTTGCATTCATTTCCTCGTGGTTAATCTGCATTCTCAAAATTGTTAGGAAAAAAAAAGGACCCAAGAAATTATATTTGCATTCATTTCCTCGTGGTTAATCTGCATTCTCAAAATTGTTAGGAAAAAAAAGGACCTTCAAATTTTCTACAAGATTTTTTTTTCCATCTAGACCTAAACCGTCCACGATGACAATGTAACCAATTAATGTACGCCCGCGAAAAACTTAGTACTATTCATTTTGTAATTGTGAAATTGATACCTTATATTCTTATATTCGTGTTTGTCAAAATATATATACGACGTAATGAGAATTAGATTATTGATATCTATTTCAAGCGAGCATGATGCAGGACACTCACCGTCAGACTTTTCTTTTTGTGTGTGGCCTTCTCTTTTGGTATTTTCTTTTCCACCATTTTTTTTTCAATAGTCAAATATAGCAACTGCTATGTATGTATAATAGTGGCTTATCCCAGCCTCACATATATAACAAGACTGCATTCTTGTGCATGAAAAAACGTAGGCATGCACGTACACTGTAGATCGTTGAAATTCAACAAGCTCTACCAAACTGGGCATTGTCCATGTTTTCAATGCATCTAAAACTCAATTTCTTTCAAAATAACCCACTTTTGCAAAAACGAATACCAAACTGACCCACTTTCAAAATTAATTATCAAATTGACTTAGTTATAAGAATTTCTTCCATACTCGAAGAAAGTTCGTGTAAGTTTCAAAACAATAAAACTAAATTCGCTGTTTCGATGAGTTTGATAATTAGTTTCGAAAGTGGGTCGGTTTAGTATTTATTTTCGAAAAGTGGGTCATTTTGGGGGAAAAATTCTCTAAAACAAGCAATGGTTATAATTAATTTGTTGGCTTACTTGATCTCTGCTTCTCTGCCTAATACCAACCAAATTAAACCTTCTGTTTTCTCCATTCAAACTTTCAGTTACACCCTCACAATTAGAAAGTCCCTTCAATTCAATTCGATTAGACATTCACTCTTTATTTTCATTTTTCCATTGTTGAATTTGACATCCACTCTCAAACTACTTCAAAAGATTTAGGCTTACTTCTTAGAAATAAAATGTAAAATATTTGGATTGCGTGCGACTTACAAAATTGAATATAATTTGATTAGGGGTGACGAACGGGTCGAACGGACCGATCCGGGTCCAACCTGTGCGGGTTGGCACGCTCGAGTATGCGGGCCAGGCCGGGTTGGCCTCTTATGCGGGCCGGGCCGGACCGGGTCAATATCCCATTTGGGTGGCCCGCCCAACCCGTGAACCCTTTAGGGCTCAACTCGGGTTGGGCCGGGTCGACCCGCAGGTTGGCCCGTTTAATAAAATATATATTTTAAATTTTTTTTTTTTGGTAGCTTAAATTGAACTAATAATAATAATAATTTTATAAATGATGTATACAATGTTACAATTATACAAACAACCATATTTTTGTTTGATGAATATTACATTTCTTAAAAAATATTAATACTAAGTAATACTACTTATAAGTATTTGTACTACAATTCTTCAAATATCCCCAAAATTTGGTTAATTATAATACTACGTATGTAATTCAGTAATAACACTAATAAGTAATAATACTACAATTCTTCAAATTGAATCAAATATCCCCAAATGATGTTTAATTATAATACTAAGTAAGTAATAATACTAATAAACAAAAAAAACCGTAATAATAATAATAAGATTGAAAGAGTGAAATTGACAATAAATTTTGAAATTTTATTCATATGAATTTAAGTGATACAATTTGAACAATTTATAACGAAATGAAGAATTCAATTCACAAATAAGTTTTATACAATAACATATTTCTTATGTACAATTTTAATTGACTACAATTTTTCTAATTTAACATAAGATGAAAAGCTATTGTTGTTGTTGTTGTTGTTGTTGTTGTTGTTGTTGTTGTTCTTCGGGCGAGTTGCTCCCACTTGTAGAACTTGATAGTGCTTTCCCTTGCGTCCTATCTTCAGCCTTCAGCCAGTCTTCTGTGCAAACGAGCATCTCCAACGACTCGGGCTTCAACCGATTTCTGTAATCAGATAGAACCCTGCCACTCGTAGAAAATGCACTCTCAGAGGCAACTGTAGAGACAGGAGGAGTTAGCAAATCTTTAGCCATAATAGACAGAATACTAAAAGTGTGTTCATGTTCTTTCCACCATTGTAAAATATCTAGTGGGGAAAGAGTAGGCTCAGTATCCTGTTCGTTATACCAATTTAATTCATTTGGTTGATTAGTCCTAGGTTTTTAAGATTGAATTTGTTCAAGTAGACTAAATGTTCTATCACCAATTCTACTTTTTCCCTTACCTTTAGAACTACCAGAAGAAGAACTAACTACAGAAGTTGTACTACTAGAAGCAAAACGTCTATCATAATAATCATACAAGTTATTTAATGTAGATTCAAACTGAACTAAAAAAGTAGCGCAATCAATTGTTAATTCTACATTGTTATCTAAATATGCAAAAAACATTTCTATCAAATTCTTCGTACCTTCTAATTTGATACGAGGATCCATAACAGTAGCAACACAAATCAACATAGGAGGAGGAAAATAATATTTCAAAATTTTTTGAAATGCAGGTATTACAATGTCACTAATATAGGGATCATTTAACATTTCGTTAAATATTTGCATCATGCTAACTAATTTAATAAAAATGCTACTAGAAGTAGATTCATATGTTTTTGAAAACTTTAAAGTTGCGGTTTTAAAAGGTTCTAAAAATTTCAACAAAGCTTCGGCAAAATACCAATCGTTGGGAGTCATTTCAAAATTGTGCATATTTTTTGCGATACAAAAATCATTTACAACTGCTTTATAATCGGTGACAACATTCAATAAATCAAAAGTAGAATTCCATCGGTGTCTAACATCTTTTGGAAATTTTCTAAAAGGAACATTTCTAACCCTACACCAAGCTTTCCATTCTTGTAAAATACTTGGACTTAATGCAATGAAATGTACACAATTTTTAATTTTATGTATATATAGATCAGCTATTTTTAATGCATCTTGAACACATAAATTTATAATATGACATGCACATCTAACATGAAAAATATTATCAGATGGAGGGTTTAATACAGATTTTAAAGTAGTAATTGCTACACTGTTGTTAGATGCATTATCAAAACTAATAGCCATAATTTTATCACGAATATGAAAAACATCACAAATTTCTATAATACGGTTTGCTATTTCAGCGCCACTATGGGAATACGGCAACGACACAAGTGATATGATTCTTTTTTGAAGAATCCAATCATTGTCGATCCAATGACAGGTTATTCCCATCGTTGGAATATTGTTGACACCCGTCCAACAATCCGAAGTTAAACTAACCCTACAAGTTAAACTCCATAAAATTGCAATCAACGCGTCCTTCATTTCAACATACATTTTAATACAATCCGATTTGCAAGTATTTCTCGGAATTCTTTTAAAATGAGGGTTTAAGGCCGTTTGATTAAAATTTTCCAAGTTCCTACTCTCGGGATAGGAAAATGGCAACTCTTCCTTAATGACTAATCGGGCCATTTCCCGACGAACGAGTTCGGTATCATAAGGGTGGCTATCTACTTGACCGGTCCTAGGGTTAATTTTTTGTTGGCCTTGTATTTGATCAAGAAGTTCTTTGTGATTATGTTGTATGTGTCTACTAATTGTACCGGTGCCGTCACCCCTCTTGAATTTGTATGTTTTGCTACATGTTTTACACACTTTCAAACCTACACCCGGAATATGTTCGTCCGGGATATACTCATAAAACTTGTGCCAATCGCTAGTTTCTCCTCTACTTTTCCTACTACTACGGGGTTGTGTGGTTTCGGGTTGTTGTTGTTGTTCTTCTTCTTCTAATTGAATGTCACCTACAACATCCATGTCGTGTGTACCCCATTGTTCCATAGTAGGATCAATGTAATCTTGGGCGGGCTCACTAATTGGGACAATTGGTGGCCTACGTGAAGAGGAGGAGGAATCTTGTCCGCTACGACCGCTACCGCGTGATCTAGACATAATGTGGTAATGCGCTCAAAATATGTAAAAAAAATTCTATGTAGGAGCGGACCGAGCGGTGAATTATACAAAAAAAATCTAAAAAACAAGAGGGTTGAGATAGAGAAGTTCAAAAAACAAACAATAATTTTAACTACAACGCAAAAAAAAAATTAACAATAGAGGTAGAGAAATTTTGATACCGTTCACCGTAGAATATGCGTATGTAAAAAAAACCGTGAAAATAAGAAGAAAAGCTAAAAGATGGAGGAGCGCTTTGCCGATTCCGTAATTAAAGAGTTGAGAAGAGGTTGAGAGTTGAAGAGAGTTGAAGACGTTGAAGACGTTGAATTTTGTTTCCGATACGACCGAAATTTGATCGTGTATATGCCTCCTTGTACAATTATTTGATGAACACTACAATTGTTCAAAAATTTCTTTAAAATGATGTATAATAGTAGAGAGAGTAAGAGAGTGAGGAGTAATTTTTTTTGAGAATTTTAGGGGATATTTATAGGTGAATTAGTGGGAAAAAAAAAAAAAAAAAAAAAAAGAAACGGTCGGCAGCAGCAACGGCTCTAAGAGCCGTTTGCTGCCCCAACGGTACAGACCCGGGTTCGAACCCGCGTGTGTCGACCCGTTCGACCCGCGTGTCGAACGGTCGGCCAGTCACGGTGTTGGAATTAATTTTTGCAGTTTTCCGGGCCGGATTCCGGCAGGCTCCGGCCACCGGCGGCGCCGGAAAATGAGTGGATTGCGATCCTCTCGTCGAGTACTATTCCGTAGTATACTCACTTGCCAAAAACGAATTCCGTATGAATGAGAAATGTTGATCCAAAGTTGGGTACTTGAAAGGTACCAACTTAACAAATGGATAGTCCCATATCGGAAATTGGGAAAGATTTTTACTTGTATATATACTAGAAAACTGGACTAGAGGGCGTGACCCGGGGGTTACCACTAACGTGTAGTGGAGAGAGGACTTAGCCAAAATGACAAACACACACGCGTGCACGCGCGCGCGCGCCCGGCCCGGCCCGGCTCCGGCCCCGGCCTCGGTTCGGTTCGGTTCGGTTCGGTTTGGTCTAGCTTATTTTATTTTATTTTTGCCCAGACAAACTCTTCCCCTACTGAACTGAAAAGGCTTTTCAGATTCAGTAACTGGTGCCCATTACTCTGTAACAGCAGAGTAATGGCTCACCAGTTACTAAACTGAAGAGTCCCCATTACTCTGCTGTTACAAAGTAATGCCTGCTGAACAGTCTCCAGTCCAACTCTATAAATCCAGACATCAACTCCTATACAGAAACAGAGATTTTTGCACTTGGGTCTTCCTCTTCTTCTTCCTCTGCTCTGAGTCAGTGTCTGTCAACTGAGAGTACACACAGACAGCAGTTTGTTGTCTCTGAAGCAAGGGTGCTGCATTCTTCAGAGAAGGTACAGTTGTATCCTGGGAAGCAATTTGCCGGTAACTGTCACACTACGGGGCGAATTCTGCTTTAAGGACAGAGATTCTTAAAAATCTCGACTCTGTACAAGTTCATTGCTTACTGTTTTTCTTTCTGTATTTGATTTCTTCACAACTTTGTTGGAATTTCTTATTATTTTATATTCAGGTTCTAACACACGGGTCGAACGTTCGACCCGTACGGGTCGAGCGGGTTGACACACGCGGGTCGACCCGCGGGTTAGCGGGTTTAATTCGCGGTTTAAACGGGTTCGTGGGCCGGGTTTCGCGAATTCGATTCGCGTAAATTGCGACCCGGGTCGACCCGGTACTGTTCACCGGGTTCGACCCGAACCCGTGAATCTCTTAAGCGGGCCGGGTTCGTGGGCCGGGTCGTGGGTGGGTCGGCGGTTGACCCGGCCCAGTTACCACCCCTAAATTTGATCTAAACCAGGACTAGCAAAAGAAAATATGAACAAGGACTAGCAAATGATAAAATTGACAGTGTCAGAGAATATGTGACCAGACCAAGTCTCCAATGTTATCGTAATTAGAGTTGATAGTTACATATATTATCTAAGATACAGATGTTTTAACTGCTGATCTGCTAGGTTTTCTAAGTTTGTTTAGGAACATTTTGTTATGGGGAGGGGTTTATTAGTAGCTTAAGCATGGGTGCATGCATAATAGTAGTCCAGTATCCCCTTCCTGCTTCCAGCAAAGGCCACCAGCCCCTTCCCCCACAAATTACTTCTTGGTAAAGAAACCCTAGTTTGTATATATTTTTATTGTGCTGGCTGCCTATATTTATAAATTTTGCTGAGGTACTCCTACTTTTTTCTGCTGAAGAAGAAATTAAAATTACATCCTTTCAGTCTTTTATTTTTCTTTTTAATAACATATTAGTATAATATATTTTTGATAACATATTAGTATACCTTGTACTTTTTCCTTGATTAATATATTTTTGATCTGGCTGGAGTCTGTTGACTCTATCCGTCTCATCAAAAAAAACATATTAGTATAATATACGTGCGATGCATGTCTAAAAAAAGTAAAGGCATAAAATTAAATGAATATATATCGAATAAGAAAAAGAAAAAGTTTATATTTGAATGTTTTGATTTGGGCTACAGTGCGGTGCACATTTATATTTGTTGTATATTATACGTGTTTATATAATTACAAAGTTAAGATTTGTTTGTTACAAATCCTAATTCTTCCATTAAAATAGTAGAAATATTTATCTTCACTTAATTAGAATACAGAAAGATATATATAGACCAGTAATTTATACGTGCGATGCACATCTTTATAAATATATATATATTTTTTAAATTCGACGTTGTCTGACATCGAACCTACGACCTCCTTTATATTAGTTATGCATGTGCATTGCACGTATTTGTTTGGTTACAAATAAAATTTATTTAGTGACAAACTCTCCCATTAAAATTAAAATAGTAGGAATATATTGGTTGATTAAATAGCCAGATACCTCACAAAGGTGGCTCATTTTCAAGATTTAATTACAACTAACTACTAATTAATTAATCCTGCTGTCAGTGCATGTTGATTGTTGACATGAGAATTAATTTCAAATTATAAGTCTTTTATGTAGTTTGGTATACAGGTCTATCTAATAAACTGCATATTAATATTTTTATTTATTATTATGGCCCAGTGCTATAAATATCCAACTTATATTGTTCTAACTGCATGTCCTTAATTTCCCAAACAATTTAGTATCCCTTTATTCAGCCTTCTTCAATGATATAAGGAACTACCTAACATTTGCCGGTACCTTGTTGCTAAGGAATATGCCTATTATGTCTACTACTGTGGCACAAAGGTTCAAAAAAATTCATCTCCCAATGCTAAAACTCTTGGGTTAAATGTTACTTTAAGATGAGCACCTTCTACATGATCTTCTCAAATTTCGAAAGTATTCTGTAGAAGTTGCAGTAACTGTAAATTCAAGATCGATTTCGGCGTAGCAAAAGTTTTAGGTACGAGAGCCACCAAATGCAAAGAACACATAATTTTGTCCCGGTTCGGCGAAGCTATTCCAGCAGAAAAATAACCGATATATTATTTAACTAGAGACAATACAAGAGTTACAATACTCTTACCAAAAATCTATCTATCTCTCAATGCTCACTTACAATACTATGTTGTTTATAATAAAAACTCTCATATAAAGTACTCACCTCTCATTACAATTATTTATAGAGATTTAGAAAACTCAATGTTGTAGTCTTGATCATTCATTGTCCGATAAACCCTGAAGAGATAGCTATGCATTGTGAGTCGTATGATGTAACTTGGAGAATAAACTTCGACTCAAACGACCATGAAGATTTGGCCCATTCGGCCGATGTCGGTCGACTGCCTAAAGTGGCGATCGACTGCTTGAGGTCGAGAGCAAACAGAGAGCTCTCGACTAGGTTGTGGTCAACTGCTAAAATCGTAGTTGATTCTCATCTCACCACAACCCAAAAATGACAACTCCTTTCTCTTATTTCCTTTTTTCACTCTGCCATTTTCTTTTCACATTGAACCTAGTATAAAACACTACAAGGAATTTGACATATAGTGACAGCAAAAATTCGTGGGTAAAAGGCGAAAAACCATAGCTATAGCCCGTAAAACCTATACCAATGGACATTTTTTTCCGTCGTTTTTAATTAGCTATACCCACGGCAAAATGCCGTCACTATAGCCTATAGCGACGGTTTTTTCACCCGTTGGACAAAACCTTGGGGTTATACCCACGGTTTCGTATCCGTTGGTATAGGTTTTAAAGACATATTTTGGTTTTCTATACCCACGGTTGAAGCTCCATTGCTATAGGTTTTAGCGATGGTTTTCGCATCTAATTATTTGAATATATACCCATCGCTCTATACACAATTTTTTCTTATTAATTACGCTTATGATAATTTAATATTTTCTTTTATAATATTAATTCAATTATAAACCAAATACACAATGAAATAAATACATGTGTTTATGAAACAAAATTAAATTAAATTAAACTTCAATCATATTAAAAATTAATGAAGTATTACAAGCATGTCAAATTCAAATTACAAAATAGTTAAAATGTCAACCTAAGAGTACCATACTGACATATAATAAGTGTTGTGCGCGGAATACAAAACTACTTAACCAATGCGGAATCAAAGAGAGAAACAGCGAAAGAAAACACAGAAAAGCAAGCAACACAAGAACACAAGATTTACGTGGTTCGGCAAAACAATGCCTACATCCACAAGGGGCGGTTGGGATTCTTTACTATGATCTCCAATGGGCAAACAAAGCCTTTACAAGAGATGACGGCTGCAAAATCCGAATAAGGTGTTACAATTTACAAAACCCTAACAAGTGTATTTATAGGGAAACTATTGGGCCTTTTCGAATTGGGCCTGATCTGATTTAAAACCCGCCGACAGTCGACTGGTCGCCTTACCAGTCGACTGATAAATACTTCGGGACAGTCGACTGATCCCATACTCAGTCGACTGATTCTGCTGTACCTTTAGCCTTTGAAAACTCCTCTCTAGACAGTCGCCTGATCCTACAACCCAGTCGACTGATATACTGTAACTTTCATTAGCTGCAGATACTCCAAAACAATCTGAACCAGAATCGAGCCATTATCCTACAATCTCCACCTTGGCGAGATCTTCCAAGTATCCAACAATCTCCACCTTGGTGAAATCTTCCAAGTAGCCCAAGCAATCTCCACAAATACTCCAAAACAACTGCTCATCACCAAATGTAACAAAAGAACCCAAACTCCACCTTAGTATGATATCACATACTAAACAAACCAATAGCAAAGCATTATCCCAACCGCCCATGCCAAATTATCAAACATGCAAGATATTAGCCAGGTTCATGCAATGCTTGAACTTGGCTGCCCCAACAACTTTGGTCAACATATCAGCAGGATTATCAGCTGTTCCAATCTTCACCAAATGAATATCACCATCCTTTATCAAATCACGCACAAAATGATAACGAACATCAATATGTTTGGTCCTCGAATGATGAACTTGGTTCTTCGCTAAATGAATAGCACTCTGACTGTCACAATGTACCTCCACCTTCTCTCGATGAATTCCCAAGCTCTTCAAAAGTCCATGTATCCAAATGGCTTCCTTCATGGCCTCAGCAACCGCCATGTATTCAGCCTCAGTAGTAGACAACGCTACAGTGGACTGCAAATTTGACCTCCAACTTATAGGTGCTCTAGCCATAGTAAACAAATAGCCTGTAGTAGACCGCCTCTTATCTAGATCACCTGCATAGTCAGAATCAACATATCCAACCAATAACCTGCTAAAATTGTCATCCCTTTCAAACTTCAAACTCACATCTGTGGTGCCACTTATGTACCTCAAAATCCATTTAGCTGCTTGCCAATGCTCTTTGCCTGGATCATGCATATATCGACTAACCATACTCACCGCCTGAGAGATGTCTGGTCGAGTACAAACCATAGCATACATCAAACTGCCAACCACACTAGTGTAAGGTACATTAGCCATATACTGTCTCTCATCATCTGTACTTGGAGACTGAGAAGCACTAATTCTGAAATGAGGGGCTAAGGGTGTACTGACCGGTTTAGTTTTCTCATCTATACCGAACCGTTTCAGCACCTTCAAAAGGTATTGCTTCTGTGTCAAACTCACTATGCCCTTTGCTCTGTCTCTAGCTATCTCCATCCCAAGTATCTTCTTGGCTTCACCAAGATCCTTCATCTCGAATTCAGAACTCAACTGATTCTTCAAATTTTGAATCTCCTTAGCATTTTTAGAGGCAATCAACATATCATCCACATATAATAACAGATATATAAAAGAACCATTCTGCAACTTCCTGAAGTAGACACAATGATCATACTCACTTCT
The DNA here is from genome assembly GCA_017893485.1 of Hemerocallis citrina. Taxonomy (NCBI): domain Eukaryota; kingdom Viridiplantae; phylum Streptophyta; class Magnoliopsida; order Asparagales; family Asphodelaceae; genus Hemerocallis; species Hemerocallis citrina. Next base: position 55,293,003 of record CM030362.1, on the reverse strand, counting down.
GGAATATCCCTGCACTTTCATAAACTGGTCAAACCTCAAATACCACTGCCTTGGAGATTGCTTCAACCCATAGAGAGACTTCTTCAACCTACAAACACAATTTTCCTTCCCAGCTGTCTTAAACCCATCTGGCTGCAACATATATATTTCTTCATCTAGATCCCCATGTAAGAACGCAGTCTTCACATCCATCTGTGTCAATTCAAGATCAAACTGTGCTACCAATGCCAACAAAATCCGAATAGAAGGATGCTTCACAACCGGAGAGAACACTTCATTGTAGTCAATTCCTTCCTTTTGAGCATACCCCTTTGCAACTAGTCTAGCCTTGAACCGAACACTGCCTTTTGGACCTTCTTTCTTCGTATACACCCACTTGCAACCAATTGCTTTCTTCCCCTTTGGTAGTTGCACTAGATCCCAAGTCTTATTCCATCCATAGCAACTTTCCAATCTGCATTTTCAGAACTTCTAGTAGCTTCTTTGAAGTTGGAGGGAACTTCATCATCCACAATGGGAAGAGCAAATGCAACTGTATCTGTAAAACGAGACGGTCGTTTGATATCTCTTCTTTGCCTTCTTACTGCAATTGATTCTACCTGCTGGATAGGAACTTCTTCATCATTCTCAGTATCAACCACATCATCTTCATCTTGGACAGGAACAGAATTTTCAACTGACAATTTTTCTAACTCCACCTGTTGGAGAACTCTCCCACCAGTCGACTGGTAATTGCCAACAGTCGACTGTCCCGAGCTCCCACACTTCTGCTGTTCTAGACCACCAGTCGACTGCTCCTGTACACCAGTCGACTGTCCCGAGATTCTACTACTCACCTGTTGGAGAACTGTCCTACTCTTCTGCTGCTCACCAGTCGACTGTCCTATACCACCAGTCGACTGTCCCGAGCTAATCATGCTGGTCTCATCAAAAGTCACATCTCTGCTGATTACTAACTTCTTCTGTTCTGGACACCACAACCTGTAACCTTTGACACCAGTACTAAAACCAACAAATATAGCCTTTTTGGCTCTTGCATCAAGTTTAGTTTCAGTTACATGAAAATAAGCAGGACAACCAAATATATGCAAAAAACTATAATCAGATGCAGGTTTACCACTTCATACCTCAATAGGCGTTTTGCCTTCAAGTGCTGCTGATGGTAAACGGTTGACAATGTGGCTTGCATATATAACAGCTTCTGCCCAAAATGTCTTCTTCAATCCAGACTGTGCTAACATACATCTCACCTTCTCAAGTAAGGTTCTGTTCATCCTTTCTGCAACCCCATTTTGCTGTGGAGTCTTCCTAACTGTGAAGTGCCTTTGGATCCCTTCATCTTCACACAATTTCAGAAACGGATCATTCTTGTATTCCCCTCCATTATCTGACCTCAGAACCTTAATCTTCCTACCAGTCTGATTTTCAACTTTCTTCTTCCAACTTGTGAACAATGTCAAAACTTCATCTTTGTGCTTCATGGTATATACCCAAACTCGTCTGGAGTAATCATCAACAAAAGTAACAAACCAGTGTCTACCACTCATAGAAGGTGTCTGAGTAGGGCCCCAAACATCTGTGTGCACATAATCGAGGATACCCTTTGTCTGATGTACAGCTGTACCAAATTTCACCCTAGTTTGCTTACCCAAAACACAATGTTCACAAAATTCCAACTTGCACCCTTTAGCATCTTTAAGCAACCCTTGCTTCACAAGCCCCTGCAAGGCCTTTTCTCCTGCATGCCCGAGTCGCATATGCCACAACCTAGTAGAGTCGGGAACAACCTGTTTAGGCCTTTCAGTTACACTGGCAGCCTGACCCAAATATGTTTTTCCCTGCAAGAAAAACAAGTTCCTCTTTCTTTGCCCTTTCATCACCACGAGTGATCCACTAGTCACCTTCAGAATGCCGCCTTCACTAGCAAATTTCAATCCACTGGCCTCCAAAGCACCTAGTGAAATCAGATTCTTTTTCAAATCTGGAACATACCATACATCTGAAAGCTCCCTAATAAGACCATCGTGCATTAGCAATTCAATCTTCCCGATTCCTACCTTCTTACAAGGCGCATCATTTCCCATCAAAACTACACCACCATCCATATACTCCAAAGAAGTAAACCACTCCTTTTTCCAAGACATATGATAGGAGGCTGCTGTATCAAGAAACCATACTTCTTGATAAAGTGAGGGACTAGAAGCAAGTGCAAAAGAAAAATCCTCGCCACTTTCTAAATTATCAACAGTCACATTTGCAGTCGAATTTTCCTTATTTCGTAGCTTTGGACAATCCTTTTTCCAATGCCCCCTTTCATGACAGAAAGCACATTCATCTTTGGCCGGTATTTTCCTGTCCTTCGAAACTCCTCTCGATTTAGAACGAGATTTGTTTCCCTTTTTCCCAGATTTGGACTCAGATCTGGTCTCAGTCCTGCCCCTTACAATTAAAGCTTCAGAAGTTTCTCTATCAACCATTTTATCCCTTCTCCTAGTTTTATTATTCAACAGAGCATTTGCAACATCTTCATATTTCACAGTATCTTTTCCATATAATAAAGTAGTTGCTAAATGATCATAACTTTCAGGTAATGAATTCAACAGAATTAGGGCTTTATCTTCATCCTTAATTTGCTCATCCAAATTTAACAAATCAGCCAATAATTTATTAAATGATTCAACATGAGCATTCATAGACATACCTTCCGTATAGGTGAAGCGAAAAAGTCTCTTCTTCAAATACAGCCGATTCTCCAAACTTTTCCTCATGTATTTGTCTTCGATCTTCTTCCACAACACCGCAGTAATGGTATCCCTCATCAAATCGTACTTCTGAGCCTTCGCAATAAAGAGCCGAATAGTCCCACACGCAACTCGATTCAACTTCTTCCAATCTGCTTCGGAGATATCCTTAGGTTTTTCTACCTCCAAAGCAACATCTTGTTCTTGTTGAACAAGAACATCCAACACCTCACATTGCCACATCCCAAAATTGTTTGTCCCATCAAATTTTTCAACTTCAAATTTTGCGTTGTGAATCGTTGTTCTGGACGAACTTGATCCCACAACATCCTTGGTTGCATCTGCATCACCCGCCATCTCCCTCTAGGTCGAACCAACAGCTCTGATACCACTTGTTGTGCGGAATACAAATCAAACAAGCAATCAAAGAGAGGAACGGCGCGAGAAAACACAGAAAAGCAAGCAACACAAGAACACAAGATTTACGTGGTTCGGCAAAACAATGCCTACATCCACAAGGGGCGGTTGGGATTCTTTACTATGATCTCCAATGGGCAAACAAAGCCTTTACAAGAGATGATGGCTGCAAAATCCGAATAAGATGTTACAATTTACAAAACCCTAACAAGTGTATTTATAGGGAAACTATTGGGCCTTTTCGAATTGGGCCTGATCTGATTTAAAACCCGCCGACAGTCGACTGGTCGCCTTACCAGTCGACTGATAAATACTTCGGGACAGTCGACTGATCCCATACTCAGTCGACTGATTCTGCTGTACCTTTAGCCTTTGAAAACTCCTCTCTGGACAGTCGCCTGATCCTACAACCCAGTCGACTGATATACTGTAACTTTCATTAGCTGCAGATACTCCAAAACAATCTGAACCAGGATCGAGCCATTATCCTACAATAAGCATATAAAGACTTATAACAATCTCATCCACTTAATTTCGAGGCTTGCTCCATTAACAGAAAATTAGCTTTCATTGCCAATAAATAGTGTACATCTACAACTCGCCAATAAATAACTTCGATCTACAATGCTGACTGGAAAATCATCTCAGCAAGTTCCTGTACCATCAAAAATTTAAAGGAATAGTTATTAGGCACATTCAGCGAAGGGTAATAAAGAAAACTTGTTCGGCACAGGACAAATCTCAAAACTATTTTACCATCAATCTACGAAAAAAGAAAACCATGTAACATATCAGGAAATAAATCACTAATGAAAGTAAGTATAAACTCTTAAAAATAAACTTACTTCTAATGTATTGAAGATGGTTTTAGCAGCGTGGCGAAAAACCGTTTCTGCATAACCTCCCGAGCTTCCAGAAACCCCATAAAGATGCCCTTCTTCATTAACATTAGTTAACCTGCAATAAATAAAACACAATCAAGTTTTTCATTGATGTCTACATCACCAATATAGGATGATAGTTTACCTTCTTGCTCAAGCACATTTCCACTATAAATTGAATCTCCATATATTAAAAAAGCAAAGTTACTTCCTGTAGAAGTGAAAATGAAAGAGAGGGAGGGGGGCATGGATATGACATTAACATGCAGTTTGTGAAGTTGCTTCAACAATTGATTTTAAACAATTGAGGAATAAAGAAACAAAGATATCAATAGAAAGGATGACAATAGACAACAGCCTCACCAATTACAGATGCATAGGGAGCAATCTTCTCATGAAAAACAGGGACATAGTGTTCTGGATGTTCATAGTAGTCAGCCTGCAAAAGATGAGAATTAGTAGCATGTCAGGAATTAAGCGCACGACAAAGAAAACAATGTGGTCCCAGCCACACCAAATTCTAATCTAATACGAATGGACAAATGAATTCCTCAATTTTACATAATTTATGGACTGTGTGGAGATTCAAAAACAGGCAAGAGCATCAAAGTTAAGAATTGGAAGTCAGAATGCACTTGTAAATGAAAACTTCATCACAGTTCAAGCTGTAAGTTCACCAGGAATGATAATGAAGACAGGGCATACGCATGGATCCTTCAGTTTAGTAATTATACTACAGAAATGTACATCTGAATCTTCATTATTCGTTTTCTTGGGGGTCACTTAATTATGTTCTTTCATTATGTTTTTTTTCTCATTTCCAAATTCCATGTTTCTTGCCACTGTATCTCTGTAAGATTTTGTAATCATCTAAACAAATGCCACGAGGAACAATTTTACAGATATATCCTTTGAGCATAATTTTGGGCATTTGATTTGTCAGATATAATTTTACATACTATGGTTGAATTTTATATAACATACCATGGTTGAATTTTATTTTGTTCTTCTTGGTGAACCAGAAGTAACTGAAGGAATTCACCTGCCCAGTCAAGAGGACATAACAAAATGAGGTAACAGGGATAACATGCAATAACTTCACAATGAAGTAGAACTATCGTCACATCTATGAAAGTTACATCTAGGTACCAGAATAATCTCTTTTCTTTCTTGGGTGCAGAAAATGAACTACTCCCTTTTACTTAAATGAGTAAAAAATTGTCCAGAACAAATGATATTTGACAACATGTGTTTTTCAAATGTTCAACTTGAGGACTTTACCGACATTATGGTGATTTTTCTCCTTGGCAGTTCAACGAGGCTAATAAAATTCATAACTAGTAGAAATGATTGGAAGTACCATTAACTGTGCGTGAAATGTTGGGTCATATAGTTTACATGGAAAATAAGAAATGAGGAAACTTTTAAAAGCAGAAGCAAAAGAGTAGCAAGCATTGCACAGGAAATGGTGTGAATAAGATTGACCTTGGAGGTGAATTTCCCCACTATGCCAAGTATCATTCCTTACGATGTAGATGTTTTCTTCACTAAGAAATGTTCCAATTCTTACAAGAACACTCCATCTACTTAATTATCTTCAAAATAGATATACCAATGAGATTATAATACAAAGTAAGAAGAGAACAATGAAGTTTGAGCTTAATAGAATGATTGCCCAAGTCTCTAAGTGATCATAGTCTTGAATTGAGGCAACTATAGTCTAAGTCCAGAGTCACCGTATTCAAGAGAAGCTAATTGAAAATACTAATAATTTTGAAATTTTGGTAACTTGAATCAATACAGTGTTCTCCATAATGCTCATTTGCTAAATCTCAAATATTTAAAGCATTCAATATTAAATGTAAACTAGACAAGCCTAACATACAACTACACAAGTGACCACTTCTTCTAAAAATATAGTGCTGCTTTTCCTTTTGATTGTGTAAATAGCTAGAACTGCAACCTAAATGGCTACATTTAATAGAATATCTGAACTGTAATAACTAGGAACCAAGATGGCTTTATGAAAAATTAATGATAAACTTGAGGTTAATAGATGAGTTAATTGTCCATAGTAATTAATCCATTTCAAACATTAATAATATTAAACATACCCTAAAGTATCAGTACTACTTTTTAATGCATAAACAAGACTGGCTTATTAATTTTCACAAAAAAGAACAATCAGCACCCACAAGCTGAAGCAACCACAAAACAAACAAAGAAATGATAAACAGAGAAAGGCAGAATAATGCTTTCAAAAAAGTTGCTCATGTCTTTTTGCTGTCCACTGTAACTTCACACATTGAATGGATGTGATACCGGGGCTTTGAATGTGATGATCCCTATCATATTTTAAGGACCACATTAACTATTCTTATTCTTGTTATTTGTTCTTTGTAATGACCTCCTAAAGGACCACAAATCTGAGAAGATTATTGCTGCTATTGAAAAATATACTTCACAAGCTTAGGTCATGGTACTTAAGCTTGGTCTATACTTGGAGCTTCTGATTTATTGTCCAAGGTGTGTATTCTGTAATTATAATTACATGGGGAAATATGAAGTTCTTCTGTTATTAGAAATCTTCTTTTAATTTTTTTTCTTCTTGTTCCTGAAACCCTGCAATCAATAAAAATATATTGTCATTTTATTTTATTCTCTTGATTTTTTCCTCTTGCAGTATAACCTGTATTCTTGTTTGATTTTCTTCATTTCCTCATGCATGTAAATATATGAGCCAGTCATATATGATCATGTTAGACATGTTCTTTTACCATTGACACATATATTACATTTTCTTTAATTCTTTGATTTCATTAAAATTTATTTTGATTTGGTTATGCAAGAATGGTTCATCTTGTAAATTGAGTTTGTTTATTTGACCCGTTAGTTTAAATGATGTGGCACGATCTCCTCTCCTTGTATGAATAAAAGATTAAATCTTCTCTTTTTGTATTAATACTACGGTGGGGTATTTAGCTTAGATCTTTTTCTCTACACTCTAGAAAGCCTACTTGTTCCTCCCTGCTTCTGTTTATACACAAAGCTCTTACCAAATCTCTCTGTATTCCGCTCGCTCTTTCTGAAGGAGAATCCCTATATGGAAGAATGTATCACTGTATGGATTTCAGTCATCCTGTTTCTTAGTTACCTATTAAGGACTCTTCAAGGATATAGATCAGAGATTCTTGTCCAGCAGCTAGTGACAACACTTATCTCTGATAAGGATATCACAACCGTAAAGACACGATGTGACGTCCTCTAATATGAGAGTAATTGAATACATGGACTCCTCATTGCTGATCGGTGCTTCGTAGATGACTCCTCATTGCTGGGCCTTACACTGTTAGGGACTAATATATAAATGTAAACTAATATGAACTAATATGTACTATCTAGATATGCAAAATTTTAGGAGACTAAAATAGAAATGGGTTGGTAATTAAATGAAGAATTCTGCACCTTAAAAAGTACTACAAAGTTGGTAATTACATTTGTATTTGTGTTCTGCACCTTAAAAAGTACTACAAAGTTTGTAGTAATACAGTACTACAAACTTTACTGTATGTTCACTAAATGAACATACAGTAAAGCTTTAGAAGTGAACATACAGTAAAGCTTTAGTGAACATAATTGTATTGAGCAGTTTTACATTATATTGAGCAGATCATTTAGTGAACATACAGTAAAGCTTTAGAAGTGAATGAGAACAAAATCTTACAATCAATTTAGCAGCCTTCTCATTGACAATTGATCCATCTTTACGAGTGCGAGTATCAATGTAAATCTCTTTACGTTGAGGTGATAATCCTTTGCTCTTTTTTTTCTGAAACCAAATAAACAAGTTATATGTATCTTGTAATTACATTTTACTGAATGAAAAGTACAAATATAAACAAACCTTTTCATCAATCAATTTTGGGAGACTTTTTGTACCCATACAATGGAGATCTTCAAACTTAGCACGATTCTGTCTATTAATTTTACTTACTATCTACAATTTTTGTTTTGACAGTTTGTCCACCTAAAAGATGGTTTTAAGCATCAGTAAACCCCTCTACAATGTGCAATGGTCCTAGAGTTGTTTAAAAATTAAACTTAACCAATGTACCACCATCCAACCAAAATGTATATGCAATGGTAACTATGCAGACATTGCAAATGTCCAAAGACTAAAACTTCATGCTAAATTAAACATGAAACCATTGTATTAATGGTCTATTGTATAAAAAAATAACAAAAAAATAAAAATTATGAAGCACAGCATATTAGCTGATAATATCTATCCAAATTTTCAATTTCAAAATAGCCAATATTACCAGTACAAAAATCAAAAATAGTCAGCTAATATCAATAACTATACAGAGATTTCAAATCTTTTACTACTAAATCCCACAAAATGATCATCAGTAAGGAATTATAATTCATCCACTATCAAGTTTGCTAAGGTTCATGACAGGTAGAAGCCACCTCTTCGGGCATTGCAAAAGAAGATGAAACAAAAACACCACTAATATACTCATATCCACAAATCCATTGAAGATTTTATAGATAAGGACAGAAGTGCAGTGGAGACTGGAAGATGGTTACTATGAGTAGATAAGTACTAGATGCAAGCAAACATAATATGATTTCAGAAAATACGACGAATTCAACAAGGTAATGAGTCACTTTTATTAGTAAGAAGTGATACAAGGTCCTTTAAGTGTACTCTCCTCTGATAATTTTCTTCTTCAAGATCTCCACCCATCTTTCAGTTCTCTAAGCATGCTACAAGCCTACAACATGTTTCCAGTAGATCTAGATCTACATCAAAATCCATAACCACAATGAATAGAACCATAAACTACCAGAACGCATTCTCAATGAAATCAAACAATAAACAACATGGCAATCAAAATTCATCAACTAAAGGGGAAGCACCCAAATTCATACCTAGGGTTTGCAAAATTAATCAAAAAGAGATGGCCGTGGGTGATGGTGGAAGCGGTGGGTGACGGCGGACAACGAAAGACGATGGCGGATGAAGATGTGGGCGACGGAGGTGGGTGGCGGTGGAGGAAAACGGCGAGAGGAAGACCGCTACTGCGGTGGCGAGGGAAGACGATGGCAGCGAAGTGGAAGACCGACGACGGCAGCGACGTGGAAGACCGATGACGGCGATGTGGAAGATCGACAACGGCGATGCGGTCAATGGGGGATTCGGGTGTGAGAGATAGAGAGGAGAGAGAGAGAGAGAGAGAGATGGGTGTGAGCGTGAGAGCTGTATAAATTTGGGGATTTTGGGATTTGGTGGGAAAACGAAAAAGTTTGGGGGGAAATAAATTATAGAATATACCCACGGTGTTTTATCCCGTTGGTAAAACTTATAGTTACGGATTAAAAACTCTAAAGCTATAGGATACCTATACCCACAGCTTATTATACGTCTGTAGGTATACAATGTCTATACCCACGGTTTTAGTGATCCGTCACTATAGGTGTCCGTTGGTATATGGCAAATTTCTTGTAGTGAAAGACTTAAACTCTAGCAATCTCTACCTTGAATTGTATACAATCTGCTTCCACATCTATGTAATTTATTGCTTAAAGACTTTTTCCTTTTTCCTCTTGTAAACAACATGATTCAATGGATTCTTTTATTAGTCGAATTCACCTCCACTTATTATTTATTCAATTGTATACCCCTTCAAGGGCATACCGCAATAGGTGTTAACACCTCATCCTCTGTACAAACTCCACCTTCCTTGAGGCATCATCCACCTTTCAATGGTATTCGAGCGTCGTGATCTTGCTTCAGTAATTCTAGTGGCGCGGGCTGGATGCTTTAGGAACTATGGACCTTAAAACACTCAGCCGAGTTTTTCCGTTTCCACAAAACTTGTAGAGATTGTGTTGAACACCCCTCCTTCCCTTCATCACCTTACGACAACCTTTATAAACTAATAAAACTTCACCTCCAGTCGTGTACCTGCAGCCCCGTGGTTCTAGAGTTTCCAAAAATATTAAGTTATATATGCTTCAACAAAGAAGCAAGCATGACCTTCTCCAATATGAACTCTGTAACGCCCCGAACCCCAAATTACTGAGTTCGAGATGTTCTTCAGGATCTTTTCACTTTTCTCGAGTACAATTTTTACAAGGAAATTTCAAACTTTTCTTTTTACATCAGAGTTACAACATCTTACATTTAAATTTACACAGCAGAAGCAAAATATACAACATTTACATAAATGAACAACAACATAATGAGATCTTTATGCATCCATTCCTCTTTACATGTAATTTATCCTGCATACAAAACTGTGGGTACGTCAGTTTATTCAACCGACGATAATTATACATGGCCATCCTCTCTATGCCAGAAACAGTATAATGAATCTCATTTCTTAACAAATCACAATCTTGTTCATAATAAGCATGTAAAATCAAAAAGGAACTTTTAGAGATGTCGTGTCGTGATTGTGCACTTAATTCTTAATGCAATTATTTAATTTTTACATGACACTAATGCACACTTGTTCGAATTCTATGCATCCCATACTACATAGGTTCGAGGGCAAGCCTCTTAATCGTTCTTCATTTTTGTAGGGTTCAATCCCCCGCCATGACCTACTCTACTTCTGTAAATTCAATGAGTATCTTAGATGATTCTATGAGTACAAGCATGTATCCTAGCCCCTGGAGTAGAATTTCGCGCCATGTCTTGACTCGTCAAGCATGCATTCTGCGACAATTCAGCCTCCTCCCTGAACACACTCCTCTTGCAGTCACCAAAACATCCCACAAGCGTGACTAGAGTCCGATCATTACTGAGTTGTGCCCGCGCCATGTCTTGACTCATCAAGCATGCATTCTGCAGCTCACACACCCGCACCGTACCCTAGCTCTCATACTCATGTTTTTCTCTCACCTTCATCACCTCCACACTATGTATTAAAGTTACATTAGAATCATGAATAAAAATCAAGCTCTAGAGTTAGCCTCTCCATCAACCGGACTTATCATTTCATTTCACTCGACCAACCTGGTCTATTTCTCAATATCATTTCATTTCACTGCCGGGGAGACTTAGCTACTCCTTCGTTCAATTTCAATTTCACAATATCCAATTGAGCATCATCAGCTCATCATTTATTTTAGAGTCTCACAGACTTTCTCATCATGATTTAGCCTTTCATAATTATTCATTTAATTCTCAATTCTCATCTATGATTCATTTCACATAATTCATACTGCCATAAACAGAGTCCATCGATTCAAATCATACAGTTCACAATTACCAACAGTAAAATAACATGAATTCAAATATCAAAGTCCACTCTGTACAGTCGACTTGGAATAACACCAGTCGACTCATACAGTCACATACAATATCATCATAAATGCTCGGGATAGTCGACTGTTGTACACCACCAGTCGCCTGTCCCGCACTTTTCATGCTCACAATATTGTTCTCGTGACAGTCGACTGTTCATCAACTAGTCGTCTATTCTGGAGATTTTAACAGCATAATTTCTAAGTCCAGATCAGTCGACTTGCTACATGCATCGGTCGACTGGACAGATCCATTTTAACTTAAAAGGTTATTTACAGTACTTACATGCACTTGCATCATGATGTCAATTAATAGTATACATAAATTCATGTTTCCTAGACAGAGTCTCTTATTGTCCAGTAGCATTACAACATGAATGTTCAGTTACTAATATGCTCTTTCTTTAGAGAAGAATACTCTAAACATGCATTCACATAGTTCATACTTTCTTACGACAATGAAGATATAAATCTCAAGTCATCATACTGGGTCTACATAAATAAAATATCTTTATTCATGGAACTTTCAAACAGTCATAATCAGATTGAAGCACCAGTCGACTTATACAACATCAGTCGACTGCTCCGACAATTTAAGTTATTAATTACCATTAGTTATTTTCATTCATTTACCTTCCCTCCATCATATGTGTCATAGGGAAAATATACATTTAATAATCACACCATCATGTCTATTTGCACACATTTTTAGCAGCACATGATGAAAAGTAGTGTCTCGTACCAGTCGGCTGTCTCACATGGCAGTCGACTGTACCGACAATCTCACTCTCATTATTAATAGCATGTTCAAGCAATTTCTACTGCATTCAATTCACTTTGTAACATGGTATCAATCATAGTAATTATAGTATCATTCCTACGTTAGAAGTCCTGAGAAACACCCACCTTATATGAAGAAATAAACGAAATCCCGCACTTTTCAAAGCAGAGAACGCCTTCTTGCTCCTTTGCTCCACACCGAGCTCCTTAGCAATGCTGCTTGCCTCCACAGAAAAGCTCTCACACAAACTCACAAATACTCTCTTGTAACAGTAATCTTAGAAAATTTTAGTGTAAAAGAGATAGGGGATAGGAGGGGTATTTATACTAGGGAATAGATAGAATAGATGGCTAAGATACATTGGGGAGTTGGAGAATCAAAGGCTGAGATCAAATCGGGAGTTTGAGAAACTACCCACACCTCAAGTAACCACCCATGATCTAAGCCCATCACTTCCACAATCCGGCCAAGAATTGTGCCTTGTGCACGTGTACATGGAGTGCACGTGTACACACAAACTCCACTACACTAAATAGTACATCAAATACCCGGAATAGTAGAAAAGAAAAGATGTTACACATACAAGTTGTAGGAATTTAAATAAATAAAAGGTTAAGTTTATGGGCTTAAGTTCATTTGGGCCAAAATAAATATTTTAAAGGAGAAAATAAACAAATTAGCATTGGGTTTTAAGGAAAACACTTTATAGGAAACAATATACTTTATTCATCATGGAGAAAAATAATAGTCACATGCTACACAAGCATACCATAAAAAAAAGTAAATAATCTTTATGTATTAAGAAAATCGGGGTATTACATCACTCCCTCCTTAGAATAGTTCCGTCCCCGGAACTACAGCCAAGAGCGAGAAACAGAAAACTTACAACAACCCAAGATACAAAGAATACAAAAATACAATCAAACAAAAATACGATCAAACAAAAAGCTCAGGATAGTCCTTCAACATCCTCTCCTCAGATTCCCAAGTAGCCTCTTCAACCAAGTGGTTTCTCCAGACTACCTTGACCATCGGTATCGTCTTATTCCTCAAGGCTTTCTCCCTACGGTCAACAATCTCAACAGGAGTCTCGATGTAATTCAGGTCTAACTGCAAACCTTCCGGCACTTCAGGCAAATGATGACTCGGGTCTGGAATATAACCTCTCAACATAGACACATGAAAGACATTGTGCACCTGAGACAACTCTTCCGGTAATTCAAGCCGGTAAGCAGTTTTCCCGATCCTTTTCAATATCTTATACGGGCCTATAAATCTCGGGGCTAACTTTCCGCCTTTGCCAAATCGAACCACACCTTTACTGGGTGATACCTTCAGAAAGACGAAGTCACCAACCTCAAACTCAAGGTCCCTTCTCCGGTTGTTTGCATAGCTTTTCTGCCTGCTCTGAGCTTCCACCAACCTTTTCCTGATCAGATCAATCTTCTCAGAAGTTAGCTGCACAAGCTCAGGACCAAACAACTGACGCTCCCCAACCTCATACCAGCAAACAGGAGTCCTGCACTTCCTGCCATACAAAGCTTCATACGGCGCCATCCCGATGCTAGCCTGAAAACTGTTGTTGTAGGCAAACTCTACCAAAGGTAAATGCCTTCCCAACTACCTCCGAAGTCTAGTATACAACACCGAAGCATATCCTCAAGAATACGGTTGACTCTCTCGGTCTGCCCATCGGTCTGTGGATGAAAAGCAGTGCTGAAATCTGTTTTGGTACCCAAAGCTGCCTGAAGACTCCTCCAGAAATGCGAAGTAAACCGCGCATTTTGATCAGACACAATAGTTGAGGGAACACCATGAAGTCGGACAATCTCACCAACATATATCTCAGCCAACTTGTCCATAAAAGCAGTGAGTTTCATTGCCAAAAAGTGAGCGGACTTGGTAAGTCGATCGACTATAACCCAAATAGCATCATTGCCTTTAGAACTCTTAGGCAATCCCGTGATGAAATCCATACTGATGTTATCCCACTTCCATTCCGGAATAGGTAACGGCTGTAATAGACCTCCGGGTCTCTGATTTTCGGCCTTGACTTGCTGACAAACCTCACACCTCGCGACAAATTCGGCCACATCCCGCTTCAAACCTGACCACCAGAAATGCTGTTTGATGTCTTTGTACATCTTAGTACTCCCAGGATGTACTGACAAAAGAGTAGCATGCGTCTCCTGAAGAATACTCTCTTTCAGGTCTGCCTGATCTGGAACACACAGCCTATCTCCGAACCACAGCACTCCATCCCTGGTCTGAAATCCGGGCAACCTGCTAGCACCAACCTGCTCCTTCATCTCCAAGATATCAGCATCAACTTCCTGACTTGCAATGATCCTTGCATTCAAAGTACGCTGAAGCTTCAACTGAGATAAAGATGCTCCCAATCCTTGCAAGACAACCTCAATACCTGCTCGATCCAACTCCTCAATCAGATGCCTCTGAGTCGTAATCAAACTGGCCAAACTGCTCTTGCGACTAAGTGCATCAGCAACAACATTAGCCTTTCCAGGATGATACTTGATCTCAGGTCGCATATCCTCGAGCACTTCCAACCATCTCCGCTGTCTCAGATTGAGATCCCTCTGCTGGTATATATACTTCAAGCTCTTGTGATCCGTGTACATGTTCAACTTCTCACCATACACGTAGTGCCTCCATTGCTTCAAAGCAAAAATAATCGCAGCCAGCTCTAGATCATGAGTCGGATAATTTTTCTCATGTGGTCGTAGTTGCCTAGACCCATAAGCGATTACTTTACCTCCTTGCATTAAGACACAACCAAGCCCCCGATGTGAAGCATCGCTATAGACATCATACTCAACTCCTGCTCTAGGCAAAGCCAAAATAGGTGCAGTAGTCAGTCTATCTTTCAACTCCTGAAAACTCGCCTCACATTGCTCGGTCCACTTGAAGCTCACATTCTTCTTGGTCAACTCAGTAAGCGGCACAGCTATCTGAGCATAACCTTGAATGAATCTCCTGTAGTATCCAGTCATCCCAAGAAAGCTTCTGACTTCCTTCACTGTAGTAGGCCTAGCCCAAACTCTTACTGCCTCTATCTTCTGAGGGTCAGTTGCTACTCCCTCCTTAAAAAGGATGTGACCTAGGAATGCCACTTCAGATTTTCAGAAATCACACTTGGATAACTTGGCATACAACTGCTGCTCTTCCAACTTCTGCAAAACTGCTGCCAAATGCTCGGTGTGCTCCGCCTCAGACTTGGAGTACACGAGAATATCGTCGATAAACACCACGACGAAAGAATCAATAAACGGCCTCAGAACTCTGTTCATTAAATCCATGAAGATTGCGGGTGCATTCGTCACTCCGAATGGCATAACTAAGAATTCGTAATGCCCATGCCGAGTTCTAAACGCAGTTTTGTGCACATCTTCAGCTTTCACTCGCACTTGGTGATATCCTGATCGAAGATCTATTTTGGAGAATACAGCTGCTCCTTGTAGACGATCGAACAAATCATCAATTCGAGGAATCGAATACTTATTCTGAACAGTGACCTTATTCAGCTCTCGGTAATCGATACACATCCTCATCGATCCATCCTTCTTCTTTGCCAAAAGCACTGGTGCTCCCCAAGGTGACGCACTAGGTTGAATAAAGCCTTTTCCCAACAGTTCCTCAATCTGCCGTTTCACTTCATCCTGTTCCACTGGAGCCATCCTATAAGGTGCCTTAGAGATTGGTGCACTTCCCGGTTGAACAGTGATGCTGAACTCTACATCACGATGCGGAGGTAACCCAGGAAAATCTTCCAAGAACACTGTCGGATAGTCCCGAACCACGGGAATCTCTTGCAATTCCACAGGAGTCTCTTCCTTGCGGATAGTTGCCACCAACTTAGAACACTTCAACTTCCCTTGGAAAGTGACTTCAGGTCCTCCTGGAGCCTTCACTGTTACGGTCTTGGTCTTACACTCGATGCTTGCACTGTACATCGACATCCAATCAATGCCAATGATAACATCGACTCCCAAGATGGTCAGTTCGATCAGATCAATGCCAAAGATTCGATCTCCAATCACTATCTCGCAATCAGCATAATACCGATCAGTAGTTAAAGTTTCCCCTGATGGAGTAGCTACTGCTAAGATCTTTCCTGAAAAAATCTTCGGTTCAGCTCCTAACACTTTAGCAAACTTTGGAGACACAAAAGTATGAGAGGATCCAGTATCAAACAATACGACAGCTCTCTTTCCATTAAGATAGAGTTCGCCTGTTACATAACATACACCATTACATAACAGTTTCACACTATGAACGGGAAGAAGAAATGACAAAACCACACTAAACATCAGCCCTCGTACCAGAGATGACCTGATCTGCCTCCTCAGCATCAGCTTCTGTCAAAGCAAATACTCGCCCTGACTGGTACGGCCTCTTCCCAGTCTGCTGTATTGGCACATTGTGATTGCCAGTCCGTGGTTTGAGACATCGAGATTGGTAATGTCCCACTTCACCACAGTTAAAGCAAGTGACTGCAGAAGGTCTCCCCACATCGTTTCCAGGTCTTCCAGCTACACTGATAGCGTTCGCCCCTGTCGGTTTGAACCTCTGTGCAGACGGTTGCCCCTTGAAACTCCCCGATTGAGCAGGTCTTTTTCCGGACTGCTAGTTGCTCTTCTGGTGCTGAGCAACATGGAACTGCTCCATATCCGCCTCCGTCGCTGCCACCCTCTTCACCAGCTTATCGAATCTCCTGATACCAAGAGGTATCATACGAGACCTCAAGCTCGGCCTTAGACCATGCTCGAACTTGCGAGCCTTCTTCGCCTCATCCATCACCAGTTCTGGAGCATACCTGGAGAGCTGAGTAAACTTAGTCTCATACTCCCTTACCGACATGCTGCCTTGCTGAAGTGACAGAAACTCCATGGCCTTCTTCTCCTGGACGTCGGAGGGGAAATAATGGCTGCGGAATTCTTCCAGAAATTCCTCCCAGCCAAGCAACAAGCCGCCCATAGTCCTTTTCATCGACTGCCACCAAACAGCCGCATCCTTCTCCAACTGCAAAGTCGCCAACTTGACCTTGCTGCCCTCCGGTGTCTCCAACACCTCGAAGATTGTCTCCACTTGCCGAATCCAGTTGTCAGCCGCATCTGGGTCTGACTTTTCCTCAAACACTGGTGGTTTCATTCTCTTGAACGATTCCACTAGCTTAATTGCCTCGGGTACTGGATTCACCGGCTCCCTTCCTTGATTTGCAGCCACTGCATTCAGCGTCTGGTAAACCCTTGCAAATTCGGCCTCCAGGTCCAAACCTTCACCATTCCTGGCTCCCCTTCTCGACATATTCTGATGCAAAAAGATCCATTAAATTCGAAGTATAAGACAAGAAATTAAACCAACTTTCATTTCATTGAATTTCAAAGTTTATACATTCGAATTAAAACATTTCTTAACATCAGAATAGAAGAAAATAGAAACTAGGACAATCTAATCTCTACGGGTCCTCTTCGCTGCTCGAATCTCATCCCGTAGTTCATCCACCTCATCTTTCAGCACATCAGTCAGGTTCTTTTTCTTCTCAAGTTCCCAAATCCGATGGCTAAGAACAGAATAGTCGGCATTCCGCTTTTCCAGCTGAGCCTCCAAGACTCCAACTCTATACTTCAGGGTATCCACTTGCCTCTGAAGAGAAGCCACAGTGCCACTCAGAGCTGGTCCCTTTTCTTCATCGGAAGAAGAATCGTCAGATGAATCCGGCGGTGGGGTGATCTCTCGAGATTCAGGGTACTCCTCATCATCAGAATCTGCTTGCCCAGGGTGATACTCGTCCTCAGAATCAGCCTGTCCAGGATGGTACTCTTCCTCAATAATATGCCAGTCGTCGCCTCCAGCAAGGTCGAAGTGATCAGCCATCTTAGAATAGAGAGGAAGAAACATAAATCATAGAGCAACGCAAATGTAAGTCACTTACATTTAAATCTCTAGACTCAAACACACACTCTAATGTCCACATCTAGGGTGTCGTTCCTTATAAATTTGTACAAGTGTGAAAGCGTAGAAAAGCGTGGCTCTGATACCACTCTGTAACGCCCCGAACCCCAAATTACTGAGTTCGAGATGTTCTTCAGGATCTTTTCACTTTTCTCGAGTACAATTTTTACAAGGAAATTTCAAACTTTTCTTTTTACATCAGAGTTACAACATCTTACATTTAAATTTACACAGCGGAAGCAAAATATACAACATTTACATAAATGAACAACAACATAATGAGATCTTTATGCATCCATTCCTCTTTACATGTAATTTATCCTGCATACAAAACTGTGGGTACGTCAGTTTATTCAACCGACGATAATTATACATGGTCATCCTCTCTATGCCAGAAACAGTATAATGAATCTCATTTCTTAACAAATCACAATCTTGTTCATAATAAGCATGTAAAATCAAAAAGGAACTTTTAGAGATGTCGTGTCGTGATTGTGCACTTAATCCTTAATGCAATTATTCAATTTTCACATGATACTAATGCACACTTGTTCGAATTCTATGCATCCCATACTACATAGATTCGAGGGCAAGCCTCTTAATCGTTCTTCATTTTTGTAGGGTTCAATCCCCCGCCATGACCTACTCTACTTCTGTAAATTCAATGGGTATCTTAGATGATTCTATGAGTACAAGCATGTATCCTGGCCCCTGGAGTAGAATTTCGCGCCATGTCTTGACTCGTCAAGCATGCATTCTGCGACAATTCAGCCTCCTCCCTGAACACACTCCTCTTGCAGTCACCAAAACATTCCACAAGCGTGACTAGAGTCCGATCATTACTGAGTTGTGCCCGTGCCATGTCTTGACTCATCAAGCATGCATTCTGCGGCTCACACACCCGCACCGTACCCTAGCTCTCATACTCATATTTTTCTCTCACCTTCATCACCTCCACACTATGTATTAAAGTTACATTAGAATCATGAATAAAAATCAAGCTCTAGAGTTAGCCTCTCCATCAACCGGACTTATCATTTCATTTCACTCTACCAACCTGGTCTATTTCTCAATATCATTTCATTTCACTGCCGGGGAGACTTAGCTACTCCTTCGTTCAATTTCAATTTCACAATATCCAATTGAGCATCATCAGCTCATCATTTATTTTAGAGTCTCACAGACTTTCTCATCATAATTTAGCCTTTCATAATTATTCATTTAATTCTCAATTCTCATCTATGATTCATTTCACATAATTCATACTGCCATAAACAGAGTCCATCGATTCAAATCATACAGTTCACAATTACCAACAGTAAAATAACATGAATTCAAATATCAAAGTCCACTCTGTACAGTCGACTTGGAATAACACCAGTCGACTCATACAGTCACATATAGTATCATCATAAATGCTCGGGATAGTCGACTGTTGTACACCACCAGTCGCCTGTCCCGCACTTTTCATGCTCACAATATTGTTCTCGTGACAGTCGACTGTTCATCAACCAGTCGTCTGTTCTGGAGATTTTAACAGCATAATTTCTAAGTCCAGATCAGTCGACTTGCTACATGCATCGGTCGACTGGACAGATCCATTTTAACTTAAAAGGTTATTTACAGTACTTACATGCACTTGCATCATGATGTCAATTAACAGTATACATAAATTCATGTTTCCTAGACAGAGTCTCTTATTGTCCAGTAGCATTACAACATGAATGTTCAGTTACTAATATGCTCTTTCTTTAGAGAAGAATACTCTAAACATGCATTCACATAGTTCATACTTTCTTACGACAATGAAGATATAAATCTCAAGTCATCATACTGGGTCTACATAAATAAAATATCTTTATTCATGGAACTTTCAAACAGTCATAATCAGATTGAAGCACCAGTCGACTTATACAACATCAGTCGACTGCTCCGACAATTTAAGTTATTAATTACCATTAGTTCTTTTCATTCATTTACCTTCCCTCCATCATATGTGTCATAGGGAAAATATACATTTAATAATCACACCATCATGTCTATTTGCACACATTTTTATCAGCATATTATGAAAAGTAGTGTATCGTACCAGTCGGCTGTCTCACATGGCAGTCGACTGTACCGACAATCTCACTCTCATTATTAATAGCATGTTCAAGCAATTTCTACTGCATTCAATTCACTTTGTAACATGGTATCAATCATAGTAATTATAGTATCATTCCTACGTTAGAAGTCCTGAGAAACACCCACCTTATATGAAGAAATAAACGAAATCCCGCACTTTTCAAAGCAGAGAACGCCTTCTTGCTCCTTTGCTCCACACCGAGCTCCTCAGCAATGCTGCTTGCCTCCACAGAAAAGCTCCCACACAAACTCACAAATACTCTGTTGTAACAGTAATCTTAGAAAATTTTAGTGTAAAAGAGATAGGGGATAGGAGGGGTATTTATACTAGGGAATAGATAGAATAGATGGCTAAGATACATTGGGGAGTTGGAGAATCAAAGGCTGAGATCAAATCGGGAGTTTGAGAAACTACCCACACCTCAAGTAACCACCCATGATCTAAGCCCATCACTTCCACAATCCGGCCAAGAATTGTGCCTTGTGCACGTGTACATGGAGTGCACGTGTACACACAAACTCCACTACACTAAATAGTACATCAAATACCCGGAATAGTAGAAAAGAAAAGATGTTACACATACAAGTTGTAGGAATTTAAATAAATAAAAGGTTAAGTTTATGGGCTTAAGTTCATTTGGGCCAAAATAAATATTTTAAAGGAGAAAATAAACAAATTAGCATTGGGCTTTAAGGAAAACACTTTATAGGAAACAATATACTTTATTCATCATGGAGAAAAATAATAGTCACATGCTACACAAGCATACCATAAAAAGAGAAGTAAATAATCTTTATGTATTAAGAAAATCGGGGTATTACAAACTCCTTCCCATCTGACATCCTCAACTCAATTATTTCCTCACCAACTACGTCACAAATCTCACCAGTCTCCGTCCTCAAAGAATGACATGTTGTAGACTTATAAGTAGAAAACATCTTCCTCTCGGAGCAAATATGAGAAGAACAACCCAAATCAAGATACCAACTAGAATCCAAAAACCTGGAACTTGAAACAAGAAGAAATTCAAACTTATCATCTGATCCAGCGGTACTGACTATGTTAGCACCTTTCTAATTCAACAACTTCTGATAATTCCACTTGTAATGCCCTTTTCCTCTGCAATGGTGGTAATGGACCCCACTTTTACGTGCACTTTGTCTTCAAATTGAAGTTCCCGCCACTGTCATGCAACTTGGAAAATTAGACCTTTATTTCTGAGTTTCCTTCCTAAATTCATCCTCCTTCAAGCTTTTGATCACACCGGCCACCGAGAGCTTTTCCTTCGCAGCTTTTCCTTCGCAGATTTTCTTTGTAGTATGGTGGTTACCAAATGCTTTTGACAGTTAATATATCAAGTTGAAAATTTTACCTTCTTGCGTTTATCGTCTTCAACTTGGATAACACCTTATTGAATTTCACTATATGATTAAGAAGAGCGGTACCTTCCTTCATTGAGAAACAAAACAATTTTCTCTTACAATACATCTGATCCAGTAGTGACGATTCTGAATAGTCAATTATGAGTCTTGACAAAGACTCGCCACACTTTTTTCCTCAAGAAAGTTGCACTTGACTTTGTCTGTCAATGACAACCAGATCAAACTCAAGGTTTTTAAATAAATCTCATCCAACTTCTCTTGATTTATATTGTATGACTTCCATTTATCTCCTTCTAGAGTAAGATACAAACTCTGTTGAACCAAAACGTTATACATTATTGGGATTGGGGCGTCAACAAACACCCGGTGTCGTAGCGAAACTAAATAGAGCAATGAGGAAGTCGAAGTAGATTAAAAAAATTAATTGAGCAAGCAAGTAGATCCACCAATCCAACACAAACACAACGAGAATTTATCCCGGTTAGCTTTCGCTTAATCCAGTGAAAAATATAGGGAGGTCTGATATTCAACTAGAAGATATTACAAGGAATTAAACTCGCTCATCAAGAACAATCTCTCTATCAAGACTCTCTTTGCAATGGGAAAAATATCATTGAAGTACTCTACTCTCATATTGAAGAAGTTTACAATATATATAGAAGAATAGAAAGAACCCAAGGTTAATCTTGGTTCTCAGTTGTCCGATATAACCTGTAGAAGAACTAATTAAATATGAGTCGTACGATCTAACTTGGAGTTGAAGATTGGGTTGAAATTGCCTAACAAATCGAGGCCCAAAAATTACATAGCGCTACGGGCGGTCGATTGTCAAGACCGGTAGACCGTCCTTCTCTCAGCCAAACCCTGTACAACTGTGGTCGGGTGTGCGGTTGGCAGTGCGATCGGCGGTGTGGTCGGGGGTGCGGTCGAACGTACCCTTGGACGGTCGACCCGTCACTCTGCCAGCACCTTGTTGCTGTTGTTTTTCCTTCTTCTCTCTTCAATGCTTCAATCTCCGTGATGCATCCTACCTTCTTCTAATCTGAACCACGAGTATTCAAGACACATTCCTAATAATCTTCACCTTGGATTGCATACGAGTGATATCACATGATTTGATTATTCATCTCCAAACTCTAATGAACTACACTTGCAAAAATAGTTAGAACAATGGTTTCTTTTACTAGTTGAACAAATCTCTACCCAATCTCACCGATCAGTATACCCCTTCAAGGGCACACCTCAGTAGGCATTATCACGGAGTTGCCAACTCCGCACAAACTCCACCTACATCAAGGCACTCTCCACCTCCCGATGATATTCGAATGCCGTAGTCTCGCTTCGATGATGCTAGTTGCGGCAAACTAGATGAGCTTGCGGGAATAACGGGAAAAGAAGTAAAAAAACTTGCCAAGGTATTTCGGATTCTCCAAATCTTGTAGAGATTGTTTTGGCTTGGCCCAACCACTTTCATACCTCTAATCATCTTACGAAAACCCTAAAATACAGATAGTATCCATCTCAAGCTGTGTACCTACAATCCGGTGCATCAAGAGTTTCCAAGGAAATCAGATTCCGTTTAAGCAAAGGAATATGCAAAACATCTCCTAAAATGAACATATTTGGACCTGGCATCTTCAACTCAACTGACCCCTCACTACTACTTCACAAATCTCTCCAATTCTCGTTCTCACACAACGCCATGTAGTAGACTTATAAGTAGAAACAACTCCCTCACGGAGCAAATATGAGAACAACTCCCCGAGTCAAGAAACCAACTAGAATCCACTTCTAAAGAATTTGGAATAAGAAGACACGAATCACCTGAATCATAAGCACTAAACACGTTTGTGATAGGATCCTCATCCGCGGCGCTCTTATGATTCTGCAATATCCAACAGACTTTCCTGATATGCCCTAGCCTCTTGCAATATCATCAATGGATCGAATCCTTTTGCATAGCACTTTGTCTTTTCCCTGAAGGACCTTCCACTGCTAGACAACTTGAAGTAGACGATGATTTATAGGTCTCCTTCTTAAGCATGGTAGTGATCAAAAGCTCTTACGAATCCGGCAGTGAATATATCAGGTTGAAAGTTTTATCTTCCTCACACATATTCGTGTTTATCACCTCGAGTTCAGATAGAACTTTATTGAACTCTGTGATATGGTCTTGGAGATTGCTACCTTCCTTCATTGACAAATAGAATAACTTTCAATGCATCTGATCTAATAATGACGAACAAGAATAGCCAGCTATGAGTTTTTTCCACAAATTCGCTGCATCAGGTTCTTCAAGAAATGTGCACTTGACCTCGTCCGCCAATGATAGTCGGATCAAACTTATGAATCTTTCATGAATATATTCCCAAAATCCTCCTTCATATCAGAAGACTTTTCTTTCTTCTTAACGGCTAACTGTAAACGTTCTTGAATAAGAACATCATACATGTCAACCTTCCAAAAATTGAAATTGATCTTTCCATCGAACTGTTTGATCTTCAAAAGACTGTGACATTTCATCTTAACCAAGGGACTCGGGAACCTGAAGCTCTGATAATAGCTGTTGGTAGGGGAGGCATTAGGGCCGGGCTAGCTCGGTACCGACCCGACCCGGCCCGCCCAAAATCGAACTGAACTGAGGCTAACTCGTCAAAAATTGATAGGCAGGTCCGGTTCAGCAAAAACCCAAAAAAACCCGAATTCGGCCCGACTTGCAACTGGCCTGGCCCGGTCAAACTCAGGACTAGGTTGTACCAGCCTGGTCTAGTTCGAGTTGGCCCACGGCTCGACCGTTGGGAATTTCTGAGTTTATATTTTTTCCATTTTTTTAAAATATTTTGTTTGTGTAATTACTAAAATACTTCCCAATTGATCTATACAAGCTAGTTTTGGGGGGGTATTTTGGGAAATTCAAAAAAAATCCATAATCATATATACAACCTCATTTCATTCAATTCTCATCACAAATTCACTCAATTGTCTCTACTATCTCTCAACTCTCTCAACAAATCAACAACAATCAACAACATTCAACTACTTTCTTGGTTTAATCAACATCAACAACATCAACGACATCCAACAATAATCAACAATATCAACAACAACACTACAAGCTCTCAACTCTCTCTACCTTCATTCTTCAATATACATTCTACAATTATATGTTATTTTTGTGTATAATTTTTAGAATTAGCATAGTTTTTGTTTTCATTTATTTCTCTTATTTAGATTGAGTTTTGTTGTTGTTGTTGTTCTTCTTCTTCTTCTTCTTCTTCTTCTTCTTCTTCTTAGATTTTTTTTTTTAATTTGGTAAACATACACTAGTTATTCCAATTAATTGTTGTTGTTTATTGAAATATTTCTTCTTATTTTTTATTTTGTTTATTAACATACACCGGTTTATAGTATTTCTTTGGTATAATTATTTTCTATAGCATACACTAGTTTATCTATCTTTACTTGTTTTATAGAATTCATTTTAAAACGTACACTTAATTTTTAGAGCATACACTAGAAATAAGTTTTTAGCATTCCAAATATACATACACTAGTCTAGTAGCATCTAACCGTTCACGTGGTAGACATAGTAGCCAAGAGTCCACTACTAGTCATCGCATTACTTCCATTCCAATTCCATATGTAGAGAGTGAAGAAACACTTATGAATTATGATAGTATTACTTAATTTCATGAAATACACATGAATCAAGTAGAAGTACAAGACATAGAAACACAATCATCGGAACAAGGCCCTTCTCATTCCCCTAAAATAAGAAGGAACACTTCCGAAGTACACAAACATTTTGATTATTGTTAAGATATTATATATTATATTATGAGAGAGATTAGTTTAGTCCCGTATTGAATAATTATTGGTTTAGTCTTCCTTTCTCTCATATATATAGGAGACACATTGTACTCAGTTTATTCAGTCAATTCAATTCAATAATCAATAATAAATTCAATAATTCTATCACGGTATCAGAGCCTATAATCCTATAAGGTCTATACTAATTTGATCCTCGTTATCGAGGTGGAGTGATTCTCATCTTCATCGGAATCACTCCACCTCCTGACATCTCTCTCGATCAAGTCTCCAAAACCCTAGTCGTCATCAAACAACAAAATCCCAAAAACCCTAATATCCTTTTCCTTCAATCAACAACTGCAAACCCTAACCCTAGCGGCTACATCAACAACTCCGACAACATTCAACATCACCATCATCATCATCATCGCTGCATCCCGATCGGCAAACCCATCAAAAGCAACCCGACTCCGGCAACCCACCTTCGTCTTCGGGAACAACAACCACCGCAACCAAATCCAGTGTCCACCCTCCAAATCCCTGACACTCCATCGTCAATCCCAAAACCAATGACGGCTACAAGAAATCAAAACAATGTTCTTCGATCTCAACTTCCCCGTCGAAACCCTAACCTCCTCCTCCTCGTCCAAAACCCTAGCCCGCATCATGGAGCTCGGCTACACCGCCGCCGTCTTTGACCTCCCCTTCAAGGGCTTCATATCCGACAAGGACCACTGCCGCATCCCTCTTTTCTCCCTCTCCGATCTCCTTCATGACACGCCCCACCTCCTCTACAGCCTTCCACATCTGCCTCGCCGACATCACTGCAGCCTCGCCATTTCGACAGTACACGAGGGTTATGGTTCCCATCGATAAGGCGATCTTTGATAAGGCTTTTTGTAGCGCCCCGAATTTCTAATATAAAAATTTAGAAATTACGTGGCACTTTCCCAGCGATCCACTTCAATGTAACAATATACATAGACCAAAAACTCAGGTCATTTTATTCCAAATTCTTATTACAAAATTCTTTTTCAATTGCAGCGGAAATACAAAACACCTTAAAATGCAACGAATCCTTTTACAATACTCTTCTTTACAAAATCACACAAGGCTCTATTATATCACTCATAATTTCTAAAGCTAACCCAAGCATCCAAGCCTCCAGACTCTAAGCAACCTGCATCATATGAGGTTAGAGTTGAACCCTAACCCCCAAACTACGGGGTCAGCCATAAATGGTGTGAGTGATATAAACAACGAACATAATAAACAATAAACATAAATTCTCAAGCAACATGTACTGAACAAAAATACATAAACTGAACATGTAATATGAAACAATAAACGATAGGCCAGTACATGCGTGAACCAAGTCGAGAATCAATAACACCGATCAAATATCCATCACTCAATCACTCTCAAAAATGTACAGCTCAACTGTACTGTACAGTCGACTGTTTAACGAACCAGTCGACTGTTCTGAACTAACAGTAATCCTTACATCTCAGAATATGCCCAACTATTAATAAGTCTCAATACCACGATGCATGTCCAACATTCGATCACCAATGATGCCATAGATCGGATACCCATATATCCATCTACAAAACACTAAGAGGGTATAGATCGAATACGTACCCGGTATGCAATCACTATAGTGACTCTTACACCGACGAACATATCCATCTACAAACAAACTAAGAGGGTATAGATCGAATACGTACCCGGTATGCAATCACTATAGTGACTCTTACACCGACGAACATATCCATCTACAAACAAACTAAGAGGGTATAGATCGAATACGTACCCGGTATGCAATCACTATAGTGACTCTTACACCGACGAACATATCCATCTACAAACAAACTAAGAGGGTATAGATCGAATACGTACCCGGTATGCAATCACTATAGTGACTCTTACACCGAAGAACATATCCATCTACAAACAAACTAAGAGGGTATAGATCGAATACGTACCCGGTATGCAATCACTATAGTGACTCTTACACCGACGAACATATCCATCTACAAACAAACTAAGAGGGTATAGGTCGAATACGTACCCGGTATGCAATCACTATAGTAACTCTTACACCGACGAACATATCCATCTACAAACAAACTAAGAGGGTATAGGTCGAATACGTACCCGGTATGCAATCACTATAGTGACTCTTACACTGACGGACATATCCATCTACAAACAAACTAAGAACTGAAAGAACACTCAAGATTATGAAAACTCATCAGAACCGGTCGACTTATGCGACAGTAAGTCGACTGCCCCGAGAACCAATGTCCAAGATCATAACAAGTGCAGTAAGTCGACTCAAGAAAACCATCAGTCGACTCACCCAAGACAATTATCAATAATTCTCAAGAAATATTCCAAGTGCTAACAGTCGACTTAACAAATCATCGGTCGACTGTCCAGACGAGAAACTCAATACTTTACAAACAAAATATTTCGTAGACCAGTCGACTGAATATGGGTCTCAGTCGACTGTCCCGAAGAATTCTCAAGATGCTGAAGATACAATAATGGGGTCGTACCAGTCGACTGATAAGTAGACCAGTCGACTGTCGGCCTACAGTTTTCATAAATTAGGTCTGTATGCGAAAACAAGTCTGATGTTCTCTAAAGATTCATTGCTTTGGAAATTAACTTATATTTAGTTAAAAGTGACAATCTCAAGATGATCTGCATCATAGTTACAATACTAAAATCTCATGTTCTCAATTCTTGAATCTCCCAATAGGGTTTCTCAATACTCGATTCTTTCACCATTAATAACCAAGATCTGTTTATAAACCCAAGATCCAGATGTGCATACATCCGATCAAAACCATACTTAAATCTTAACACGTTTCAAGCAATCAAGAGTTGTCAATCGAGATCTACTAATCTTCCATGGATTTCACATGCATATTTCGAATAACTACCATGGTATCGATTTCATACAAGATACGAAAACATCAAACAAAACAGCATGCA
This sequence comes from Hemerocallis citrina, assembly GCA_017893485.1. Lineage (NCBI taxonomy): Eukaryota > Viridiplantae > Streptophyta > Magnoliopsida > Asparagales > Asphodelaceae > Hemerocallis > Hemerocallis citrina. The sequence goes on along the minus strand of CM030362.1, from coordinate 55,264,567 downwards.
ATCATACACATAAACAAAACAAGTCCATATCACTCACCTTTAGATTGCAAAGATCCAACGAAGAACCTTCTTCTTGTGAGATCCAAAATCCTCTTTTATCACCAAGAAAATAATAGTATGAGATCTGAGTTGTGCAGCGAATGACGGCTGCAAACTCCCTTATATAGGCCGGAAATATCATTTTTAGGGTTTAGGAATACATTTGCAAAACCATCCCTCCAAAATACAATTATATATATATATATATATATATATATATATATATATATATATATATATATATATATATATATATATATATATATATCTTCTCTTGGAAACTCATCTAAAATTTATTAAAATTAGGATTTAAAAGAAAATATACTTCTAAATCTTAACCAATACTGTTTAAAACGTCCAGAATGCCAATTTTGTATTTTAGCCCTTAAGAATGTCAATTTTGCGAAAAGGTCCTTCTTTTATCAAAAATTGCAAATAGATCAAATTAATTTCAGAAAAATCTGGAAAAATAGTAAATAAATCCCAAATATTAAATAATGACTTTTCATAAAGAAAACTAAATTTTTCAAACATCTCAAAAGTTATTTGCACGTGTTTTGCACGTGTACAAAAGATAAATCTTTTAGAAAATATCAATTAAATCCTCAAAATTCATTTAAATTCATTTTCAAATAATTAAAATAATATTTGAAAATACGGGGTTCTACACTTTTAAATGTAAGGGGTTTTTTTGAAGAGCTACAACTTGGTGGCTGCCAAGTCGTTGGATCATATCGAGTTTGATACCACCTACTAACTCTCTGATGTTGATATCTGTTTGCAAACCCGAACCGTTTGCCTTCTACCCGCACCCTCTATTCCCAAACCCGTTTTTCTGTTTTCAAATTCAAAAAAATTAAAATAAAAATAAAAAATAAAAAATAAAAATCTTGTATGTCCTTCAGCTTCTACAATCTTCGTCAGCATACTCACGTCAAGTTTGAGAGGGGGAGATATCAACATCATCACAGTTCTCAGTTTAGGAACAATTCTCAAGTCAGGGGTGCCACTTCCTTCTACAACATACGAAAATTCTCAAGTCATGGGTGAGATTCCAACATGCGCCAATAGTGCGCCTTCTCTGCGCCAACGAGCACCTTCCCTGCACCATCTACTTGAGCATCGTTCCTACATCACTGTTTGTCGTTCCTGTCACATCAACTGAGTCAATATTCCAAACTCATGCGTCGTTTCTGCATCACTGTTTGTCGTTCCTGCCACATCAACATCGTCAATATTCCAAACTCATTTTGCTTGAATCAACTTGAGTTTGAGAGGAGATGTTAAGATATTATATATTATATTATGAAAGAGATTAGTTTAGTCCCATATTGAATAATGTATTGGTTTAATCTTCCCTTTTCTCCTATATATATGAGCCACATTGTACTCAGTTTATTCAATCAATTCAATTCAACAATCAATAATAAATCTAATAATTCTATCAACTATATTCTTTCACAAAATGATAAGAGTGTAGGACTAAAAATTTGTAAGAAGTGCCAAACTCCCTATAAGTTTAAAATATGATCGAAAACTGGTAATTCAACGTCACTTAAATAAATATCAACCCAAAATATCTAAAGACAATCTCACACTAACAAAAATACACCATAAGACCAGTCAAGTAGATAGTCATAGCTACGATCACGATATCGTTCGTAGGAAAATAGCTAAGTTAGTAATTAGAGATGAAAACCTTATTCGTTTGGTGAAAGTAAGAATGTAGAGACTTTTGCAAAAACCACAGTAAATCCCCATTATAAAAAAATTGCATGAAATGTAGTTAAGGGTGATTGTAACTTAGTTTACAATAAGGCAAAGAATTTTTTAATAGAACCACTAACATCACTAAACACTAGAGTTTCTTTGACATCGGATGAGTGGGTAGGAGTGAACGGCGTACCAAGAATGTGTGTAACATTTTATTAGATAGATTTCTATTGGCTACTTCAAAAGATGATAATTTCATTCGAAATTGTTAGGTACCCACATAAGGATGAAATAATTGCCACACACATCATGGAAGCATGTAATAATTTCGGATTTTGATAAAGTTTTTGCTATTGGTTTTGATAACACCTCTAATAATACCAAGGTAATCGCTAGTTTGAAAATTACATTAAATATTATAGAACCAAAAAAAAACATGTTAGGTGTGCTCATGATATTTTAAATCTTTGTGTACAAGATGCACTAAAATATGGACACGATAAAATTGAGGCAATAAGAAATTGTGTTCATTTTGTTACGTTGAGTAGTCCAATATATCAAGTTTTTCATGATTGGTGTTAACTTAGGAGAATTGTATTTAAATATTTTTCTAAAGACGTTAGACATCGTTAGAATTCTACTTATGATTTATTATATGTTGTTCTTCACTATCGTTTTAATCTTAGAGAATTTTGTGTTGCAATGGGTATGCATGATTGTATGTTAGATGACAATTTCTAGTTTTACTGATAGTTTGTATAATTTTTTAGAACCTTTTAATGATGCTACTTTATAATTTTTAAAAACATATACATCTACATCTAGTGGTATTTTCCTTGCAATTGTCACTATGATGATAACAATTAAAAATTTTATAAATGGCCATTTTATTGGAGAAATTGTTTATGCCGCTTATATTAAAATTGAAAATATTTTCTTCAACTTCCTATGTTATATTATGTTGCTAGTGTAATGAATCTCATGATTTAAGTTAGAGGGCACAAAAAATTTAATTGAAATTTTTTATACTTATGCTCCACACGATGAAATATAAGATTTTGATCATGTTGTTTTCACATCAAAATTTAAGCATGTTTTGACTAGTTTATATGATAGGTACGATAGACTTTATTCATCTAACACTACATAAGCACAAAATATTAGTTCTTCTTCTTCTTCCATATTATCAAAGGGAAAGAGTCTTGCAACTAGTCATGTTTTAAATCTTATAAAATCAAAAAAAACCAAGAACTAATTCAACAAATTAGTTGAATTGGTGTAATACACAACCTACCATTAATGATGTAGTAAATGTGTTTTATTTTTTTAGAAAACCAATGAAAATATTTTTATGATTCTTACTCGTATGGCTAAAAATTTGCTAGCTATACCGGTGTCAACCGTTGTATCAAAAAATACTTTTTTTCTTGGTGGCAGGATTATGTGTTCGAATAGGAATCACTTGACATTAAAGAATTTGGAGATGTTAGTATGTGCCGAAAATTGGATGAAAGCGGAAGAGAGGATCCAAGATTTACATGAAGCATATAATGGCTCAATAAGTAGCGATGAATGAACATCTAGTACAATGAAGTTTGGATAATGTATTGTAAATAATTGCGAAACTTAGGGAGATGAGATTCTATATTTAGGTTAAGTAGAAGTGCACGACAATGGTCTAATGCCTTCTCTTCAATGTAAATAGATATCATCTCAATTTCTAAATACAAATGTTCTCCTCATATTGATAAAATTTGTATTAAATGTTACTAATCTATTTGATTATATATTAAAATTTTTAATTCATAAAAACAATTTAATTTATGAATATCTCTTTTATTTATATGTTCTTGACAATTCTGAAAAATTTTCCTTCTCCTTTGTCTATATAAAATAATAATAATAATAATAATAATAATAATAATAATCTAGCTCAGCCCGTACCTGCCCAGCCCCGCCCGCACCTCCCGGCCCGGCTAGCTAGGCCCGAATGCCACCCCTAGTTGTTGGGATTGGGGTGTCAATAAATACTTGTGTCGTAGCTAGAACTAAATAGAGCAATGAGGAAGTCGAAGTAGATAAGACGAATCAATTGAGTAAGTAAATAGATCCACCATCTGACATAAACACAACGATGATTTATCCCGGTGAGCTTTCACTTAATTCAGGGGGAAATATAGGAATATCTGTTATTCAACTAGAAGAGATTATAATGAGTTAATGATTCACTCAATACAAGGAGTTAAACTCACTCACCAAGAACTATCTCTCTCTCAAACCTCTCTTTGCAATGGAATACTCTACTCTCATATTGGAGGAGTTTACAATATATATAGAAGAATAGAGAGAAACCTATGTTTAATCTTGATTCTCAATTGTTCGATATAACTTGTAGAAGAAGTAACTGAATGGGAGCCGTACGATCTGACTTGGAGTTGAAGATTGGGCTGAAACGACCTAAAAAATTGAGGCCCAGAAATGAACAACGCCCTGGGCGGTCGACCATCCTCCTTGGCCAAACCTTGTACAATTGCTTTCCGGTGTGCGGTCGGCGATGCGATCGGGGGTGCGATCGATTGTACCCTTGGCCAGTCGACCCGTCAGTCTGCCAGCACCTTGCTGCTGTTGTTTTCTCTTCTACTCTCTTCGACGCTTCGACCTCCGTGCTTCATCTTACCTTCTTCTAATCTGAACCACGAGTATTCACGACACATTCCTAACATACATGTCCACATTCCAGAAATTAAAGTTGAACTTACCATTAAATTGCTATATCTTCAAAAAACCATGATCCGACATGGTCACCAAGGAACTGCGAGCAACTCTTACTCTAATATCACTTTGTAAAGTCAAGAATTCAGCGCAGCCCATGCTACAACAATTACAACAATCAGGAGCCATAAACAAGGCAGAATAACCATAGTTGGCATCGAATGTTTTAGGCACGAGAGATATGCAACAACCAAGTAACATAGACCACACCAAAAGCAAAAGCACACAATTTTATCTCAATTCGGCGAACTTAATCTGGGGAGAAATAACCAAGATATTATTCAACTAGAGACAACATAAGAGTTAGAATACTCTCACCTAGAATCTATCTATCTCTTAGAAGATACTATGTTGTTTACAATAGAAAACTATCATATGAAGTACTCAACTTTCAATAGAGGTCATTACAATTATTGACAAAGATCTACAAAGCCCTAAATTGTAGTCTTGATCCTTCGTTGTCCGATAAATCCGGAAGAGAGAGCTATGCAATGCGAACCGCACGACGTAACTTAGAGAACAAACTTGTACTGAAACTGACATTGAAGATCCGACCCATACTTAGGTTGTCTGCCACTGTCGATCGATTGCACAAAGTGACAGTCTACTGCTTTGATGTTGATATCAAACAAAGAGCGCTCGACTAGATTGCAGTCGAAAGCTAAAATAGCACTCAACTACCATCTCCCTACTGACCACAAAAAACAACTCCTTTCGCCACTTTTTTTTTGCTTTGAAACCTCTTTTCGCTTCATCATTTTCTCTTCACATTGAAATTAGCATGCAAGACATAAACTGTAACTCCCATTTTCATTTATTATTATTATTATTATTATTATTATTATTATTATTATTATTATTATTAGTTATTGTTCTTCATTGTAATCTCCCTTGTAATCAAATAACATTTTATTTTGTTGATCCCAATATTATTCATGATTTACTCCTTGATCTTAGTTTGATTATTTGAATTGTATTCCCTGTATTCCTAATTCGAATTTAATTTCATAAAATTTGCCTTTTGTCTTGTTGGGTTATGAATTGTCTTTCTATTTGATCCATATTGTACCCAAAACCCAATATCCACCCCTATTGGATACTACCCTCAAGCCCACTAACCCAAATCACCCCATATCTCCACTAACAGTCAAATCCCCACAAATCTCTCCTAATCACCCCCACATCCTGTAACCCCCAAAATCGAATCCCTAACAATTAGCCCTACAATCCTCCCCATTATTGTGGCTATTATAATGCCATTACTATTTTAATAACCCTAACCTAATAACCTAATACAAGAGCCGCCATTACCTATTAACCCCAAAAACCCTACTATTGAAACCCGATCCCCCTACTGTGCAGACCTTCCAAAACCATCGTCTTCCTCCCACTCACTCACCTTCGTCTCCAACCTTCATCAACCCACCGCACACCTCTAGCCTCGTCGATCTCAACTGACCGCCTCAGCCTCTCGCAACCACCCGAAGCACCATCCCTTTTCGTCTTCCTCTTCATCTCCATCCTCGAGCTCACACCACCCAACTCTGCCAACCGAAACCCATCTCAACACTGCTCATCCCTTTCGTCCTCCTCCTCACGCTCCACCTTCGAGAGGATCGATCCCCCTCCTCGTCTTCATCCTCCCACCTCACCATTGCCAAAACCCAAGGTCGCCTCACCTTTGAACTCCACCGCACCCATTACCATTGTCTCCATCATCTTGCACCACCGTTCCTATCGCCGCTCTTTGCCCATTGCCCTCGTACTCGCCCCTCCATGCACCCCTGTAACCACCGCAGACCCCCCTAGCCGTCTTTGTCACTGTCCAAGCCCGAACACCACCTCCATTTCGTCTCCCCTATTTTCGGGCAAAACAGAGTCGTTCGCTCGCGCCGTCTTGATCTCTGCCATCGCTCCTCGACCGCAGTGCGCCGCTCATCGTCGTCACCCTCGCCCCTGTCGTCGCTCACCAATTGCAGTTGCCGCAGTCATCGTGGTCTCTCCCGTGCTCACTCCATCTATCGAAGTGAGGAAGAAGATGAGTAGGGATTTGCCGAACTGGTGTTTGTTGTTTAGCGCATAGAAGATCGAAGCCCACTGTTTGATATTCGGGTGGATTCGGTGTGGAGTAGATCAGCTATTGCTTGCTGTCTGTTTGTGTGTTTTGCTGTTTGGTTTTGTACGTGGCTCGCACGTGCTTTGGATCATCGCCCGGGATTCTAATCTCGTTATTCCATATTTTGGATCTAACATCATTCTAAAGGCAAGTCATCTTACTCTCGAATTGTATTGTATCGTATTCGAGATTATTTATCGAATTCTGCAATTAGATCCATATTGAATATTGTATATTGTTATTGTTATCTATCGTTGGGATACTACGGATTTATACGAGCGAATTCAAGTAGTAGTCTTGACTTCGTGCCGTCTTTTTGCCTCCAATGTATAGGGATCTTACATGCATTCATGTAGTTAGTTATGGAATATAAGAATAGGAAATTATTGTTGCATTTCATCTCATGACATTATACACAACTATTGTAGATTGTATATTAGGATTGATTGTTCATGTGATTGATAATGATAAATTAGTTGATTGTAATTAGTATGGTTATGGACATTATATATCTTAATACCATGTTCACATAGAGCTAACTTGTTGTGCCATGTTCACATAGAGCTAACTTGTTGTGATTTATGATTGTTAACCTCTAACTCATCATTCATAACATTCTAATTATTTTTATGCATGAAAAATACATTGAGACCCTAAAATTTACTGCCAACCTGAATATTGACATGATGTTTCAACCTAGATAATGTCATCAAAATCAATAACTTTCTGAATATGAAATATAGTCCTAAGTGTCTAGTTGCCAATAATATCCAAATTTTTGAATTATGACTTATATTGCATGAGATATGACCTTTTTACTACTACTGCGCTGTAATTTCAGATTTATGCACATACCAAGTTAAGCTGATGAATTAGGTGAACTAATGATCAAATATTACATAATAATTTTCAGACTGGTAGATAACATGCTTAGGGTAATAAAAATTATTTTAATTGATTTTTACAATGATTATTTACTGACTTTAGAACTGAAACTAGCCAACATCGATAACCAGTCAGAAACTAAATTCTGTAAAGAACACTGAAATTCACCTAGCTACTGTTGTCGGAATTTAGACTTTGAATATGCGTTGGAACCGAGAAGGAGTCTAGTTTTTAGAAATTCTGATGGAGCCAAATTTTCTATCATGTAGCAATGGAAATTCTGATTTTGGTACAGCAACCTACTGCTGTCCAGAATTGGGTTTCTATATTTAATAATATATAATTTTATCCATAATGTTGAATTTGGTGTATTTAATTATGTAAAGTAAATTGCATGATCTTAGGATTGTTTTGGGACCTTTCTAGTGTCTCTTATTAATCACATTATCGTTTCCCCACTAATAGTTATGTCCCTATTGTTCCCTATCAAGTATTGTAGTATTGTCAACTAGTATTGCATGTTAAGTGAATAAAGAATGTTAATCAAGCCGAGGTTAAGGGTTAACTAGGGTAGTTAATGATATAGTGACTGTACTCGGAAGTGTGGGGCCCATGTTTTCCACGAATTCAAGTTATATGAAACTAAGTACCACGTAGAACTAAGTGCCACGTCAGGGATTGACAGAAGCCACCTCTAAAATTTATGGGAACCACCTCTAGAATCCATTACATGAATTCAAGTTATATGGAACTAAGTGCCACGTCAGGGGTTGACGAGGGCCACCTCTTGAATTTACGGGAGCCACCTCTAGAATCTATTACATGATTGTGTTATTATTAAAATGTTATATCGTACACGACTTATAGAATCTACCACATTGGTCTAAACGAAATTGATTGTATGCATCGAGTCTGTAGTATGGGATGCAGTAGTACGTGCATTAATTAGGATTAAAATGGATAATAGACTTAATACTTCATCGCATTGTCATCGCATTTTGCCATCGTTATTGAACAGTGTTATCGTTATTGCTTACCATTATTGTTATTGTTTATTATTATTTTTATAAATCATCGCTATTGCACATTGTACTATTATCGTTTTGCCACTGTTTAACACTATTGATTTCATCGTTTATGAAATTCATCGTTATATCGCTATTGTCATTGTTTCTTTGTGTCTGTACTTGCCGTCCACGACTTGCTCTTCCTTCTTTTTGATGAACAGATTACAGGAAATCAAGGAGATTTTCCTGACGAACTAGGAGAGCAACAATGATGAAGGAGTTGTTTTACTGCGCCACTTGAATAATTATTGTTTCATTTTTGAGAATTTTAATAATTAAACAATGTTATTTCCTTTGTATTATGGGCTGTTGACCCGAATATTGTTATTGTGGACTCCAGATGTTGGATTGTTTTATGTTGGTTATTTCATGCTTAAAGATTCAAGTATTATTATTCATGTGTTTATTCATTTATTTCATGCATGGTTGTATTATTTCCTATTTATATTGTTGAGTTGAATCAATAACAGCTCATGGATGACACAAGTCATTCGCTGGGCCATGTCACGTGCTTGGATTCCGTATTTTTTGAAAGCGGTGCGTGACATAAACCCTACCAGTTGCTTCAAATAGAGTGAGTAATTTGAAGTACAAGTTGGTTAAGATGAGTTTAAATTTGGACCCAGTTTGACAGCCTACTCAACTATCTATATAATAAAACACAAAGAAAGCCATCAAGTGGCTCTCCTTCAATCCCTCCAAAATCAAAGGCTCAGATCTAACATCACAAAACACATTTTTTCCCCAAAAATTTCAAACCCCAAAACTTAATTTCCAATCCTCTCTCTCTCCTGAAAATTCTCCCCCCCCCCTCTCTCTATCTCTCTCTTTCTCTCTCTCTCTCAACTCCCCCCCCCCCCCCTCTCTCTCTTCCACCGTTCTCTCTCTCTCTTAGAGGACGGGATCGGGTGATTGGAGGAGGGAAACGAGGGGCTTGACGATGCCGGAGCCGTCGATCTTGAGGCGGTTGGAGGGGTTGTGCTTTGCAAGGAGGCAGAGCTCCATGGCAGACCGACGCTAGAGGCCTAGGTCGAGGGAGGAGATTAGGGTTTGGATGACATCATCAGAGGAGGAGAGGAAGTATAGGTGGCGGAGGGCGGAGGTGGAGGGGGAACTCGCCGGTCGATTTGGAGGGGCAGTCGGAGAAGGCACTGGAGGAGGATAAGCTCTGGTTGAGGTAGCGGTACGTATCGGTTTCCACTGATTTTTGTTAATTTGTTATTTCTAACTTATTTATTCTTCTAAATATTGGTAGGAAACTTTATAGTTGTTGGCACCATGGAACCTGCAATTGAAATTTGGGACCTTGACCTGGTATATATTCATGAATCAAAGGGATTAATAGTTGATTGTTTTTGGAAATTTTATATTTTCTTTTCGACACTGCTATTTTTCTATTAACAGATCAAAGAAGGGAACCCATCTATGATATTAGGGGGAAGATCAAAGGTAATCCTTAATCCATTCTATGAAGTTATCAAGACCAAAGGGATGCAAAATTAATTGCCTTTCTACCACATGATTTATACTATACTAAGAAAAAAACTTAATCTTGCTTGTGTGTATTTATTCCCTTATGATCTTTCTGCAGTCTTTCATGCATGATAGTAATGGCCTTCTTCATACAAAAAGATGTTACTTTCATAATTTACTTCAAATCTACTACGAATATTATACATTAATAATTTATGTCTTCAACATCTAATTAATTGTTGCATTCCATCTAAAATGATGAACTTCGGTGTCAGCCTTTGAATTTAATATTTATATTTCTTATTATGTTTCTTCGGAATTTAGTTTTGCAGAAATCAGGGAAGTACAAATCAGGTAGTCATAAGAAATCTGTTCTTGGTCTTGCTTGGAATAAGGAGTTCAGGAGATACATAAGTTTCGTGATCCAACTCTTCCAGGTTATACTATCTTTCTGCAGAGTCTAACTGATGCGATTGTGTTTGTCCTTCAGTAATGTTCTTGCCAGTGCAAGCGCTGACAATTCTTTCAAGGTTTGGGATTTGGGAAATGAGAAATGTGTTGCGACAGCCAAGCACCATACAGACAAGGCAATCAGTTTCCTTCTACTTTACTTTTGAGATTCTGCTAATTTTTCTTTACGTATATTATTTGCATTTCTACTTAAATTTGGACACATTTGAAGAATGTTGGCTGATGCTTAGACCATTCAATTGTAATTACCTTTGCCTTATGTTATGTGGGATGGACTTTGGATTTTACACATTAGGATGAATGTATGTCGGCCTTTGAACTGTTCAGAATTTATAGACTGATCACTGATGTGTATTTATCCTGGATTCTCATTTGAATTTTGATTATTATAGATGTTTTACATACTTTTGTTGTATGAGCGTCAAGCTTCTCGGTTTCACCACATCATGTGGGTTTGGATTAAAGTCTTTGTAGCGCCACTTCACATGTTTTCCTTAATTTATGTTGCTTATCAGACATTATCAGACATTAAATTCTTGGTATCTGCATTTTTATTCAGTTCTTAGGAAACTTTCTTGAATTTTCTTGCAGTAATGATTATTCCTCTTGCTAATTCTAGCTACACAAAGTTGAGACTGATGAATTTTTTTGACCTCTATTGCAGGTTCAAGCAGTAGCATGGAACCTACATTCACCAGAATCACTTCTTAGTGGATCATTCGATCGATCAATTGTCTTGATAAGGGATCATTATATATATCCTTGAGTACTATCTTCTGCTTTGGATACCCTACCTGTAATTAGTTACTTTAAGATTAATAACACTTGCATTTTTATTTGCCCAAACTTAATTATTTGATGCTTGATGATGAATGTCACTGTTTGCCACTGTAACATACACATGATCAAATCCTTGCAGGTTGTTTTGGTAGCTAGACATGCTATTTACGAATTTACATAATCGGTTAGGTGTGCACTCTTTGAACATTTTTGTCATCTATATTATATATAATAAAACACAAAGAAAGCTATCAAGTGCCTCTCCTTCAATCTCCCCAAAATTAAAGGCCCGGATCTAACCTCACAAAACACATTTTCTCTCCAAAAATTTCAAACCCCAAAACTCAATTTCAAATCCTCTCTCTCCCCCCCCCCCTCTCACTCTCTCTTCGAGGACGGGATCAGGGGATTGGAGGAAGGAGACGAGAGGCTTGATGATGCTGGAGCGGTCGATCTTGAGGTGGTTGGAGGGGTTGTGCTTCGCGAGGAGGCGAAGCTCCATGGCGGACCGATGCTGGAGGTCGAGGGAGGAGGTTAGGGTTTGGATGACGTCATCGGAGGAGGAAAGGAGGGAGAGGCGGCGAAGGGCGAAGGAGGAGGCGAAGGTGGAGGGGAACTCGCCGGTCGAGTCGGAGGGGCAGTCGAAGAAGGCGCCGGAGGAGGACAGGCTCTAGTTGAGGTAGTGGTACGTATTGGTTTCCATTGGTTTGCTTTAAGATTCGTGCTTTTTTGCTTTACGATTCGCACTTTGCTTGTGATTGTGGTTGTGTTTTGCTTCTGATTGTGATTGTGATTGTGTATGTGAGGTTGGTTTATTGTTTTGAAGGGCTTATTTCAAGAACTAAAAATATTTTCTAGAATTTTGTACTTCTGATTTTCTAGAATTATGTATAGAAAGTAACTATACTGTAGAAAATTTTAGTTTGTTTTTTGTCCCATATCTCTTTGATCGTCACTTTTTTTTTTCCCATTAATGACCTAGATTTTATGTGCAAATTTGGCTCTAACTTTTATTTTGAAATTAGACAATAGACATACAGAGCAGGCAAATAAATTTAGTTCCTTTTGTTGTAACCTTGGTGATATTTTACAACTACCTGAAGTTTTATAGCAATGTGAAACCCAAATTTAGTTCCTTCAATAATCAAACCAGGTGCAATGTTCCGAAGCCGTGCTGTAGGCACGTGTCAATCAAATGTTTTTAGTCTTTTGCAGGTGAAGCCCTCCGCTAAAAAAATTGTATTGGGCTTACATTTATTGAGTCAAGCATATATTTTCAATTGATATGCAACTCGGTACCAATGGAGAAGGGGACAACATGAACTACGTCTCATAATGATACTTTTAGCACAAAGCTGATGAATCTAAAGTTATTTTCATAGTTAAACAAAACATACTTAAGCTTGATTCAATCCTAATTCTTTGTAACTGAAAAGATTATTTCTGCAATCAAATGGTTGTTTAGTCACAACCATATTAGTTTTTTACAGCAATTTTATATTTTCGTTTGTTCGTTGGTTGGTTGCAGTGGCCAAATTATTAGTTTTGAAGTGATGGATGGAAGGATGATATGTTCAAGTGGCGTCTGTCTTGAAGCAGTGGGAGATAAAAATGATGACTGCTGCGTAGTCAATGCTGCGGTATACCTTGGTTATTAATGTTTTGATATGCACCTTCATTGAATTGATGGATGGAGGGATGATATGTTCAAGTGGTGTCTGTCTCGGAACAATGGGGAATAGAAATAATGGTCGCTTTATAGTTAGTGCTGTGATATACGTTGCTTATTAATGTTTAGGTATGCACCTTGATCGCCGGGAACTTTCCTTTCGTCTCTGACTTTCTTAAATTTGTATTATGAGATTTACACACAGGTTTGTTCCTATAGTACTTTTGCATAATAATTTTGCTTTTAGAGTTAATTATGTTTGACTAGAAGCTTCTATTTTGTTAATATACTGCCTAATAATTATTAACAACATATGATAACACACGATTGTTTGTAATAGACATTAACAAACAAATACACATTATACCTATAGACATTACATTGAAGAACTATACGAGGATGTGGGAGAAGGGTTTTAACTTTTTAAGTTTACGATCTTGAGTATACCTTGGCTTTCATGTCTCCCTTAAAATCTGGTTCTTGCTTGGAATTGTATGGTTACAAGTAAAGAAGCTTTTTTTTTTGTGTTACGAAGCCTATTGAATGGGTAAAGTTCAATATGAATTTTTTAGAGTCAAGTGATGGTTGTATACGTCTGTTATTGGTGACGATACTACAGGAGTCCTCTGCAAATGGTGCATTTATTGGCTACAATTTTAGTTATAGTCCATTATTTGAGCTGCTTCATTGCATTGATAGGTTATTTTCTCTATAGATGTTGGAATCTCGAACTTTCTCATACTCCACCGGAAGCCATAGGTTGCATTTTTCTCATATGATTGGTCATGGAAAGCCTGTAACCTTTAATGTCGCGCGAGATGAAATTCACACGGAGCTCAGTCAAACAATTTCAGACTAAGAGATTCGATACAGGTTGATGCAAAACCATTGATACACAAACCTCAGCAGTCTTCCGAATTTCATCTTTGAGTGAATCATCATTTAAATTAGTACGAAAATTAATAGAAAAAATGATATTGTCATTTGGTTCATCTCATTGTTGTAATTTTAAAGATTTAGGGTAGAGACATAAAGGAAGAATATCCAAATACAAAATATTGAACTACATGGTAAACACATGAAATCAAAATTATGTGACATCAAATACTAAGAAACGCACAAATTTACGTTGGATAAGACTAACTGAAGTTAGATCAGAATCTCCATTTGACATATGTGGACTAAACATTGATAATTTGAAGATTTTGAGCATGAAGCTACAGTGAGAATACTGAACATTTAAGACCCTTTGTTTATTATCCACAATCAAAACGGAGGGTTGAATTGATGATCTCAAAACAAAATGTCTATTTTGCTACTTTCAAAAAGTGATCTGATGGCAGTATTGTATTTGAAGGACCATTCTGGGAAACAACAAGAAATTGGACATACTGAAGTCCTAGCAAACTCACTGGATCCTCTGTTACCATCATGAAATTCAACGTCATCTACCGGTCTGAGACAGTTCAACAACTGGTGTTTCGAGTAATATGATATTGACACCAAATACCACAATACATACATTAAGATTTTTTTCGAGATGCTTCTTATATACTCGAAACATCAGTTGTTGAACTATTTCAAACTGGTAGTTGACGTTGAATTTCATGATCCAAACAGGATCTTGTGAATTTGCTACGAACTTAAGTACGTCCAAGTTGATTTGCAGAAGTGTCCTACAAATACAATTTTGACATTGGATCACTCTTAGATAAGTAGCTAAATCGACATTTGATTTTGAGATCACTAATTCATTAACATTTCATTTTCATTTTGCTGACTAATTCATATTCAACCAAAAATTATGAATGTTATGCCTTTAGTTATGATCAAACTTAGTCGATATAGTCAAGAAGATGTCACTTTATATTGCATGTTATTTGTTAAAGAAATCATATTGGTGAAAGAATAGCTTCTACATTAAAAAAAATTGCCACTTTTCCATCCTGAGATTCTTAACCGTCTAATCAAATTTGCAGTGCAAATGTTGTATGAGAGTCCAAAAGAATACAATGGAATTGAAGTGATGCTAAAATTTTAATTGCAAGTTAAAGAAATTATGATTAACATGAATAATTGATGTGAAGATGATACAAGTAGAATATCTGAGACTGAGAGTTTGTGTTCATGCCTGATGAAGATCATTGGGAAATTATACCGATTTCACTACATTACTAGAGTGACATTATGTAGAATACAGTTAAACTCCATTGTCTTAATCTTGAATAAACGTGCTAATGTAAGTAATTGATTCATTTAGCTTAAAACTGTGTCATCTACTGGCTATCCAAATTCTGTGTTAGATTTTAGCTAATGTAAGTTATTGATTGGTTTGTTAAAGTAATTAGAACGTCAAAGTTAATCATCATATATTTACCCTCATTTATATACAGATCAAGTCATTCATCAGAATTAAATAACAACAATGGATAACATCACTATATATGGTCATGTAAATTTCTCTATTTTTAATGATATCCACAACTCTTTCATATTAGATCAAAAAATTGTTTCTTTTATATTCTTTACATTATAATGTTTACTTTCATACCTTACAGGTTGATGTTGACTTGGAAAAACAATAAGTGAAGTTTTTCATTGTCTTTTTATTAAATTAATTAATTGTCCACATACATTCAAAAATTTTTTCCATTACAGGTGCAATTCCTTCGATAAAAAAATGTAGGGGTTACCATTCGAGATGAACACGAGCTTAATCTGATATTCCTTTGCAAGGTAAGCTTACCCCTTATTATATTAGATGCTCATTATTGATATTTTTTTAATTCTTACTGTTTGTTTTTTTAATTATCATTGGTTTTGATTGATTCTTGATAAACTCTTAGTGTTTATTTAGGTTCACTGTTTCATGATAAAACTATCCATATTGAAGACTCGTAGCATTATATTTGATCCTTTAAGTAACAACCTTGTAATCTTTTATTTTGGTAGTAGGGTTGGTCGATGATGTATTAGTTGTATATTTTGTTAATTTAAGTTATGTAGAATGATGGATGAAGTAAATCTGTGTAATATTTAGTATTTTGGGAGATAGTAAGTATTTGTATAGGATGATGATATAACATAATCATGTTAAAACCCATACCCGCAAAGTTGTGGAGTATTGGGTTTTGTGTGTGGTTTTTCTAAGGTTTTTCTAAAAATCCATTATGTTTTCAAACAAAATCTTGGTTTTTATTTTGAATCTTGCATCATATGAAGATTTTTTCCCCCAAAGCCTTATGTATATGATGCCTGTGTGATGTAGTTTGGATTGGCCTGGAGATGATTGATATTAACTGCCTATAATGTTATATTTTTAATTGTTAGCAGAATTCCGTAAGGAATTGCTGTAAAATGGCTATTATTTTAGGGGAGACTGTCGAAATTTTTAATAAAATTTCTGTTAGTATTCTAGATAGAAATGACCATTGGTTTTGACTTGATTGATTCTTTTTTCATTATAATGATTTTTCATCCTTGATCGTGATACTTTGCGGGTTCGTCAATCCATCTGCAATCTTCATGTTCTCATAATGTTTGAAATGCCTGATAGTTGGGCTTATATGTTTTGTGTTAATCACTCTATAATTATTTTGGAGAGTTGAAGCTAATGTTGTTGTCTCTGTTATTAATTCTACCTGCGTGTAATTTTTTTTTTTTTAATCTATAACTTACATCATCTCTCACACAAAACACATAAGCCCAAGAATGTAAAATATCACATACACTGAAATATATCAAAAATTGGGACCGATAAGCCTGTTTCAGATTAAATTTGTAGTAGGCTCTCCAGTATATGGATACTAGATATATTAATATGGAGATGTAACTGTACTTAATCACATTTAACAAAAGGTCTTCACATGTACATCACAACAATCTCTCTCTCTCTCTCTCTCTCTCTCTCTCTCTCTCTCTCTCTCTCTCTCTCTCTTAATCTCTTTTAAAATCATACATAGTTAACTACATGAAAATATGGCAATGGGGAATTAACTCATGCAGTTTGAGGCGATAATTGCATTAACAACTGAATTGCTAATTATGGCATGCTACAAATCAAATATGAAATCTCTTATGTTGAAGTCACACATAGCAAGTGATTTCGATCCACTGTTGTTGTAGATTCACAGTACTCTTTTTCAATCCCGAGCTCCTGACAAATGATCCTGCAAGATATAAACCAATAAACAACTTAATTCGGAATACATCAATGTCTAGTGCCAAATACATATCTATATAAATTATTATTCACAAAGATGTGCATATATTTAACTTTTTAGAGGGCTTTTATATGCTGCATCGTTCACGAAAACGTACTGTAGGTATGTGTCCACGGACAAACCTAATATATATATATATATATATATATTCAATAGCGTTTTGCAACTGCAACAGGTACTGATGTATTGCCATGCCAGGGGGAAAAAGGCTAAGGAACACCTCCAAAGAAAAAGTATAAACTGGTTTATGCAGTTCAATTTTTACTTCCCTCCAATCCAAAGTTGCCAGCTGGCATGAGCGGTGAGAATACCGCTCTCAGAAGTCAAGTGGTGGGCTCTTCCTTCGAGAGGAGCGTTATGTTGGCTCACAGGGGTGGGTTAAGCTATCCCTCAGATGAGAGTAAACATAATAGGCCGGTGTGTCAGCAATATATAAGCGTTAATGGACCCAAAGAGGGGTCCAAAACGCATTTTATTATCGCGGGGACTAGTATCTCTACAGTGTCGAATATTCAGACACAATGTCAGACGGGTTACGGGCCCACTGAGGGGACCGCAACGACAAGCACCACTATTACTATTGAAGCACCAATATGTGGGCTCAAGGAGGAGTCCACAATGAGAGAGCCTACTCCACAACTGGAAATTCAACATACAGATAGTGATGAGGACCTAGAAGGGCGGCTAAATCTAGATGAAGAATTCACATTCACAGATGAGGAGTCAGAGGAACTAGAGTTTATCGCTAACACTCAGAGGGAGATTTCGCCTGAGATGGTCTTGTCCACACTTCCAGAATCAACACCTAGAGATAGTACTGGACAGTCGCGCAGGGTGGTTGGGTTCAGAGTTCAGCGATCACCCAAGAGGGCTCATGTGGAGTCCTTGGATGACTATCTCGAGGTAGCAGCGGCGGCCAAAGCTGCTAAATTCGACAACGGAGGTACGACAAGTTATTTAGCTACTATATTAAATTTCATGTCAGATTCTGAAGTTTTTTTCTAGCTAAAACATGTGGGTTAGAGGTATGTGACACAGAGCGTATTGCTTTACTACTCAATAAAATTAGGGGTTGGAAAACTAAAAGAATTAAGACTTGTTATGAGAACGCCCTTGGAGATAGCGCTGGGTCGACAGACATCGCCGAGGATGAAGCCGGCCCCACACCCACACCAACGATCACCCTTGACACAATCCCCCAATGAATACACTATTCTAGAATGTCAGGGGGCTGGGGGATAGGGGGAAGAGAGATATGGTTAGGGACGTTATTAGCAATTCCAAGGCAGAAGTGGTAGGGCTACAGGAGACCAAACTTCAACACGGGCTCAAACTCAATAGAATAGGGGGTCACAGAATCAAGGAATGGGTATTACGCCCATCAGTAAGAGCCTCAGGAGGGATCTCTATTGGGTTCAACTCAGATATTCTATCCTGCACTGAGGTATACAGTGGAACGTTCTCCCTGACTGCCCGCCTGAAACGACGGTCCGATGATTGGATGCAGATGGTGACTGTCGTTTACGGACCGAATGTGGCTACAGATCGAGATGTCTTTTGGCAAGAGCTGGTCGATATCCGACATCATTGGTCTGGAGCTTGGATTGTTGGGGGGGATTTCAACATCACCAGATTTGCTTTCGAGCATAAGGAAAGAGGATCCAGCGACAGACACAGAGAGGAGTTCAACAAGGTGATTACGGAGCTAGAGCTGATCGATATCCCTATTAATGACAGACTATTCACATGGTCTAATATGCAAGCGGCTCCGGTTATGGCCAAGTTGGATAGGATACTAGTATTAATGGAATGGGAAGCTAAATTCCCATTAGCTACAGCTAGGTCGATTCCTAGACCCACGTCAGACCATACTCCGATCCTGCTCAATGTGGGGGTACGTGGAGCGCAGAGGCCACGAAAATTCAGATTTAAAAAGGCCTGGCTGGAAATTCAGGGGTTCCATCACATGGTGATGGAAAAGTGGGCGCTCCCAACTGCTGGCAGAGACGCTGCATCTCGGTGGTGTGAAAAAATTCGCAGACTGAGAAAGCGGCTGCGCATATGGAATCGGTCTAGGTTCTCGACCATCTGGCATATAAAAGATTCCGTTTTGGAAGGAATCGATGAGCTAGAAAGGGTGGAAGAGACGAGAGTCTTGTCACAAGAAGAAAGAAACAGGCTATTAGAGCTCCGGGGAAATGTCGCCAATCTTTATAAGTTGGAAGAGATCAAATGGCAACAAAGGTCAAGAATTTTATGGCTCAAAGAGGGAGACGTGAATATGGCCTACTTCCACAGAGTGGCAAGCGCAAGACGTAGATCCAATCTCATCCTATCAATACAGACGGAGACGGGAACATCACAAGATGAAAATGTGATTTCCACAACTTTTGAAAATTACTACAAGGGCCTCTTTAGAAGGAAGAATGCTTTTAGAATCCCTTTGAGGGAAGATTATTGGCAGGCATACCAGAATGATTCTATGCAAACTCTCTCCAATTTGGAGGAACCTTTCTCGGAAATGGAAGTGAAAAAGGCCATCAACCAAATGAGAGCAGACAAGTCACCTGGGCCAGACAGCTTTCCAATGATGTTCTTCTAAGTGTTCTGGGATGAAATTAAAGGGGACATCATGGCACTGATGGAGAAATTTTTCTATAACAACCTCAGATTGGGCATATTTAATTTTGCGGAAGTTGTCCTGATACCCAAACGGGAGGAGTCTAAGCGCGTGGGGAATTTCAGACCAATTAGCCTCATTAATTGCTCGGCGAAGATCATCACAAATGTCCTGGCCATCCGCCTGGGGAGTATAATGGATAATATAATCAGCAAAACCCAAATGGGCTTCATCAAGGGCAGATGTATCCTGGATTGTGTGGTCACTGCTGAACAAGTTATCCACCACTGCCATACGAGCAATTCTAAGAACTTCCTTCTAAAACTGGATTTTAAAAAAGCATATGACTCAGTCGACTGGGAGTGTCTGCTAGAAGCTCTCAGAGGGATAGGATTTGGGGACAAATGGGTAAGATGGATCAAACAATGTCTACAGACTAGTAAAACAGCAATTTTGGTGAATGGGCGGCCAGGTCCGTCGTTTCCTTGCAAGAAGGGACTCCGGCAAGGGGATCCGTTATCCCCACTTCTATTCACTATTGTAGCAGATATGCTAAGGGGAATGCTAGAAAATTGTCGGAGAAAAGGTCGGATTACGCCCGTGGCCAGCAGCTCCTCCAATCAAGGGTGCACGATTCTCCAATATGCTGATGACACCCTACTGTTTGGGAATGGGACCAGATCAGAAACAGTCTGCTTTAAAGGGGCCCTCTACTGTTTTGAAGCCTGGTCAGGTCTGAGGATAAATTTCCATAAGAGTGCACTGATTCCCATTACTCTCTCTGATGAAGAAACTCGGGAACATGCAACTATACTAAACTGTATGACGAATGAGTTCCCAATCAAATATTTAGGGCTCCCACTCAGACCAGGGAGACTCTCTAAGTCGGACTGGCTACCGATAATAGATAGGGTGGAGGACAGACTGTCTGGTTGGAAAGAAAAATCGCAGTCACTAGGAGGCAGAGTGATACTCATTAACTCAGTTTTGTCTAATCTGCCTATTTACTACATGTCTTTCTTTGAGCTTCCAAAGTGGGTTATCCAAAGGATTGACTGAATCCGAAAAAGATTTCTTTGGAAATGGGCAGATTCGAATAGGGGAGGTTACCACCTGATCAAATGGAGTATTGCTTGCATGAAGAAGAAGCATGGAGGACTAGACATCATCGACCTTAGAGATATGAACCTTTCCCTTTTGGGGAAATGGTGGTGGAAGGTTTTTCACCATGGTGGGGAATGATGGCAAGATTTCATTCAACTATACCTACGGGAAAAAGGTACGAGAAGTCTAGGCTTTCGAGTAGGGGCTAAAGTCTCCCAATTTTGGAAAGGAATTACCAAAGCAAGCGGACCGTTCAATTCAGCCGTTATGTCGACTATCGGTAATGGACAGTCCATCAGATTTTGGTGGGATAAGTGGTGTGGTGCTCATACACTAAAGGAAACTTTCCCAGAGCTATTTGCCAAAATGAATCGACCCAATATCTCTGTAAGAGAGACTTGGAAGAGGGGAAATTGGAGGCCGTCATTCCGAGGAGCTCTTACCCCAAGATTACATCAGCAATTGCTCGAATTGCAAACACACATCATGCGAACCGGAATGATATGCGCCCAAGGACCAAACCAGATGTGATGGGGATTAGAGACCAAAGGAGCTTTCACGGTCAGGTCCCTGTACCATCGAATTCACTTCAAGGGATGCAGACCCAGCTGGGCACAGGTGCTATGGAAGGCGAAAACACCACTGAAAGTCAGATTCTTCCTCTGGCTAGTGCTCAATAATGCAATCCTCACGAGAGAGAACCTGGCCAAAAGATAACCTCAGATTGGGACTGACTGCTGGTTTTGTAACATGCATACGGAGACTTTGAATCACCTTTTTATTCACTGCCCAAGGAGTAAGGCGACTATGGTAAAGGTTTTAAGAGCCCTAGGTACAAGTGACTGCCCCAACGAATATGAGGATTTGTGGATCGGCTCCAAATTCGCCTCGAGTCGCCACGAAATGAAGGATGCATGGTACATCGCCATTGCGGCAACTACATGGGTGTTATGGCTAGACAAAAACAACTTTTATTTTCGGGCTACAGCTGCCGCCATATCATGCATCTTATTTCTTTTTGGGTTACAGCTGCCGCCACAGGAGCGAGAGGAAGGATTGCCAGAGTCTTCCAGGTGGAGGATTTTGATGATGAGGAGGTAGAGTTTGGGCCGACACTAGACTGAGGGGCGGCGCCATCCATACTCATCAGAGTCTCTATAGATGTAGTCTCTGCTAGTTTATTTTTGGCCTACTGTACTTTTGGTTATTTTGATGTATGGAGGATTGGACCCACCCCCCAGGGTTTTGTTGGGGGTTTATGTTTTATTTCATGCACTGTTTTTTATTTCCCGCTCTGTACTTTTGTTTCTTCCCCGATTCACGGGGTTGTTTTATTAACTTTTTATTAATGAAACAGGGTGGTTTTATTTTACTTTTTACCTTTAAAAAAAAAAATTTGCTTTCTCGATGTATAAATTTTTTTTTATTTCAAAGAAAAAATTATTTGGATTCTGCCCCAAGCGTTGCGATTTCCTTAGCTGTCTCTCTTAAATGGACTTCCTTAGCTCTTGCTGCGAAAGCAAGAGAGATAGTGGAGTCCACTTCCTCCCACCTTCCTTTCTTTTCTGATTCTGCCCCATTCTTTCCTCCTGTTCGGGTAGAGGAGGTCACGGACCCTTCTTCTATTCTATTGTTGGAGGCGGTACAGGCTTCTACTCCTCCCATTCAGGAGGAGTGTTATCCAGTTCCCAATTATTTGGATTCCTCTTCCTCTTCTAAGAGATTGATAAGGACTAGCGCTCGTCTTTTAGCCAAGTATCCTCATCGCTCTTTGCCAGCTTCTTCGCCCGCTTCTTCATCCAATCTCAGCCTTTGCAACCCTCAGACCCCTTCCGCGCCTTCACATTTAGTCTCGCTTAACCATCTTGGCTCGATTTTCATTCCTATTTTTGACTCTTTTTCCGACTCGGAATTAGCTGCTAATGCTAAAGTCCTAGGATTCCTTCTTGATCCCTTAGACTCGCCTCGCATCCGTTCTATTAGGATTCAGGAATCTTCCAGAGTTTATGAGCACCGTCGTTCCAAATGATTAGTGCCTCTTGGAATATCCGTGGTTTGCATAGCCCTGTTAAGCAGAGGGCTATTTTCAACTTCATTAATTCCTCCCATTGTGACTTGATCTCCATTCAGGAGTCTAAATTGGACTCACTTCCTCCGGTGATCGCTCGATCCTTAGGTGGATCCATTATCACCAAATGGATCTCCTTGGATGCGAACGGATCGAGAGGAGGAATTATCTTTGGTTTCAAGGAGGCCCTATTTTCCCTAGTTTCGGTGCATCGACTTAACTTCTTTTTAATAGTTCAGCTCCACTGGAATCCTCATAATTGCCCTCTCACCGTTATCTCTGTTTACAGTCCTTCTATGTCTGACAGGCGTCTATTATTTTGGAATGAATTCCTTTCCTTACAACAATTCTCCGCTCAACTCTGTATTTTCTGTGGGGATTTCAACGTTACTCGGTTTACTTCTGAAAGATCGAATTCAGGTTCATCCTCATCTCAATCTACCTCTTTTAATGATTGCATTCGCGATCTTCATTTATCTGATTTGCCGATTTCTGGTAGATCTTTTACCTGGTCCAACCTTCGCGAAAACCCCTCCTTTGCTAAGCTTGATCGCTTTCTGGTTTCGCAGCTTTGGATTACTCGTTTTCACCAATCTTTCGTCCAAGCGTTTCCTAACCCTTCCTCTGATCATGTTCCTTTAGTGCTTTATTCCGACTTTAACTTTCACCACCAGCATAAATTTCGGTTTGAAAAATTTTGGCTTCAAGACCAACTTTTTATCAACCTCGTCTCAGAATGTCTAGCGTCAGTCACCGGCTCCTCCGGACTGGGCAATATTTTACTTAAGATGCATGCCATTAAGTATGGATGCAAAATTTGGCGTCACGAGAGAAATCGTAACACGAACTTTCTCAAGGCCTTTCTTTTGCAAACCATTGATTCCATTGATAAGATGGAAGAAATAGGTTCCTTATCGGAAGCTTACCGTTCGGAACGTCGTTCTTGCAAGCAAGAATACGCAGATTTGCTCCACCTAGACCACATTAAATGGGCTCAACGAGCTCGGATTAAGTGGTTGAAGGAAGGGGACGCGAACACTGCTTTCTTCCATAATTTTGCGTCGCATAGACAACGCTCTAACCACATCTCCTCCATCTCTACCCGCAACAGGGATCTTTCTTCCGATGATTCCATTCATCAGGAATTCCTTGCTTTTTATAAAAACCTGATAGGAACTCAGAAACACCATTCGATCGAGCTGGATTGGGATCACCTTTATGGTGTCCAAAATCACGACCTTTCCTCGTTAGAGGCTCCTTTCTCATTGGAGGAGATTAAATCTGCCGTTTTCGCTTTAAAAAGTGATTCCGCGCCTGGGCCCGATGGCTTTCCCGCCTTCTTCTTCCAAAAATTTTGGGATCTTCTGAAGTCAGACCTTCTTAAGATGTTTCAAGATTTGCATCAAGGTAATTTCTCTTTTGATCGTATTAATTACGCGCACATCGTGCTTATCCCCAAAGTTGCTGGGGCTCACCTTGTCTCAGAATTTAGACCGATTAGCCTGATTAACACGTCCTTCAAAATTATTATGAAAGTCTTGTCTTCCAGACTTAGTGCCATCATCCCTCCCTTAATAGACTCAGCCTAATCTGGGTTTATTAAAGATCGATTCATTCTTGACAGTGTGGCTTCAGCTCAGGAAATCATTTCCCACTGTCATCGTACTAAGTCGGAAGGCATCCTTCTAAAGCTTGATTTCCAAAAAGCTTACGATAATGTTAATTGGAATTTCCTCTTAGACCTCCTTGTTTTTCGCGGGTTTGGCCCCAAATGGGTAGCTTGGATTAAATCTAGCCTGTTCTCAGGCACCTCCTCCCTTTTCATCAATGGGTCGGAAGGCCACAAGTTCAAAATCAGGTGTGGACTCCGCCAAGGAGACCCTCTCTCTTCTCTGCTCTTTTCTCTCGTTGCAGATGTCTTTAGCAAGCTTCTGCGTAACGCTTGGAACTTGAATATGGTCGAGGGACTTGGCAGTTCCTCGTCTTTCGAGGGAGTGCTCAATCTCCAATATGCTGACGACACTATCATATTCACAAAACCAAATTTCCACTCCCTCCGTAACCTCAAGCTGCTTCTTTACTGTTTTGAGTTGGCTTCCGGTTTATCGATTAATTTTCAAAAGTCCTTTGTTCTTTGGTTGGGGGGTACTTCCAACCGTCAGACGGAA
The DNA here is from genome assembly GCA_017893485.1 of Hemerocallis citrina. Classification (NCBI taxonomy): domain Eukaryota; kingdom Viridiplantae; phylum Streptophyta; class Magnoliopsida; order Asparagales; family Asphodelaceae; genus Hemerocallis; species Hemerocallis citrina. The sequence continues at coordinate 55,239,399 of CM030362.1, read as the reverse complement.
ATTTCCAACTTTTTTAACTGTCCCATTGCTTCCTTTCCGATCTCCTACCTTGGTATCCCACTTCGTTGGGGAAAACTGCATAGATCGGAGTGGTTTCCTCTGATTGATAAAGTGGAAACCAGGCTCAATGTTTGGACCAGTAAGCTTTTATCCAGAGGTGGTAGACTTACCCTCATTAACTCAGTTATTTCTGCTATGCCTCTTTACCTTATGTCGTTCTATTTTTTACCTGCTTGGGTCATCAAAAGAATCGACCAGATCAGAAGTAATTTTTTCTGGAATGGCTCTTCTTCCTTCAAACCTGGCTCCCACCTCTGTCAATGGAAGCTGGTCTGCACTTCTAAGGAGGAAGGGGTCTTGGGGTCATTGACCTTCGTAATCATAACTTAGCGCTTCTAGGGAAATGGTTATGGAAGTTGCATAATTCTGACCATTTACCTTGGGTCAAATTCATTAGAGGCTTTTGTTCGGTTTCTTCCAACTGGTGGGAATTTCCTGAAGCTACCCATCGCCGTGCCTCCCCCTTTTGGAAAGGCATTTGGAAAGCCTCGGCTGCTTTTCAGTGTGGTATAGTCCGCATCTGCAAAGATGGTTCCAGGGCTAAGTTGTGGACTGATCTTTGGATCGGCAACACCACACTGGCCTCGGCTTTTCCTTCCCTTTTCCGCCTTGCGGTCCTTCCTCATGCCTCGATAGCAGACTCGTTCATCTTGATTGACAATAATCGTTTTTGGTTAATTCCCTTCACTTGCGATCTCCCTCCAGCTTTGTCGGAGGTCTTTGATAGCCTTATTCTTTTGATTAACAGCTATGATTGGCGTCTGTCCGAGGGCATTGGCTGGCGGTGGACACCCGCAGGGGTATTCTCGGTGAACTCCTTTTATAAATTCCTTAACTCGAGAGGGATTAAATCCCCTTCCGCCAATCACATCTGGGAATCGCCGGTTCCTTTAAAGGTTAAGATCACCTCTTGGCTAGCGTTTAATAATAAGCTTCTGACTGTCGAGGTTTTGAAAAAACGCAACCTGGCCTGGGGTCAGCCTTGTATCTTGTGCAACCAGCACGAGGAAAATGCTAACCACCTCTTCCTTCAGTGTCCCACTATTATCCCCTTATGGAAGATCTGCTCTCTGGCATGGGGGAATTCTAATATTCCCCTTCTCTTGGACTACGTTTGGTCATCTAAGCTCTCCAGACCTTCTTTCAGATTACCTTGGACACTATCTGTCCATGCTATTATATGGATCATTTGGAAAGAAAGAAACAATAGGTTATTCCGCAATCATAGTTCTCCTGTATCGGTTTTAATTGATGAGTATTTTGTTCTTTTCGATCAGTGGTCTGCGGTGTTAGATAACAAAGGATTAGCCTCTCGCTTTACTTACTTATTAAAGAATGCTTACGATTGTCTTCGCAATCTTAATGCTATTTAATTTCTGGTTTTGCAATTGCCTCTGGTTACAACTTATCTCCTCTTCTCCCTTGTCTCATCTTGCAGGATAAAGCATCCCCTCCAGATGCGGCAACCAGCTCTATTCCCCAGTGAGCATGGTTCTCTATATATCTGGACTTTTGCTATTTTGTTTGCCTAGATCTGGCAGTGTTTTGCTCTTTCCTTAACTTTTGATGGTTGGTATTTTGGTTCGTTCTGGGTTGCGGCTGTTAGCTGCGTGGCTGTCTTACTGATCCTTCTTCGCCCCCTCTTTAAACCTTTGTTATGTTTGCTTAAACTTTATTATATGATGTTCCTGGTTAACGATGGTGGTTTGTAGTCTCTGGGTTCTTTATGTTTCTTTATGTTGGTTTTAATCGTTGCTTGCTTTAATCTGGTTGTTTGTTTAGCATGAGGCATGGCAGTCTGTGTTATTCGATTGACTGGGCTTTGCTTTCCGTTTTGGGATGAGGTGTTTCAAGTTTTATTGAGATCTCTCTTAGTGATTAGCATCTTTATTCCTGTATATTTTTCCCCTCACCCCTGGAATATATATTGCATGCTGTTTCTGTTTTTGAGTTTCATCCCTTTGCAGTGTTCTAGTTGGGCTTTAGACTTTTTGGCCTCTGCTGTCCGCTCTGCTGCTATTTAGCCGGTGTGTCCTCCGTTGACGAGCAGGGGTGTGCTACTGCCTGCTTGGCGTGGAAGGCTTTCTCCGTCCTATTCGATTGAGAGCCCTCGGATGTTGAGTCTTCGCCCAATCAGAGCCGTATCATCATCGACCTTGTCCTCTACTTTGCTGATCTCGCTTTAGTTGAGAATTGTATACTATAACTGTTATTTTGTTGCGGTGTTCTGTCTCTTTCATTTTACGTCTTGTAAAATTTCTGTATTAACTGTTTCTATTTATAATATTTTGCTGGCTGGGTCGCAAGATCCTATCCGATTCATCAAAAAAAAAAAAAAAAAAAATTTGTGTATTTGTGTATTTGTGTAATACCGTGTTTATGGTTGTTGTAGATGGGGACAGACTTAAATGGTGTCAATGTATAATGTTGACCAAAATTATGGGTAATGGGGTGCATTAAATGCATGCATTGTCCCAGTAAACGCATTTAATAATGCAAATATAAACTGCTTTAACTGCTACAGATCAACATATGTCTTCCTGCTTCAACTGCTACAGACATGGACATATGACTTCCTTTGTAGTTTGTATCCCCATCTAATCATCATGATGTATGTATTACCTATATATTACCAAACAAAATCCCTACCTCATCTAAAACAACTTTTACATATTTTTTTTAATATTATTATATTCTTTTCAATACGAATTTTGCATACAAATAGGGGTGACAACGTAGGGGTGGCAACTGGGCCAGGTCAACCGCCGACCCACCCGCGACCCGGCCCACGAACCCGGCCCACTTAAGACTTTCACGAGTTCGGGTCGAACCCGGTGAACAGTACTGGGTCGATCCGGGTCGCAATATACGCGAATCGAATTCGCAAAACCCGGCCCACGAACCCGTTAAAAAAACGAATTAAACCCGCAACCCGCAGGTCGACCCGTGTGTGTCAACCCGCTCGACCCGTACGGGTCGAACGTTCAACCCGTGACGGGCCGACCGTTCGACCCGCAGGTCGAACGGGTCGACACACGTGGGTTCGACCGTTGGGGCAGCACACTGAGCACAGCAAACGGCTCTTAGAGCCGTTGCTGTGCCGAACGTTGCTTTTTTTTGTTTGTTTTTTTTTTTTTTTTTTTTTCCCTCAAATTCACCTATAAATATCCCCTAAAATTCTCAAAAAAAATTACACCTCACTCTCTTACTCTCTCTACTATTATACATCATTTTAAAGAAATTTTTGAACAATTGTAGTGTTCATCAAATAATTGTACAAGGAGGCATATACACGATCAAATTTCGGTCGTATCGGAAACAAAATTCAACGTCTTCAACTCTCAACCTCTTCTCAACTCTTTAATTGCGGAATCGGCAAAGCGCTCCTCCATCTTTTAGCTTTTCTTCTAAATTTCACGGTTTTTTTTTTACATACGTGTATTCTACGGTGAACGGTATCAAAATTTCTCTACCTCTCTTGTTAAATTTTTTTTTGCGTTGTAGTTAAAATTATTGTTTGTTTTTTGAACTTCTCTATCTCAACCCTCTTGTTTTTTAGATTTTTTTTGTATAATTCACCGCTCGGTCCGCTCCTACATTGTAGAATTTTTTTTACATATTTTGAGCGCATTACCACATTATGTCGAGATCACGCGGTAGCGGTCGTAGCGGACAAGATTCCTCCTCCTCTTCACGTAGGCCACCAATTGTCCCAATTAGTGAGCCCGCCCAAGATTACATTGTTCCTACTATGGAACAATGGGGTACACACGACATGGATGTTGTAGGTGACATTCAATTAGAAGAAGAAGAACAACAACAACAAGCCGAAACCACACAACCCCGTAGTAGTAGGAAAAGTAGAGGAGAAACTAGCGATTGGCACAAGTTTTGTGAGTATATCCCGGACGAACATATTCCGGGTGTAGGTTTGAAAGTGTGTAAAACATGTAGCAAAACATACAAATTCAAGAGGGGTGACGGCACCGGTACAATTAGTAGACACATACAACATAATCACAAAGAACTTCTTGATCAAATACAAGGCCAACAAAAAATTAACCCTAGGACCGGTCAAGTTGTAGAACCCCGTATTTTCAAATATTATTTTAATTATTTAAAAATGAATTTAAATAATTTTTGAGTATTTGATAAATATTTTCTAAGAAATTTATCTTTTGTACACGTGCAAAATACGTGCAAATGACTTTTCAGAAGTTTGAAAAATTAAGTTTTCTTTATGAAAAATCATTATTTATTATTTGAAGATTATTTAGTATTTTTCCAGATTTTTCTGAAATTAATTAATACTATTTGCAATTTTTGAGAAAAGAAGGACTTATTTGCAAAAGTGACATTTTTGAGGGTTGAAGTGCGAAATGCATTTGCTGGACATTCCGATCAGCACTTGTTGAGGTTTAAAAATATATTTTTCTATTAGATCCTAATTTAAATGATATTTGGTTTAAATTTTCAAGAAAAGGATTATATATGTGAGATATACTTTTGGAAAGGATTATTTTGTAAAGTGGGAATAAAACCCTAATATTCTATCCGGCATATATAAGAGAAATTTCTCCTTCAGCCGTCATTGTAAAAGAATACAGATTTTTGGTGATTTGGATTTTGAAGAACAAAGGAGGATTCTTGGATCTAGCAAGGAGGAGCTTTTGTGGATCTTTTCTTCAAATCAAAAGTGAGTGGTTTGTTTTGTTGTTTTGTTTTGCTTTGCTTGTTTTGTTTGTCTTGATGGATGAATGACGTAAGATCTTGTTATGCTTGTTTGTGATCATTATGCCATTATTTTGTTAGTCCCATTGAATGTATGGTATGGATCTTTTATTTGTTATGGAGGATGAGAACTCTTGTTGATATTTGAACCATGTATGAGAAAATATTAAGATTTGTTGAGGAAATGTTGATCTATGAGATCGTATTGTTGGGAGACATATTAAGAATTGATTTTGTTGTGATTAGATAGTAAACACCTGGATCTTATGGTTGTAAATCAGATTTGGATTAAGTTATGGAAGAAGTTTTGTCGAGAAAAACCCTAATGGGAGAATTAAGAATTGAGATCATGAGAATATGAGATTGGAGGAATTGATTGATTGAGTAATGTAACCATGATGGAGATTACTGAGAATTGTTTATTTGCCTGGATACAATTGATTTTATGTTCAGTGAATCTTTGGAAAAACTCCAGTTTAGTTTTGTGTTCAGACCTATCTTTTGGGAATCTGTAGCCGACAGCCGACTGTCTTGCGAAGCAGTCGACTGGTACGAGCCTACTGTGTATTTTTAGTCCTTGAGATTTGTTCGGGACAGTCGACCTAGACTGAGGTCAGTCGACTGGTCCTCTGTTTGTATTTTTGATCAGTCCTCTCGGGACAGTCGACCTATGACCCTTCAGTCGACTCAAATACTTAGAATATTTTTGATGAGAAATATTTGTCTTTGTCTCGGGGCAGTCAACTGACCCCTTGGTAAGTCGACTGATTATGCCTTAGTTTATGTTTGAGAAATGTTGGATTATGTCCTCTGGACAGTCGACTGATCTGATATGCAGTCGACTGGTCCTGAAGGATCTTTGTATTTGATTGTGAGATATTTTGTTTAGTGTTTGATTTTAAGATGTTCAGTTAAGTATTTGTTTTTGAGACGTTCAGTTAAGAACATGATTTTGAGATATTTTGCTGAGCCACTTGTTAGTGGAAATTTGTTCAGATATTTGTTTTTGAGTCTCTAGAAGTATGTGACCCTAGTATACCGGTGTTGAGATATTTGTTCAGTTATTTGTTGAGGCCCACTGAGGCACATTTTCAGTATTCAGATTTTTAGTCCGGTAGGGTACACTACTCTAGGAGATTTGTTCAGTAACTCAAACTAATAAGGACAGGCATTAGTAGTGTCATGACGAACGAGAACATGAGTTATGCACCTCAGTATGGCTTTTGATGTAGGATTTTAATCTCCTGAATTATCCAAGTAACTAACTTGTGATGTGTGATTTATCTCCAGAATTATCCAGGTAGTTAACCTGAGATGCGAGGTATTTCTCCGGAATTATCCAAGTAATTATCTTGTGATGTGAGATTGACCTACGGAATGATCGGAGTCGAGGCGACGCTTTTGGGGTATTATTGTGATGACGAGTCTATGTTTAGATGTGGGATGGTCTCCTGAATTATCCAGGGTAAATACCTGTGATGTGGGATCAATCTCCGGAATGATCAAGCATGGGCAAATTATCACAGTTTATCTTCATCTCTTAGTAATCATCGTTGTCAGCATGTAGTCATGACGTTTTCTTGAATCACTTTTATGCATTCGGATTTCCTGTTTTTACACACTTGGCTTTTGGATATGATATCACCCATTACTCTTTTATTGTTACTTCATACTTTAGTGTTTGATCATTATTTGTTGGACATTGTTACTTCAGTTCCTTTATGTTATTTGCTTGATTAGTTGCCACTCACACCATTTTTATGGCTGACCCCTTTAGTTTGGGGGTTAGGGTTCAACTCTAGCCTCACATGTTGCAGGTTATTGCTTAGATTGGAGGTTGGATGCTTGAGTGGGCAATTTGAGATAATTGGATTATTTAGTGATTGGTGTAAAACTGTAAAGGATATTTGAGATCATTATTGAGTTGTAAATAAAATATTAATGTGTTGAGATGTTTAGACTTCCGCTGTAATTGTAATAATTGTTGTAATAAAGAAGAAAAAAAAAATTTAGTGGTGTTGTTGGTGTTTATTGTTCTATTGAAGTGGATTGCTGGGATTTCGCCACTTATTTTCTAAGCTTTCATATTAGAAATTTGGGGCGCTACAGAGATTGGTATCAGAGCTCCGCTTCAATGTAATAATAGGCATAGTATGACAACCAACCTAGGTGTGGACACTAGAGAGTGAGTACCTAGGTGTGGACATCAGAGTGTGAGTATCACATAGAATTAAATTATGATGTTTGGTTTGAAATTATGGTTTGACTTTGCCATAGGGCATTGAAATGAGCTTGAATTGTATGTGTGCTCTAACTTTACCCTCGTTTTGCAGTAATCACAATGGTTGCACCCAGAGGTAGAAATGGTGGCAACAATGAGGATGGTTCGGGTAGTTCTCGAGGAGCGGGAATTGACCTAGAGGCTGAGTTTGCTAAGGTTTATCAGACCTTGAACACGCTGATGGCACTCAATGTGGCGCAGCAGCAAGCGCAGCAGCAGAATCCGCCGCCAAATCATGGAGCTGGGCATGGATTGGTGAATGCCGACCCCATCAAGCAGATCGAATCCTTTAAGAGGATGAGGCCAACAGTCTTTGAGGGGCAAGCTGATCCAACAGCACCAGACGATTGGATTCAGAAGATGGAGACGATCTTCGAGGTGTCAGAGACTCCGGCAGCTAGCAAAGTGAAGTTAGCTTCGATGCAGCTCGAGAAAGATGCTGGTGTATGGTGGGAGTCATTGAAGAGGAATCTGGGAGATCAGCAGCTGACGTGGGAAGCTTTTCTGGAGGAGTTCAGAGATCGTTTCTTTCCTCTTGATGTTCAAGAGAAAAAGGCGACTGAGTTCATGAACCTTCAGCAGGGGAGCATGACTGTTCGGGAGTATGAGACGAAATTTGCTCAACTTTCAAGGTATGCACCAGAGTTGGTCACGGATGAAGCAAAGAAGGCCAAAAAGTTTGAGCAGGGCTTGAGGCCGAACTTGAGGTCAAGGATGGTTCCGTTGGGTATCAGGAGATTCGAGAAGCTGGTCAGGAGGGCCGCGATGACTGAAGAAGATATGGAACTATTTCAGAAGAAGCAGGAATCATGGAACCGGAACAAGAGGCCAGCATCAGGCCAGAGTGGGAAGGGATTCCCCGCGAAGCAGGCGAAGTTCAGTGGACCGGTGCAGAAGGCATCTGGAGCTCAGGGAGTGACCTGCTACTACTGCAAGGAAGTAGGACATTACAGGTCAGCATGTCCGAAGTTGACAGAGCATGTTTGTTCTCAGTGTGGGCAGACTGGACACTCAAAGCCCCATTGTCCACAGCTGAAGAAAGATGGTTCGGGTGGAAGCAAAGTCCCGAAGAGGCAAGGGCGAGTATTTGCATTGACCGAGGAGGATGCGAGAAACTCGGAAGATGTAATACAGGGTATGCAGGAATTTTGATTTCTTTCATTTTGAATCAGTGTAATGAATAAAACTTTTATTTCAGAACAATTTAAGATTGAGTATCATTCTTATTGTAACAGGAAATGTTTTAATAAATGGAATTAAAGCAAAGGTTTTGTTTGACACTGGTTCATCGCATACATTTGTATCGCCAAATTTTGCAAAGATCTTAGGTTTGGAACCTAAGTTATTTCCAGACAGGGTTTTGTCGGTGGCAACGCCATCAGGTGAAGAGCTGGTAGCGGATCGATATTACGAGGGCTGTGATATCGAGATTGGTGGAAGGATGTTCGGCATCGACTTGATCGAACTGCAAGTGTTGGGAGTGGATGTCATTGTAGGCATCGATTGGATGGCTATATATAATGCCACAATTGATTGCAAGCAGAAGGAGGTGTTGGTGAAAGCACCAGGTGGACCTGCAGTAACATTCCAAGGGAAGAAGAAGATCCCGCAGGTGGCTGCAATGGTATCTAAGAAGTCTATTGCAGATGAAGTCAAGGGTATTCCGGTGGTTCGAAAGTTTCCTCAGGTGTTCTTAGATGATTTTCCAGGGCTACCGCCGCAGAGAGATGTGGAGTTCTGCATCAATGTTCAGCCGGGGAGTGCGCCGATTTCCAAGGCTCCGTACAGGATGGCACCTGTAGAGCAGGATGAAGTGAAGAAGCAGATTGAGGAGCTTTTGAGCAAAGGGCTTATCAGACCGAGTTCATCTCCGTGGGGAGCGCCAGTGTTGTTGGTCAAGAAGAAGGATGGGTCGATGAGCATGTGCATTGACTACAGGGAGTTGAATAGGGTGACTATTCAGAACAAGTACCCACTGCCGCAGATAGATGATTTGTTCGACAGACTTCGAGGAGCAGCGGTATTTTCGAAGATTGACTTGAGGTCAGGATATCATCAGGTGCGATTCAAGGAGGAAGATGTGAGCAAGACAGCTTTCAGGACTCGTCATGGGTTGTATGAATTTTTGGTGATGCCATTCGAGTTGACGAATGCGCCAGCAGTTTTCATGGGTATGATGAATCGGGTATTGAGGCCATTCATTGATTCCTTCGTGGTGGTCTTCATCGATGATATCTTGGTGTATTCGAAGTCGGAGGAGGATCATTCTAAGCACTTGACAGCGGTATTACAGACATTGCAGGAGCACAACTTGTATGCCAAATTGTCGAAGTGTGAATTTTGGAAGTCTGAGGTAGCTTTCCTTGGCCTTATTCTTTCTAAGGAGGGAGTGGCTACTGATCCTCAGAAAGTGGAAGCAGTAAAGGATTGGCCCAGGCCGACGTCAGTGAAGGAAGTCAGAAGCTTCTTGGGATTAGCTGGTTACTACAGGTGGTTTATTCAGGGGTATTCTCAGATTGCAGTTCCATTGACAGGTTTGACCCGGAAGAGTGTGGCATTTGTGTGGACAGATAAGTGCGAGGAGAGTTTCCTTGAGTTAAAGGAAAGGTTGACTACTGCACCCATATTAGCATTACCGCAAGCAGGGAAAGATTATGACATCTACAGTGATGCATCTCTCAGAGGTTTGGGTTGTGTCTTGATGCAGGAAGGCAAGGTCATTGCGTATGGTTCGAGGCAGTTGCGTCCGCATGAGAAGAATTATCCGACGCACGATTTGGAGCTAGCAGCTATCATATATGCCTTGAAGCTATGGAGGCATTATGTTTATGGTGAGAAGGTCAATATGTACACTGATCACAAGAGCCTGAAGTATATCTATCAGCAGAGGGATTTGAATCTTCGTCAGAGAAGATGGTTGGAGGTATTGGAAGACATTCGTCCTGAGATCAAGTATCATCCGGGCAAGGCGAATGTAGTGGCTGACGGACTTAGCAGGAAGAGTAGTTTGTCAAGGTTGATCACTACTCGAAGAGAGTTAGCAGCAGAGATCGATCAGGCAGGTATCGAGGTGGTACTGTGAGGTTTAGGGGCATCTTTGGCTCAGTTGAGACTGCAGCCGTCCTTGAGAGAAAAGATTGTGGAAGGTCAGAGATCAGATGCAGAGATCCAGAAGATGTTGCAGCAGGTTTCAGAAGGCAAATTATCAGAATTTCGTGTCCAAGATAGAGTTCTTTGGTTGGGTGAGAGGTTGTGTGTTCCAGATGATGCAGAGTTGAGAGAGAGTATCTTGCAGGAGGCACACAGCACATTGTTATCAGTTCATCCAGGAGGTACGAAGATGTACAGGGATATCAAACCCCACTTTTGGTGGTCTGGCATGAAGCGAGATGTAGCAGATTTTGTGACAAGGTGTCCGACTTGTCAGCAGATCAAGGCAGAGAACCAGAGACCTGGAGGCTTGTTACAGCCATTACCCATTCCGGAGTGGAAGTGGGAGAATATCAGCATGGACTTTATTACGGGTTTGCCGAGGAGTTCGAAGGGCAATGACTCGATTTGGGTTGTTGTGGACCGATTGACCAAGTCGGCACACTTTCTAGCCATGAAGATTACTTGGTCGATGGAGAAATTGGCTGAGTTATACATTGAAGAGATTGTGAGACTTCATGGAGTTCCTGTTTCGATTGTGTCTGACAGAGATCCGAGGTTTACATCAAGGTTTTGGAGAAGTTTACAGGCAGCTTTGGGCACCAGAACTGATTTCAGTACAGCGTTTCATCCGCAGACAGATGGTCAGACGGAGAGGGTGAATCGAGTGCTGGAAGATATGTTGAGAGCTTGTGTTATGGACTTTGGTGGTAGTTGGGAGAGATACTTGGCATTGGTTGAGTTTGCTTATAACAACAGTTACCATGCAAGTATTGGGATGGCACCGTATGAGGCTTTGTACGGGCGGAGGTGCAGGACACCTGTTTGTTGGTATGAGGTTGGCGAGAGGCAGATGTATGGTCCTGAGATCGTGCAGCAAACGTCAGAGCAGATTGAGCTGATTCGCAAGAGATTGGTTGAAGCTCAGAGTCGGCAGAAGAGTTATGCTGACACTCGACGAAGGGAGTTGGAATTTGAGGTTAGGGATGCAGTTTTTCTCAAGGTTTCTCCGACCAAAGGAGTAATCAGATTTGGTAAGGGTGGCAAGTTGGCGCCGAGGTATATTGGTCCGTACAGGATCATGGAGAGGATTGGCAAGACAGCATACAGATTAAAACTTCCTGAGGAGTTAGCGCAAGTACATGATGTGTTTTATGTGTCGCTATTAAGGAAGTATGTGGCCGATCAGAATCATCAGTTGGTAGAAGTTCCCGAAGATCTACAGGTGAACTTGAGCTACAAGGAACAGCCTGTTGAGATCGTTGATCGTAGGGAGAAAGTCCTTAGAAGCAAGGTGATACCTATGGTCAAGGTATTGTGGAGGAATCAACAGTTCGAGGAGGCTACTTGGGAGCCAGAGGATCGCATGCTGAATGATTTTCCTGAATTGTTTGAATGAATGTATTTCTTGTATGAGAATGGAATTCTTTGAATGATTGAACTATTGATTGATACATGATGTAATCTTTAATTTGATTGTGATGTTATATGAAATTATTTGGATTATGATCTATCTATGAAGTATTGTTTCCTTTTGTTGGTATGTGTTTGAACTCATTAGTAGTAGTTCTGAGGACAGAACTCTTCTAAGGAGGAAGTGATGTAGAACCCCGTATTTTCAAATATTATTTTAATTATTTGAAAATGAATTTAAATAATTTTTGAGTATTTGATAAATATTTTCTAAGAAATTTATCTTCTGTACACGTGCAAAACACGTGCAAATGACTTTTCAGAAGTTTAAAAAATTAAGTTTTCTTTATGAAAAATCATTATTTATTATTTGAAGATTATTTAGTATTTTTCCAGATTTTTCTGAAATTAATTAATACTATTTGCAATTTTTGAGAAAAGAAGGACTTATTTGCAAAAGTGACATTTTTGAGGGTTGAAGTGCGAAATACATTTGCTGGACATTCCAATCAGCACTTGTTGAGGTTTAAAAATATATTTTTCTATTAGATCCTAATTTAAATGATATTTGGTTTAAATTTTCAAGAAAAGGATTATATATGTGAGATATACTTTTGGAAAGGATTATTTTGTAAAGTGGGAATAAAACCCTAATATTCTATCCGGCATATATAAGAGAAATTTCTCCTTCAGCCGTCATTGTAAAAGAATACAGATTTTTGGTGATTTGGATTTTGAAGAACAAAGGAGGATTCTTGGATCTAGCAAGGAGGAGCTTTTGTGGATCTTTTCTTCAAATCAAAAGTGAGTGGTTTGTTTTGTTGTTTTGTTTTGCTTTGCTTGTTTTGTTTGTCTTGATGGATGAATGACGTAAGATCTTGTTATGCTTGTTTGTGATCATTATGCCATTATTTTGTTAGTCCCATTGAATGTATGGTATGGATCTTTTATTTGTTATGGAGGATGAGAACTCTTGTTGATATTTGAACCATGTATGAGAAAATATTAAGATTTGTTGAGGAAATGTTGATCTATGAGATCGTATTGTTGGGAGACATATTAAGAATTGATTTTGTTGTGATTAGATAGTAAACACCTGGATCTTATGGTTGTAAATCAGATTTGGATTAAGTTATGGAAGAAGTTTTGTCGAGAAAAACCCTAATGGGAGAATTAAGAATTGAGATCATGAGAATATGAGATTGGAGGAATTGATTGATTGAGTAATGTAACCATGATGGAGATTACTGAGAATTGTTTATTTGCCTGGATACAATTGATTTTATGTTCAGTGAATCTTTGGAAAAACTCCAGTTTAGTTTTGTGTTCAGACCTATCTTTTGGGAATCTGTAGCCGACAGCCGACTGTCTTGCGAAGCAGTCGACTGGTACGAGCCTACTGTGTATTTTTAGTCCTTGAGATTTGTTCGGGACAGTCGACCTAGACTGAGGTCAGTCGACTGGTCCTCTGTTTGCATTTTTGATCAGTCCTCTCGGGACAGTCGACCTATGACCCTTCAGTCGACTCAAATACTTAGAATATTTTTGATGAGAAATATTTGTCTTTGTCTCGGGGCAGTCAACTGACCCCTTGGTAAGTCGACTGATTATGCCTTAGTTTATGTTTGAGAAATGTTGGATTATGTCCTCTGGACAGTCGACTGATCTGATATGCAGTCGACTGGTCCTGAAGGATCTTTGTATTTGATTGTGAGATATTTTGTTTAGTGTTTGATTTTAAGATGTTCAGTTAAGTATTTGTTTTTGAGACGTTCAGTTAAGAACATGATTTTGAGATATTTTGCTGAGCCACTTGTTAGTGGAAATTTGTTCAGATATTTGTTTTTGAGTCTCTAGAAGTATGTGACCCTAGTATACCGGTGTTGAGATATTTGTTCAGTTATTTGTTGAGGCCCACTGAGGCACATTTTCAGTATTCAGATTTTTAGTCCGGTAGGGTACACTACTCTAGGAGATTTGTTCAGTAACTCAAACTAATAAGGACAGGCATTAGTAGTGTCATGACGAACGAGAACATGAGTTATGCACCTCAGTATGGCTTTTGATGTAGGATTTTAATCTCCTGAATTATCCAAGTAACTAACTTGTGATGTGTTGATTTATCTCCGGAATTATCCAGGTAGTTAACCTGAGATGCGAGGTATTTCTCCGGAATTATCCAAGTAATTATCTTGTGATGTGGGATTGACCTACGGAATGATCGGAGTCGAGGCGATGCTTTTGGGGTATTATTGTGATGACGAGTCTATGTTTAGATGTGGGATGGTCTCCTGAATTATCCAGGGTAAATACCTGTGATGTGGGATCAATCTCCGGAATGATCAAGCATGGGCAAATTATCACAGTTTATCTTCATCTCTTAGTAATCATCGTTGTCAGCATGTAGTCATGACGTTTTCTTGAATCACTTTTATGCATTTGGATTTCCTGTTTTTACACACTTGGCTTTTGGATATGATATCACCCATTACTCTTTTATTGTTACTTCATACTTTAGTGTTTGATCATTATTTGTTGGACATTGTTACTTCAGTTCCTTTATGTTATTTGCTTGATTAGTTGCCACTCACACCATTTTTATGGCTGACCCCTTTAGTTTGGGGGTTAGGGTTCAACTCTAGCCTCACATGTTGCAGGTTATTGCTTAGATTGGAGGTTGGATGCTTGAGTAGGCAATTTGAGATAATTTGATTATTTAGTGATTGGTGTAAAACTGTAAAGGATATTTGAGATCATTATTGAGTTGTAAATAAAATATTAATGTGTTGAGATGTTTAGACTTCCGCTGTAATTGTAATAATTGTTGTAATAAAGAAGAAAAAAAAATTTAGTGGTGTTGTTGGTGTTTATTGTTCTATTGAAGTGGATTGCTGGGATTTCGTCACTTATTTTCTAAGCTCTCATATTAGAAATTTGGGGCGCTACAGAGATTGGTATCAGAGCTCCGCTTCAATGTAATAATAGGCATAGTATGACAACCAACCTAGGTGTGGACACTAGAGAGTGAGTACCTAGATGTGGACATCAGAGTGTGAGTATCACATAGAATTAAATTATGATGTTTGGTTTGAAATTATGGTTTGACTTTGCCATAGGGCATTGAAATGAGCTTGAATTGTATGTGTGCTCTAACTTTACCCTCGTTTTGCAGTAATCACAATGGTTGCACCCAGAGGTAGAAATGGTGGCAACAATGAGGATGGTTCGGGTAGTTCTCGAAGAGCGGGAATTGACCTAGAGGCTGAGTTTGCTAAGGTTTATCAGACCTTGAACACGCTGATGGCACTCAATGTGGCGCAGCAGCAAGCGCAGCAGCAGAATCCGCCGCCAAATCATGGAGCTGGGCATGGATTGGTGAATGCCGACCCCATCAAGCAGATCGAATCCTTTAAGAGGATGAGGCCACCAGTCTTTGAGGGGCAAGCTGATCCAACAGCAGCAGACGATTGGATTCGGAAGATGGAGACTCCGCCCGATTGGTATTTTGCCGAAGCTTTGTTGAAATTTTTAGAACCTTTTAAAACCGCAACTTTAAAGTTTTCAAAAACATATGAATCTACTTCTAGTAGCATTTTTATTGAATTAGTTAGCATGATGCAAATATTTAACGAAATGTTAAATGATCCCTATATTAGTGACATTGTAATACATGCATTTCAAAAATTTTTGAAATATTATTTTCCTCCTCCTATGTTGATTTGTGTTGCTACTGTTATGGATCCTCGTATCAAATTAGAAGGTACGAAGAATTTGATAGAAATGTTTTTTGCATGTTTAGATAACAATGTAGAATTAACAATTGATTGCGCTACTTTTTTAGTTCAGTTTGAATCTACATTAAATAACTTGTATGATTATTATGATAGACATTTTGCTTCTAGTAGTACAACTTCTGTAGTTAGTTCTTCTTCTGGTAGTTCTAAAGGTAAGGGTAAAAGTAGAATTGGTGATAGAACATTTAGTCTACTTGAACAAATTCAATCTAAAAAACCTAGGACTAATCAACCAAATGAATTAAATTGGTATAACCAACAGGATACTGAGCCTACTCTTTCCCCACTAGATATTTTACAATGGTGGAAAGAACATGAACACACTTTTAGTATTCTGTCTATTATGGCTAAAGATTTGCTAACTCCTTCTGTCTCTACAGTTGCCTCTGAGAGTGCATTTTCTACGAGTGGCAGGGTTCTATCTGATTACAGAAATCGGTTGAAGCCCGAGTCGTTGGAGATGCTCGTTTGCACAGAAGACTGGCTGAAGGCTGAAGATAGGACGCAAGGGAAAGCACTATCAAGTTCTACAAGTGGGAGCAACTCGCCCGAAGAACAACAACAACAACAACAACAACAACAACAACAACAACAATAGCTTTTCATCTTATGTTAAATTAGAAAAATTGTAGTCAATTAAAATTGTACATAAGAAATATGTTATTGTATAAAACTTATTTGTGAATTGAATTCTTCATTTCGTTATAAATTGTTCAAATTGTATCACTTAAATTCATATGAATAAAATTTCAAAATTTGTTGTCAATTTCACTCTTTCAATCTTATTATTATTATTACGGTTTTTTTTGTTTATTAGTATTATTACTCACTTAGTATTATAATTAAACATCATTTGGGGATATTTGATTCAATTTGAAGAATTGTAGTATTATTACTTATTAGTATTAGTACTGAATTACATACGTAGTATTATAATTAACCAAATTTTGGGGATATTTGAAGAATTGTAGTACAAATACTTATAAGTAGTATTACTTAGTATTAATATTTTTTAAGAAATGTAATATTCATCAAACAAAAATATGGTTGTTTGTATAATTGTAATATTGTATATATCATTTATAAAATTATTATTATTATTAGTTCAATTTAAGCTACCAAAAAAAAAAATTTAAAAATTAAAATATATATTTTATTAAACGGGCCAACCCGCGGGTCGATCCGGCCCAACCCGGGTTGAGCCCTAAAGGGTTCACGGGTTGGGCGGGCCACCCAATTAAGAAGTTGACCCGGCCCAGCCCGGCCCGTATAACACCCCAACCCGGCCCGGCCCGCCTACCCAAGCGTGCCAACCCGCACGGGTTGGGCCCGGACCGGCCCGGTCGACCCGTTCGCCACCCCTATGACAACGGGTCAAATTTCGTGTTGGATATTATAAGATCCACATACGAATTCAAACTTATTCAGATCAGATCTGGATGAATCATCGAAGATCCAATTTTTTCATAAACTATTAATTATGTGAGAAAAAAATATTTTCTACCTATAAAACTAATTAGTAAAATTTACTTATTGCGTATTAAAATAAACATATAAATAAAAACTATTAATTGAATCGAGAAAGAATCTTAGCTCAGTAACTAATCATAAATTTTCATCTTAATACAAATAAAATGATAATTTATTGGTATGTGTATATTATGAAATATGGGTAAAAGGGATATGAGCAACTTGCTCATTTAGTAAATGAGAAATTGATTATGTGGCATGCATGTGATGCATTGGACAACTAACTCTTTTAAGAATTTTCCAATCACATGCATGCCACATCATTAATTGCTCATTTACTAAATGAGCATGTTGCTCATACCCCTTTTTTCCATGAAATATACAATATATTAATATTTATATTGTCTAGTTCACAAAATTCATTCCTACTAGACCTGATAATACTAAAATGTAATATCTATTAAAATCTTTATGGATTTAGAATTTATGCTTAAATCCATATATATAAATACATATAGTTCGGATTATCTATTGGATTGTCAAACTCATATCCACAAAGATGCACACCTAGATTCAATTATCTATTATGAGGACCGGTATCCTAAATTTTGGGTTGGATTCGGATCGGATTATCGGGTTAAGGATATTTTTACAATCCCTACCTACAAAGATTTTTGTAGCATGAAATCTAAGAATGGCTCCACAATGTAAGGTTGCGTTTGGTTTATTGTTTTGAAAACAGTTTTCTGAAAACAGTTTTCTGAAAATGAGAGTGTAAAATCTGTTTGATAATAATTTTTTATGAAAACAGTTTTTTGAAAATGAGAGTATAATGTATGTATAGGTTTGGTTGTATGTATATACTGTATACATTATATATACTCTGATACATACATGTTGTATACATATACATACATACTGATATATAATAATATAAAATATTTTATTATAATAAACATATTTAATAATATACATATATATAATAATTATAATAATATGTATGTAATAATAATCTATTATAATTATATATTAAACAATTTACTATAATAATAATAAATTATATAATAATGTATATAATAATATATAATAGTAATATATAATAATAATAATATATACTATAATAATAATAGTATATATAAAATAGTATATATGAAATAATAATCTCTATCTCTAATATTATAATGGGAGAAGGCCTTAGTGTCATTTGTAAATGTTTGTCATTTTGTCAACTCGTGCAGCACACGTGTTGGTAGATTTTTATTTTTTTTTTGTTCTTTTCATTCCCTCTCCCCATTTTTCCCACGTAGCATTATAGTAACTATTACATTGCCATTTTTTTTTGTCCTTTTCATTCCCTCCTCCCCCATTTTCCCCACGTGCAACGCACGTGTATAATACTAGATTTTTTTTTTGTCCTTTTCATTCCCCTCTCCCTATTTTTCCCACGTAGCATTATAGTAACTATTACATTGCCATTTTTTTATAATAGATATATAATATTATAATGGGAGAAGGCCTTAGTGTCATTTGTAAATGTTTGTCATTTTGTCAACACGTGCAGCGCATGTGTTGGTAGATTTTTTTTTTGTTGTTGTCCTTTTCATTCTCCCTCCCCATTTTTTCCACGTGCAACGCACGTGTATAATACTAGCATATATTAGGGTAAAAGGGATATGAGCAACTTGCTCATTTAATAAATGAGCAATAGATTATGTGGCATGCATGTGATACATTGGACAACTAACTCTTTTAAGGCTTTTCCAGTCACATGTATGCCACAACATCAATTTCTTATTTACTGAATGAGCAAGTTGCTCATACCCCTTTTTCCCTATATATTATAATAATAGTGTGTGTGTCTATATATATATATATATATATGAGGGGTGATCCAATGAGAACATCTTAAAATGAGAAAATGAGAAACATTAATTCTAACCATTGGATTTGAAAGAATTGAGATGAATGGCTCTAATTCATTTGGACTAGTAATTTAAAAAACCGGTTTATTTTAACTAATCTATCCACACAAAAAAACCAAAAAAAAAAACCTAACAATGAAAAACCTATTTGTTCCGTCTCAGTTTGATTCGTGGAAATGGGTAAATTTAATCGGTAAATTTAATATTAATTGCACTTCCACTTCTCTAAAACAAACAATATAATCTGCCCATGACTTACCTGTATATTAATTGCACTTCCACTTCTCTAATTATGCTTACTGGTTAAATAATTTTATCTTTTATCATTGATTTTATGTACTAGATAATTTGTATGTTTGTTGAGTTACACATTTTACTCGTTTGGTTATGCATATACTATATGCATTTTAGATTTACATATACTCAAAATGAAGCAGGAAGATACTGCCTTTTGTTTCTCGTGCTTCATTTGTAGGCCAGGGTAGTTCGTATAAACAGTTTTCTTACATTAGGATAGTCACTGTATGCCTTACCCCATCAAAATGGGTTTGGCAATTACATTAGGAGTTGTTTTAGAGAGGTGGAAGTGCAATTAATATTAAATTTACCGATTAAATTTACCCATTTCCACGAATCCAACTGATAGGGAACAAACAGGTTTTTTATTGTTAGGTTTTTTTTGGTTTTTTTTTTGATAGATTAGTTAAAATAAACCGGTCTTTTTAATTATTAGTCCAAATGAATTAGAGCCATTCATCTCAATTCTCCCAAATCCAATGGTTAGAATTAATGTTTCTCATTTTCTCATTTTAAGATGTTTCTCATTGGATCACCCCTCTCTCTCTCTCTCTCTATATATATATATATATGGAAAAAGGGGTATGAGCAACTTGCTCATTTAGTAAATAAGCAATTGATGATGTGACAATTGCTTATTTATATACATATATATACATATATATATATTAAAAAATAAAAATAATATAATATAATAATAATAATAATAATAATAAATATATTTAGAGAGATGATGTGAAAAAACAGATAATAGTTGAAGTGGAGTTTTGTAAAAACCGTTTTCACAAAATATCATAACCAAACAAGTTTTGGGATTTCGAAGAAGAAAAAACAAAAAACAAAAAAAAAAAAAACAAAAAAAAAAAACCAACAGACCCTAACATGTTTGAAAAATATGATAACCAAACTGGTCAAAGTTTCAACAATATAACTTCTATGAGACCCAGTTAAGCATTGTTATCTGAACTTGCCGATCTTCAACAATAACAATACGTCGCAAATATTTAAGTTATAATAGTAGAGATTATTATTATCGATAAAAATATAGTCAAGTTATATTATTTAATGAGTAAGATACAAAGTAAATGAATGAGAAATTAAAGAGTTACTGATGAAGACAAGTATGCATTAAACATGAGTTGTTTGGCTGAAGTTGACAAAATGTAGAAACGGAAGAGAGAGAGAGAGAGAGAGAGAGAGAGAGAGAGCAATTAATACCTTCAATTGTCCCCAAGCTTTAAAGCACTAACCTCCCAATCTCCAGCAATGTAATTTGGCATTTTACTTAAAAACAGGAAAATAATAAGAGACGTCCCCGCTTCATAAACCCATGGGTTAAATAAAGACAAATGTTACTATAAATAGTAATTAATAGCTAAAGATTAGAATGCATTTAAGATTGTGGGGTCGGTCCAGTAGACAACAAACTAGAGGAGTGAGGACTCAGAAATTATTGGTTTGTTGCAGAATTTTGAAAGAACACACACCCAATGCAGTTGTTCACCTTCCCCATTTGAATTTGGGAATTTTCAAAATTTTCTTTGCATACTAGTAAGCTAAAATAATATTTTTGGAGTTAGTTTTGGGTTTCTCCCACATGGATAACTAACAAATATAAAAATTACATATGCCTTACTCAAAAATTCATATTTCCATGTACCTCACTAAAAGTATTGACCAATATCAAAAATGTATTTTTTTTTTTTTGTTATAGTCACTCTACTTATACTAAATCTTACTCTGAGTTTAAAATAACTATTTTTCCATTCTTTTAGGCTTAGGGTTAGGGTTAGGGATTTAGTGTTTAGGGTTTAGAGTAAGGGGTTTAGGGTTTAGGGTTTATAATTTTGTTAGGGTTAAGGTTAGGATTTTAAAAGATGACAAAATAGTTATTTTTAACACTTAATTTTAAAAATAGCCATAACCCTAAACCTTAATCTTTAATTTTAAAACAGGATAAAATAGTCGTTTTTAAATTCGTGGTAAAATTTAACATAAGAAGAGTAAGAATAGGAAGTTATATGGAAATATCAATTTATGAGTGAGGTATGAAATTTCAACATTTGTTAATGACCCGTGTGGAATTGACTTAGTTTTTTTTTTAATTTTTTCCCCAAATCTTCATTGCAAGTAAATGTTATCAAATTCAAAAGGGCTCATTCTAGGATTAATAGTTTTGTAGGAAAATTTGAAAGACTAATTATATGAACATGTAGTCACCACAAGAAAAATGGACTACAAAGACAATATGATAATCTGTTACTAAAAATTTGTCACCATTTATAAAATATAGTGACAATTTTTAGTATGTTGCTATTTTTTTAAATGATCATAACGTGACAATTTTAGAATATGGAATTTTTTCCAAACCGACCTATTTTTTGAAAGTTTTTTCAAAACCGACCTACTTTTCTTTTTAATTTCCAAAATGACCTACTCGGTCTGAAAGCGAGTCTTTCAAAGACCGCGCAGTCATTTTGGTAAATACTTTCGAAAGTGGGTCAGTTTGGTAAATACTTTCAAAAAGTGGATTATATTGATAAAAACTTTCAGAATTAACTATAATTATTATAGTGAATATTATTGACCAAGGTGAGTTCTTGTCCTTCATTTAGGTGCATATTTCTCTCCACTAGTCACTGGAAAATAATTGCATCTTTTTCTTTGATTAACCGATTGAAATATTTGCTGCTGCATATCCTATCTCTCAATTCTTATCTACTGATGTGATGGATGTTGTCCTAAATCTAGAAAGAAAAGCATTATTGGGTCTAAAATCATAACATGCACGTGTTTAAAACTTTCAAGATCGTCTGAGCTAATTTCCTTAGTAAAACTCTATACTTTGTATGGTCTTTTTATTTTTTCATCTTTTATTGTTATCTATTTGCCTTTTTATTACCAGGTTAATAGCTGAAAAATAAGAATACAATGATGCAGGTTATTTATTTTTCTAGTTGTAATCTATACAATATATTATGCTAACTCACTTTTGGTTCAAGTATTTTTCTAATTTTTTCTTTTTAAAACAAACAAAAAAAGAATAGCAAATATAGGAGGCAACTTCCCACTCCTTCTCCATCCAAATTTTGAAGTGCAATTATATTTTTTAATCAAACATTAAAAAACATGCAATATTGTATATATGTTATCGGGAGATTTTTTTTTTCAAAAATAGTCCTTATAATTGTTCACTTTTCAAAAATTATGTGCAATGTATTATTGCATAGTGTTATATTTAAAAATTATGTGTAATACAGTGGTAATTATGAAATTTGAATCCTCTTGGTGAATAATTTACTAGAGACGTTCACTGGCCCATTTAACCATGTAAAATGCTAGACATACATGAGTTTTTACCCCAAACATACATTATAAATGTAATGGGGGACACTTCTCACTAAAGGACAATGTTAAACCTTGTCTTTTAGTGAGAAGTGGGCCGAATGCATTTATAATGTATGTTTGCAATAAAAACTCTTGTATGTGTAGTCATTCTCTTTAACCATACACTCTTGGTGAATAATTTAAAAAGTGGGTCAGTACGGCAAAATTTTCTATTCAAGAGAATACAATATTATGACCCTCAAAAGAACACTTGCAAAATAAAAATATAGGAAAGTGTAGGTAATAGTGGCTTAATAATAAAGAAAATAAAGCAGCAATACTGATATTCAAAATCGCCACTTTTAAGTTTTAACTAACCAAGCAAAATAATATAAATTGAAAATTATGTTGAAGAACATGTGAAATAATGGCACTAATGTACCACAATTACGGATTTGAATCCTATCCAGTGAAATACTAATTCACTAGAGTCGCCCATCTAACCACACATCTTGTTGATCATTTGTTGATCATAACAGAGGGCACACATTTTGATGCAAGATGTATGGTTAAATGGGTCAGTAAACGTCTCTAGAGAATTATTCACCAAGAGGATTCAAATTCCATAATTACCACTGTATTACACATAATTTTTAAATATAACACTATGTAATAATACATTGCACATAATTTTTGAAATGTGAACAATTATGAGAACTATTTTTGAAAAAAAATTCTCTCGATAACATATATACAATATTGCATGTTTTTTAAGGTTTGATTAAGAAATATAATTGCACTTCAAAATTTGGATGGAGAAGGAGTGGGAAGTTGCGTCCTATATTTGTTATCCTTTTTTTTGTTTGTTTTAAAAAGAAAAAATTAGAAAAATACTTGAACCAAAAGTGAGTTAGCATAATATATTGTATAGATTACAACTAGAAAAATAAATAACCTGCATCATTGTATCCTTATTTTTCAGCTATTAACCTGGTAATAAAAAGGCAAATAGATAACAACAAAAGATGAAAAAATAAAAAGACCATACAAAGTATAGAGTTTTACTAAGAAAATTAGCTCAGACGATCTTGAAAGTTTTAAACACGTGCATGTTATGATTTTAGACCCAATAATGCTTTTCTTTCTAGATTTAGGACAACACCCATCACACCAGTAGATAAGAATTGAGAGATAGGATATGCAGCAGCAAATATTTCAGTCGGTTAATCAAAGAAAAAGATGCAATTATTTTCCAGTGACTAGTGGAGAGAAATATGCACCTAAATGAAGGACAAGAACTCACCTTGGTCAATAATATTCACTATAATAATTATAGTTAATTCTGAAAGTTTTTACCAATATAATCCACTTTTTGAAAGTATTTACCAAACTAACCCACTTTCGAAAGTGTTTACCAAAATGACTGCGCGGTCTTTGAAAGACTCGGTCTTTCAAAGACCGAATAGGTCGTTTTGGGAATTAAAAAGAAAAATATGTCGGTTTGGGAAAAACTTTCAAAAAATAGGTCGGTTTGGGAAAAAATTCTAGAATATGTCACTATTTTAAAGCCGTGTTAATTTATCTCTAAAGTATTACTAAACCAGCATTATTACAATTTTGTATTTGGACAGATTAAGATATGTCACTATTAGTGGGATGTAAAGTGCTAGACATACATGAGTTTTTATTTCAAACATACATTATAAATGTATCGGTGTCACTAGTGGGATATAGTGACAGATGATGGTTTTGAAATTAAAAAGGTGGTATTTTTTTTCCCCTTAATTTGGGAATGTAGGACTCGATGCTCATTTGAGACATTTTATTAACAAAGTAATACTGAACATCAGTATGATGACACCTTATAAGATATCTCTACAACTATATCTCAAAAGTTAAAGTTGTATAATTTATAGACAAACCAACTTAATGAATATAATCTCAACCGCACATTTTTTTAAGTAAAAGTTGTAGTAATCATTCATTTCTATTTAATTAGTCAGTTATCATAATATCTTCAAACTTCGAATTTATTTACAACATAATTATTTACGAAAGTACTATTCATATGAAATAAATAATAAGGCCATTGTGTTGGGTTTGTATGTTTTGCATATACATGTTCGATGAAGAAAACGATGAAGCATTGAGATGGATAAAAGCGAGACATCGAAGAAGAATGAAAGCAGTCAGCAGAAGCAAAAAAATGGAGTTGCGGACAACCGCCCCGACTGTATAGTGTTCCCGAGAGGGGAATGATCGACCGCCTGTTGTGTACGGTCGACCGCCCGCGGCGCTGATGGGTTATTTAGGTCAGGTCTTGGAGATTCATGAGAAGCTCAACTTCGTCTTCAAGTCAGACTGTACGGCTCTCAATGCAGGGTTATCCTTTCAGTAGTAATCGAATGGTTAATGTATCAAGTGTATCAAACTAGGGTTTCTCTAGATCTATAAATACAATGTAAACGGCTCCTAGAACAATATGATTCCATTAAGTGCCGAATAGGATAAGAGAGTACTTCATCTGAGAGGGTGAGAAAGTTTCTCTATTGTAAGCAGCAACCAAGTTCCAGTTAGGCTTGAGAGAGAGTCATTGTGAGAATTATAATTCTTGTATCTTCTCTAGTTGAAATAACATATCGGTTCTTCCTCCCCCGAATTAAGGCAAAAGTCCCAACCGAGATAATTCTTGTGTGCTTTGTGTGATTGGTGTGATCTAGTTTACTTGGTAGTTTGTGTTGATTGTGTCGATGACTCAACAAAAACATCAATTTTCTAACAAGTGGTATCAGAGCAATCAGGTTCGTGGGTTTGTTCGAGTTCCTTGGAGAAGATGAAAAATCAAAAAATAAAGATCAAGCAGTTTTATAGTAAGATCAACTTCAATCTATGGAATGTGGACATGTATGATGTTTTGGTTCAGAAGGACTTGTACCTTGCCCTAGAAGAAAAGAAGTCAATCGATATGAAGTAGGAGAAGTGGAATGAGATTTGTTTGAAGACATTGAATTTAATCCGGCTGCAATTGGCGGACGAAGTCAAGTGTAATATTCTTGAGGAGAAAAGTGGAGCGAGTCTATGGGCGAGACTCAAATCTGACTACTCTGGGTTGTCGTTGCTAGACCGGATGTATTGGAAGAGGAAGTTGTTAAGATTCTCAATGAAGGAAGGTACCCATCTTCACGATCATATTATGGAGTTCAATAAGGTAATATCTGAACTAAAGGCGATGAACATTGATGATCTTAGCGTAGAGAATAAAGCTTTCAACTTGATTTATTCACAGCCAACTTCTTATGATCACTTGATAAGTACCATGCTACACAGGAAATCTGCCAAGGAGACGCTTACAGTAGCCGGGGTGATTAAGGGTCTGAAGGAATATGAACTAAGAAAGGAGACTTATAAAGGAGGGTCAATTTCTGCAGGGTGTTTTGCAGTGGATTGTGATATTTTAATTGGAAGGGATGTGGCACACAGGGGTAAGATTCGTTGCCACTATTATAAAGGAGTTGAGCATTACAAGAGAGATTGTCGCAAGTGGTTGAGTCAGAAAAGTGTTACTAAAGGAGGTGACCAAGCCAATGTAGTCAACGCAACTGATTGAGGTAAATCAGGTGAATCTGGGAACTTCGATCTATGTCTTCTTGTTTCAAGTTCTTCAGATGTGGATTCAAGTTGGCTTTTTTTTCGGGAAGTTCTTCTCATATTTTCTCCAAGAGAGAGATGTTTTCTACTTACAAGTTGTCAACAGGCCATAGTGTGAGAACGGATAGAGGAAAGAGAATAGTTGAATTAGATACGCCAGATGGTAAAGGGTTCATACAAGAAGAGGTCATGTATATTCCTTCAATACAACAGAATCTGATATCCTTGGGATTCTTGATGCTCGTGGCTGCAGGGACACATCTCGAGGTAGAGTTTTTACAGCTTGAGAAAGTTGTTGTAAGGTAATGAAGGGTAAGAGGGGGATTGGGCTGGGTCAGCACAACCTTTACAAGCTTTGTGGGAGCAGAAAAACTCGGCCGAGTATATGAAAGCCCATTGTCCTTAAAGCATTATCTAGTAAGTCGTCACTAGAGTTATCGAATCGGAGACTGCAATGCTCAAATACCATTGGAAGGTGGAGAGAGCCTTGAAGTAGGTGGAGTTCGTGTGGAGGGTGGCACCTCCATGATAATATCTACTAAGGTGTGCCCTTGAGGGGGCATACAGCCGGAGGAAAACGGGTGGAGATAGATTTCAACTAGTAGAAGAAGCCATAGAAATGTGTTGTTTACAAAGCGGAGAAGAAATGTCTAGAAAAGTTTTAAATCACATAGGTATGGATTCATGAGTATGCAATCTAAAGTGGAGATTGTTGGGTTTGTATGTCTTGAATACACATGTTCGATGAAAAAGACAATAAAGCATTGAGATGGATCGAAGCAAGACATCGAAGAAGAAGGAAAGCAGTCACAAGCAGTAAACAGGTGGAGTTGCGGTCAACCGCACTTGGGGTCGGCCGATCGCCCTGATTGTATAGTGTTCCCAAGAGGGGAACATTCGACCGTCTTTTGTGTACGTTCGACCGCCCGCGGTGTTAATGGGTTATTTAGGTCGAGTCTTGGAGATTCGTAAGAAACCCAACTTCGTCTTCAAGTCAGATTGTAATGTAGAGTTATCTCTTTAGTAGTAATCGGATGATTAATGTATCAAGTGTATCAAACTAGGGTTTCTCTAGATCTATAAATACAATGTAAACGGCTCCTAGAACGATATGATTCTATTGAGTGCCGAATAAAAGAAGATAGTACTTCATCTAAAAGGGTGAGAAAGTTTCTCCATTGTAAGCAGCAACCAAGTTCCAATTAGACTAGAGAGATGGTCGTTATGAGAATTGTAATATTCTTGTATCTTCTCTAGTTGAAATAATATCTCGTTTCTTCCCCACCGGATTAAAGCGAAAGCCCCAACCGAGACAATTCTTGTGTGCTTTGTGTGATTGGTGTGATCTATTTTTGTTTGGTAGGTTGTGTTGATTGTGTTGAAGACTCAACAAGATCCTCAATTTTCTAACACCTTGGAAGTGATTCGTAATGAGTGGAAGCTAAAAAAAAAAGAAGGCGTGCATGACACGTGCAAATTGCTAGTCATATTTAAATCCGTCACGAATTTAGTTCAGTAAGAGATTGTTTTTTTATAGTTTTTCTTTTAGTAAATATTTTCTCCAATTAATGGTTTTTAACACCTATACATGTACTTTGATTGGAGGTTTAAATCGGTTGTCATCTATTCCGGGGGCATGGCGCTTGGAGTTGATAGGAGAGCATTTAAGATTGTAGAGGAACTGATTGGGGACTTTATGGTATAAATTAGAATTATAAGGAGAGGTGAAGAATGGGAGCACATGGTTACTACGGTTTACGGCCCGTATGATTCTAGATTGCGGTGATGGAATAACAAAGTTGAGGCAGCCGTTCAAGTTTGAGATGGCCTGGACTATGTGTACAGATATCCGTAAAATCATTGATGAATCATGGAACGAAGCTACTTTGGAGGTTTCAGGAGTTGGAGTTTGGATTGAAAATACGAGAAGGCTTAGAAAGCGATTGAAGGATTGGGCTAAACAAGAATTTTGGGTAACCAAATTCAAGATGGAGGAGTTGGGTAAAAGGGCGCAAGAATTAGAAATCGTTCAGGAAAGTAGGGACCTTCTTGGTCCAGAGATGGAGGAGCTTTCCAGGTGCAGGATTGAAATACAACATATAGCTGTCATGGAGGAGCTACATTGGAAGCAGCGTTCAAGGATTTTGTGGCTCAAAGAAGGGGACGTGAATACAAAATTCTTCCATAATGTTGCCAATGGAAGAAGAAGACAAAATCACATTACGGGCTTATCTGTTGAAGGAGTTTGGATCGAGAACGAGGGCTTGATAAGACAACACTTAGACAAAAGATATAAAGAGCTTTTAGGAAGAAGGAAAGCATATAAAGGCAAGCTGGCACAAGACATGTGGAGCTCCACAAGGATAGATGGAAGCGACGGACTCGAGAACATGTTTACGGAAGAAGAGGTATTGGGTGCTGTAAAAAATCTAGGGCAGGATAAAGCACCGGGTCCGGACGGGTTCCCAATTTTTTTCTACAAAATTTATTAGAACATCATTAAGAAGGATCTCATAAATATCTTTCAGGAGGTTTATGAAGGAACTGCTAATTTGGATAGGATCAACTACACTAATATCGCTCTTATTCCAAAGAAGAAGGAGGTGACTAGAGTGGAGGACTTTAGGCCAATTAGTCTTCTCAACGGGTCATTCAAGATTATCTCTAAGATGTTAGCTCAAAGACTGTCTCCGCATCTGGGCGACATGGTTGGAGAATCGCAGAGTGACTTTATCAGGGAAAGAGACATTATGGATAGTATCTCATCGGCACACGAGATTTTATATATAGAGGAGGCAAAGAATAAGCGGATGGTTTCCTATTAAAATTAGATTTTGAAAAGGCATATGATTCGGTTGAATGGGAGTGTGTCGACGAAGCATTACAACTCAAAGGATTTGATTCAGGTGGAGAATGTGGATGAAGATGTGTGTCCAATGAGGGAAATCATTTGTCCAGGTCAACGGACACATGGGTAAAGAGATCAAATGCTGCAGAGGACTTAGGCAAGGAAGCCCTCTTTCTTCTCTTCTCTTTGTCGTGGTGGCTGATGGATTGGCTGAAATGATTAGGAAGGGAAGAAAGCAACATGTTATCCAGGGAGTCAATATTAAAGGAATTCCCAATCCAATCTCTATCCTTCAGTACGCATATGATACTCTTATGTTTGGAACAGCTAAAGAGGATGAAATCATTGCTATAGGAATGGCGATACAATGTTTTCAATCTTGGTCAGGATTGAAAATGAACTTAAAGAAGAGCAGCTTCCTACCCATCAGCGAACAATTATCCATCCCTATCAACAATATCAAGATCTATTTCGGATGCGAGGTTGGTCAGTTTTCGCTAATCTACTTAGGAACACCCATCAGACCGGTACCACTTCGTAGGGAGGACTGGCAACCTTTAATTGATAAGATTGTAAAAAGACTGGCTGGATGGAAGGGTCGATTGTTGTCGATGGGGGAAAGAATCAAGCTACTTAATTTTGTGATTAGTAGCATGCCGATGTACTTAATGTCTATCTATGAATTGCCTAAATGGGTCATCAGCAAAATTGACAAATGCAGAAGAAGATTTTTGTGGAAGGGTGCGGATGAGTCCAATAAAGGTTTCCACATGGTCAAATGGGGAAGAGTGTGTAAGAAAAGAGAATTCGGAGGCCTTGGAATAGTAGACTTTAAAGATATGAACAAAGCCTTGCTGAGTAAGTGGTGGTGGAAAATGAATAGGAGACGCAACGCTTGGTGGTGTAAATCCTTTGCCACATATCGAAATAGGAAAAAATATCGTTTTGGGGGGAGGAGCGTTTTCAGAAAGACGTCGTTGCTGTGGAAGGGCGTGGCTAAAGTAGGGGAGATTTCTCACTCCAATACTGGATGCAGGATTGAGACCGAAAAGGATACCAGATTCTGAAAAGACAAGTGGTGCGGGGATAGGTCTATGCTCCGGATATTTCCAGAAGCGGCTGCTGCTATGATTAATATAGATACCCTGGTGGTGGATGTATGGCGTAATGGAAGACTCTCGCTTGAGGTATCAGATCGGTTATCGCAGAAGAGTATGAATGAGCTGGTCAACCTCAACCTCTTCATTAGAGCAGAAGGACGCTATACAACCAAAGTAGAGGATGATAGATGCTGGAATCTAGAACCGTCTAAGTCGTTCTCGGTTTCATCTATGTACAAATGGCTTAACGATGGAGGAATACGGAGTATGGAGGCCAACATTATTTGGAGGATTAAGGGGCCTCTGAAAGTAAAAGTTTTTACTTGGCTTGTGTTGAACGATGTCATCCTGTCTAAGATCAATCTGCAGAAAAGACACTTACAAATTGACGTTAGATGATCGACGTGTAATAACGATGACGATGATACAAATCACCTGCTTTTTACCTGCACTAAGGCAAGCCTTGCCTGGGAGGTGGTCAGTCTAGGATTTGATTGTCTAGAGAGTCCTAGGTCGAGTATTGAGGTGTGGGGTCATTGGAGGATAGATTTAGTCAGGAAAGATTATAGAATGGCATGGGATTTTGCGGCAGCACAACTATGTGGGGTCTATGAGTAGACCGTAACGACTTATATTTCTGTAACATCAACAATATATTTTCTGTTCTTATGCATAAAATTTTCTTTTTCATTCATTATTGGGCAGGTTATGCGGGTGCTAAGAAGAGGCTACGTATGGATGAGGAGTAGTCAGTTCGCTCACTGGATGTTGGATGTCATTGACTCTTTAGGACTTTTGTATCATATCCGTATCTTCTTTTATGCAGTGGAGTTTGTAGTTTAGATCTATCATCTCTTACGTTTGGTTGTCAATTACTAAGTTTGTAACTCGTTATACTTTGTTTCGTTAATTTTTCATTAACGA